>WOXC01007084.1:0-182500 GCA_011680675.1 Gymnobelideus leadbeateri
AAGAAGATAACAGAAAATCAAATCAATATAAAAGCAAATGAGTAAGGTAAAATCACAGAAAAAAACCCAGAAGAAATGAAAAGAATAATCAATATAATGCATAGTTATATGCTAACAAAATTGAGTACACAAAAGAAATAGAGGAATGCCTTCAAAAATAAAAGATACCCAGACTATCAGAAGATGAAATAGAGATCTTAAATAATGCATTTGCAGAAAAGTTAATAGATTTAGATGTTAAAGAAACAAACAACTACTTACTGGTCCCGATAGATTCACTGGAGACTCATGCCAAACTTTTAAAAAGTAGTAGTACTCACACTTCACAAATTATTCTCAAAAATTGAAAAAAGAAAACACCCTCCCAGAGTCCTTTTTTAAAAATTTAATTTATTTACTTTTAGTTTACAACATTAAGTTCCACAAGCTTCTGAGTTCCAAATTTCCTCCCTTTCCCTCTCCTCTCCCCTTCCCCCCTATGTTGGTATGCAGTTTGATACAGGTTCTACAAATACCTTTGAAGATATTAAACATTAGGTTGTAGAGAAGGATTATGACCAATGGAATGAACAACAAGAAAGAAGGAACAAAACAAAGAAGAGAGAGAGGAAGTCGTTTGCTTTAGTCTGCAATCAGACTTCATAAATCTTTCTCTGGATGTGGATAGCCTTTTCCATCATGAGTCCTTTGAAGTTGTCTTATAACCTTGTATTGCTGAGAGGAGCCCAGTCTTTCGAAGTCAGAGGAGAGCTTTGTCCCAGTCACTGGGGTTTTCGCAGCTGCTGGAGCTGTTAGTTGGGTGCCTTCTCTAAAGGCTCCCCACACTCTGGTAAGCTGGTAACACACTCCAGAACCTCCACCCTAGACCGCAATCAAGATCCAGGCAGGTTAAAGCAAGAGTGATTACCCCTCAGACTGGTTGCTTGGTCCCCCTACAGTCTTCAAGCCAGGAGCTGAAGGTGCCATGGCGGAGCTGGGCCTCAGTGGCTTCTCCCTACAGGGGGTAAAGGCCAGACCACACTCCTAAACTATCTGATCCCAAAGTCTACACTGTACTGACCTCTCACTTTGTCCTTAGCATCTATGGGTTAATGATTCTGGAAACCGCCACAGCTGCTGGTGATCTGAAGTCCCTCCTGCCAGTGTCTGGTCAGGCCTGCCCTGAGGCTAAAACCTCCCAGGGCTGGGGTCTGCTCCCAGACAACTAGCTGGCCACTTCCTGCCTGCCTGCCCAGCTGGCCTCGGGGGAAGTTAGCTTTTCTGTGTCATTTTGTGGGTTCTTTAGCTACAAAGTTTGTTCAGAGTCATCTTTTACATGAATTGGAGAAGTGGAAGTGGGAGCCCCATGAAAGTCCAGTTTCTACTCTTCCATCTTGACTCATTTCCCAGACTTGAAATTTATCAATGAATATGAACATTTCTATCTACAAAGAATTCCAGAAAATGGTGATTATATATGAAACCATGGTTCTATCATATATAGCTTATTATGCACAGAAACACTATACACAGAATTCCATTCTGAACTTCTTTTAACTCTCTTCTTTGTATTTTTACTTTTTACTTTTTTTTTTTTTTTTTACATATCACTATCTCTCCCCCTCTCCCTGGCCAATCTCCCAACTCCTTCTTTCCAAGAAATAAAAATACAACTTTGTAACAAAAGTATGGTCAAATGAAATAGATTTATATTAACTCATATCTAAAAATGCCTTTCTTATTCTCTGTCTACAAAGTCTTAATCACTTTTCCATCAAGAGTTTGGAGGCACATTTGATCATCTATCTGTCTTCTGGAATTGTGAATGATCCTTGTGTTGATTAAAGAAAGATTCTCAAATCTTTAACACTTGTTTTAGTTTATGATGTTATGGCCCTTGTATAAACCTCCTGATTTTACTGTCTTCCTTAAAAATCAATTCATTTATGTTTTTACAGGTTTTTCTCATTACAGCCCTTTTGCCATTTCATTATTATTCCATTCTGTTCATGGTGGTGACAATAGATCTCCTTGCTTTTTACCCCTTTTGTAATTGAGAAGGCTTCTCTTCTCTATTACAGATAATGTTAATTCTTGGTTTTAGGTAAAATGTTATTTAGTGTATTTTAACTGTATTTTCCTCCTTTTAAGAATACTATTAGTATTAGATAAACTATTTGGTGTATTTTAACTGTATCTTCTTACATTAAAAACATTTTCCTAAATCATAGTAAATTCTGCTCCAGCTTATTTTATTTTATTTTATTTTATTTTATTTTATTTTATTTTATTTTATTTTATTTTTTATTTTATTTTATTTTATTTTATTTTATTTTATTTTATTTTATTTTATTTTATTTTTGCTTTTTGGAGGGCTATTGGGGTTAAGTAACTTGCCCAGGTCACACAGCTAGGTTTTTTGTTTGTGTGTGTTAAGTGTCTGAGGCCGGATCCGAACTCAGATCCTTCTGACTCCAGGGCTGGTGCTCTACTCACTGCGCCACCTAGCCGCCTGCCAGCTCATTTTAACTATGTGAATCTTTATGTTTTAAATGTATTTCTTATAACATATTTTTGGGTTATTACTATTATTTTAACGGGCAGTCAGGGCTCAATAACTTGCCCAGGGTCATACAGCCAGTAAGTATCTGAGACTGGAGTTGAATTCTGTTCTTCCTTACTCTAGAGCCAGTGCTCTGTCCACTGAGTCACCTAGCTGACCTAGATTTTTACCATTTTTTGCAACCTTTATGTTACCATAAGTTTATTACCATGACTATAAAGAATCCTTTTTAATATTTCAAACAGGCTTTTCTTCAGTTGTTAATATAATAATGTAACTTTTATTTTTGTTATCAATGTAATTGGTGTCATAAGTTTATCATTTTCTTAATATTGAGCCAACTTTTCATTTTTTGGTATATATTCAATCTGGATGTAATGTATAATGTTATGTTTATGTAAATATAAACATATGTTTATATATCCTCTTTTCTAATACCTACCTCTTCTTTCCTCCAGTCCCCTCCCATAGACTGAAGGAAAGAAAAATAAAACTTTTTATCAGATATGCATATTCAAAGAAAACAAATCTCCCCCATTAACTATGTCTGAAATTGCATGTTTCATTCTAGATCTGAATAACAAGGTGCAAAGGAATGGAAATGATGAATATATTATAGGAACATGAAGTAAGCCAGTGTTGGTAGATTGTAATGAAGTTGGAAAACAATAAAATGTAATAAGACTGTCTATGTAGGAAGCAGCCAGGTTGAGTTTAAATGCCAGACAGGTTCACTTCTGCAGGTAACAGGGAACCAGTGGAACTGATAGACAGGGATGACATGGTGAGACCTATACTTTAGAAAAAAACACCTTGGCAGCTGAGCCCAGAATGGATTGGAGAACTCAAGCAGTATGACAAGTTAAAACATTATTTCTATAGTCAGTGTTAAAGGTGATGAGGGGCTGAACTAGGGTGTTGGTTCTGAGTGGATGGAAAAAGGATGTATATAAGAAATATTATTTTTTTATTTTATTTTTATTTTTAAAAATTTTTTTTGCATTTTGGAGGGCCACATGGCTAAGTTTTTATTTGTGTGTGCGTTAAGTGTCTGAGGCCAGATCCGAATCAGGTCCTTCTGACTCCAGGGCCAACGCTCTACTCACTGCACCACCTAGCCGCCCCCAAGAAATATTATTAAGGTAGAATTGAAAAGATTTGACAGTGGATTGCATATGTATGGTTTTATTTTATATCCTGCTGAAATGATTAGGTAGCTAGATGGCATAGAGTATGTATAGTACATTGACCCTGAAATCAGAAAGACATGAGTTCAAATCCAGCCTTACACACTTACTATCTGATCAGGTCACTTAACTTCTGCCTGCCTCACTTAATTTCCTGACTTCTAATATGATGAAAATAATAGCACCTAGCTTGCAGGGTTGTTTTGAAAATAAAATGAGAGATTTGTAAGGTGATTTGTAAACTTTAAAAAGTACAATTCATGATGATGATGATGTTTTAATTGACTCTCTAGAGTTCTCTAAGTATACCATAACATTTCAGAAAGTGACACTTTTGCTTCCTCTTTGCCTGTATTTATTTCCTCTAATTCTTTTTTGTGTCTTATTGTTGCCATAGCAAGCATTTTTAGTACTATATGAATTTTAGTGCTGATAATACAATCTTTTTGGAAAGTCTTCTGGTTTATCCTCATTACATATAGCTGACTCTTGGTTTTGGGTATATAGAGTACCATTTATTATGTTAACTATATTCCTGTGCTTTTTAGTGTATTTAACATAAATGGGTGTTGTAGTTTTGTCAAAACATTTTTTTTCTGCACTTATATAATCTTGTGAGCTTAATGATTCCTGGTATAAATCTTAGCTGGTCGTATTTCATAGTCTTTTTGATGTGTTTATAAGCTCTTTTTTAACAGTTTATCTAAAATTCATGACAGATATTGTTCTATAGTTTTCTTTCTCTTTTTTGTTTCTCCTAGGTTTAGTTATCAAGACATTATTTGTATTATGGAAGGAATTTGGTAGGATCCTTTATTTTCCTATTTTTGTGAATACTTTATGTGCTATTGGAATTGTTCTTTAGGGGCAACTATGTAACACAGTAGATAGACCTCTGGGCCTGGAGTAAAAAACACCTGAGTTAAAATTTGGCTCCTTACAGTAACCAGTTGTGTGACTCTGGGGAAGTCAACCTGTATTAGCTTCAGTTTTTCCACTGTAAAGTGGGCACAATGATAACATCTGGCTCATAAGATTGTTGTGAAGATCAGTTGAGATTAGCGCAGTCCTAGCATAGTGTGTTGTTCAGTCATTCATTACTCTCCAACTCTGGCTTTTTCACTATCTTTTGACGTCTATCCAAGTTTATGTTATGCAGTATTATAAATGCTTCCTTCATGATACCTTCCTCATTGTCTTCTTGAGAAGTTTAATAGAATTCATTTTAAATCCTGAGTCCTGGACTTTTTGGGGAGGGGGGGGTGGATATAGTGAAGTTCATTTATGGCTAATTCAATTTATTTTTACTGACATTAGGTTTTTAAAAATTCTCTTACTTGTTCTGTTTATCTAGGTATTTTAATTTTTGTAAATATATGGACCCATTAATTTATTTTGTCAGTTTTATTAGCCTTTAGTTTGTCAAATGAATTTCTAAGGATTTTCTTTCTTCTCCATTTGTTGTGAATTTTTCATGCTGGCAGTTTGATTTTCTCTTTTCTAAAAATTAGATTCTCTAAGATTTTGCTCTCCACCCAAACTACAAAACCCCCAGTCTTCTACTTTTATTTATTACTTTTTTCTTTCAATTTTGTTAATTTTTCCTTTAATTTTTAGTACTTCTATTTTGGTGTTTAATTCTTGCTGTTTTATCTTTCACATCCCCAAAGTTTTGATTTTGAATTTTTGTCATTTTCTTTGATGGAATTATCTGTTGTGTCTGTGATTCGTTTTTTGACTCACTGTTCTTAGAATATATATAACTATCTTCTGTTTGTATTAATCAGTTTTCAGAGAACTGTCATTTAGCTTATCTAAAACTGTATTAAAGACTAGACCTTTTATTTTTCTGGATCTCTATAAATCTGGAAAGTGGACATTGAGGTTCTCAATCATAGTTTTACTCTATGTTCATCTTTTTGATTTGATTAATTTTTCCTTTTAATAATTCTTATGTCATTTGCTACAGTTAATAAGTATTGTTATTTATTTAAGGTGTCCTTAAGCACAATGTAGTGTCCATGTTTAGCTCTTTTAACCATATTTTCCTCTTTGTTAAAAATTTTTTCCTGAATCATAGTAAATTCTGCTTCAACTCTTCATTTTAACTGTGAATCTTCATGTTTTAAATGTGTTTTTTTATTATATTTTTTGGATTATTACCATTCTGTTACATTGCTCTCTTATGTGGGTTAGACCATTCCAGTCATTTTTACGGTTATGCTTGTTTGGTATGTATTTTTTTATTCCTCTTATATTTTCTCTGTCCTTTTTGTGGCCTTCCTAACTTTTTAAAGAAGGTAGAGAAAGATGGAATCTGAGTAACACTTGTGATTTATAATTGACTCTGATCTTTGATTGTTATACTTTTTTTTCCTCTCTTTTTTAAATTTCTCCTTATAACTAGACCTCTTAAGTTGATACTTATTTTACTTGAGGTTATTCAGTTCCAATTTTACTGTTGCGTTTGTTCACTTCCAGTTTTGCCACATCTCTCTCTCTTTCTTTGTCCTTATTTATTTACACAATAAACTGTGTGTGTTTCCAGGCCTCCTTTATCCAGTTCTGATGTGAACTGCTTCTTCTTCATCCCTTCTCTGAAATATATCCCTTTTCTTTTCCTCTTTTTTAAAATAACAAAACTGAATAAAACCACACCCAACACCTTTGTTTATGTGTTACTTTAATTTTAATTTTATCACTCGTAGAAACAGTTATGAATGGATACTTACCTATTTTCCTGGTATTTGAATATAAGTCCATTACCATTATTTAACCTTTTCTGATTGCTCATGTATTTACCTTTCTATGTTTCTCTTGATTCCTTTAATTGTATTTTTGCCAAGATCTAGCCTTTTTATTAGGAATTCTTGAAAATCTTCTAATTCTATTAAAGATCCAGTCCCTCTTTCTCAGACTCCCCACTCCCCACTCAACTTGATAATATTTAGTTTTGGAGGGTACTTTGGAGGGTTCGTCTTTTGGAATATTGTTTCCCAAGATTTTCTTTCTTTTAAATAGTTGCACCATAATATTTTAATGATCCTGACTGTGATTCCTTCATACTTCAACTCTTCTTTTCTGGACTTTTGTTTTTCTTTGATCTGGCAGTCCTAGATTTTGTATAGATTTTTATTTTTAGTTTTGGTTTGCTTTAAGGAGGTTATTAGTGGATTCTCTCTATTTTTCACTTTGCCTTGTGACAGTAGATCTGGACAGATTGGTAATTTCTTGAAATATGAATTCACCTTTTTTGGTCATTTTATTTAAAATGAATCTGATGATTCCTAAATGATCTCCCTTATATTTGCTTTCCAGGGCAATTGGTTTTGATAGTAGATACCTTATGTTTTATTCTTTTTTTTCAGTCTCTTTGACTTAGTTCTATTGTTTCTCATATCATAGAGTCATTGAGTTTTAATTGTTCCATTTTGTTTTTAAGGGTGCATATGACTTGTAAATCTAATTACTTGGGTAAGGATTTCTAACTTTTGCTGTGAACAATTTACTCTTGCATTTTAGTCTTTAGAGTTCTTATTTCCATTGTAATTTCATTTTTTTACTCCTTGAATGATTTATTCTGGCCATTCTTGTAGTCCTTGTAGCTAAGCCATTATTTTTCCCCTGTAGCTCTACTAATGTCTGTTGTGAATAGAATATCTTTATTTGGTTTTACCTCTTGGACTTGGTTTTTGTTTTGTTTTGTTTTGTTTCTATTTATTTATAGTTTTCCTGGTGTGAGGCATTCATTCTCCCTCATTAGGATTTTCAGGTTCACTTACTGTGGTTTGGATTGGTTACCCTTTCACAAAACCCCCTTTTCTAGCTTCTCCTGGTCATCTAACTGCATTTTTTGTAGTTCTGGGATGGAGATGCTCCTTTTTTGCATGTGAAACAGTTTTCTTCATAGTTGTTTTACCTGGTGTGCTCTTCATATCTTTGCTAGGGATTGTGTGGGAGTGCTAGATATTTCTATATACTTTCTTGTCTACTGGACTACAAGTGCAAGGTGAATATTTTTATTATTCCTTGGGGTTGTGGAAAAGGTTAAGGGGTGTTAGCAGTCATTTTTCAGGGATAGATGTAGGTAGAGCAGGTGATATGCATGTAGTGGTGTGCATGTACATCACCTTCTTTGTCCCCAACACTTACATGCATATATGTATATGTGTAATTGGAAAGTTTTATTTTTAAATAATAGTTTTAAAATTATTTTTTATTTTCTATCAATGTTAAGTGATACTAACATTAATATAAAATGTTATACTTTATAATATATAATTATTATACACATACAACATATAATTATATATAATATACATATATTATAATTATATAATACACATATAATATATGTATGCATAATATACATATAATAATTACATAATATGCATATATAATAATTATATAATACACACATAATATATACTTATATGTAATATATAATAAATATAATATCTTTATATTAATGTAAAGTGGTATTAATTTTTTTATCACAAACTTAACAAACATCAGCAATCACCAACATTTCAATATACAAGGAATAGAGGACACACACGCACATATATATATATATATATATAAGTGGTGTGTTTTAAATTTGACACCGTACTAACAAAATTTCCCTCCTGATTTGTCTCCCACTGAACTTTGCTTTGTTCTTTCCTAAGTATTTTAAATGGTTCATTGACACATTCTTATTTTTCTTTTTCTCTCTTTTGCATGATCACTACTCATTCTTCCTTCCTCTCCCTCCACCCTGTAGAAACCCTTCCTTGTGACAGCTAAGTATCATCCAAGCAAAACATAGTGACTCATTGGCTATGTCTGAAAATATGTCTTGTTCTGCACCTCTAGTCCATTACCTATACTAAGAGGTAGGAGACATATTTCATTAGTCTTATGAAATCTTAGTTGGTCATTGCATTGATCAGAGTTCTAAAGTCTTTAAAAGTTTCTTTGCTTTCCATTATAAAATATTCTGTATATAAATTTTTTATCTTAGTTTTGTTCATTTTATGTTAACTGTTTTCTACTATTTTTAATGTTCAGTTATAACTTCTGTCCCTCATATTCCTTGCCTTTTAAGTTCCTCCCATTTCTTCCCTTCCTTGTTGCTTATCTAATTCCTATGACAATAAATAACATTTGTTCCTGGGGATTCATGGTGAAGTTTTAACCACCATTGGAATTTACCATAGAAAACACAGATGTTGGGGCGGCTAGGTGGCGCAGTGAATAGAGCGCCGGCCCTGGAATCAGAAGGACCTGAGTTCGGAGCCGGCCTCCAACACTTAATCCGCACAAACAAAAACCTAGCCGTGTGACCTTGGGCAAGTTACTTAACCCCAATTGCCCTAAAGGGGCCGCTAGGTGGCGCAGTGAGTAAGAGCGCCGGCCTCGGAGTTGGGATGACCCGAGATCAGATCCGGCCTCAGAAAATGAGCACCCACGCATAAATAATGACTAGCCTTGTAACCTTGAGCAAGTTACTTAACCCCAATTGCTTTAAAAAAAAAAAAAGAAAGAAAACACAGATGTTTCTTCAATAATGCTTTCTAATTACCATATTTTAATCAATGGAAATTACAGAGATGGAAAGCTTGTTTGAATCTATTGCTTTGGTTTAAAGAGAATTTCTAAATTATGAATGTCTTAGAAAAAAAGGAAAAAAAAATCTTCTAAAGAGAATTTTTACATTCACTATGTTTTTTCTACAACATCATGAGAAAAATTTTGTATTAGAAGATTATATGTTCCTCTGGTCAGATTTGCTCGACAAGAGATTGTCTTCCTGTCAATAAGGTTAGCATGAATTAGGCCTTTGTTCCGGAATTGATGATACCTACTTGATGAAGTGTTAGCTTTTCTTGTCCTACATACTAGTTGGCTAACAGGTAGCATGTTAAGGCTAATTTGATTTAAATTTAGTGCCTGGATTATGCCCCTGGGCCAGACCTATAAGAAAAAATAGACCGGAAGAGATCAAGAGAAGTGCTGGCTAGATACACAGATTCTAATTTTCTGGAATAAAACTTGTGTAAGAAGACCTATAGTCCTCCAAGGAATTGTATGTATCAAGGAACCATATAGAATCAGAGATGTTAGATCTGATTTCATTTGTAGTATTATTTTTATGCTCTTGCTTCATTTCTTCCAAAAACAATAGTGACCAAGATCTTGTGATCATGTTGTGTTTTTCTGAGGCTTTGCTTGTGGAATATTTTGTAGCTATTACATTCTTCTGGGTTTGCATCTTGGACATACCTGAACCCCAAATAGTTCTTTATTGCAAGTGTCTTTTTTTATTCATTCATTTTTTCAGTCTTTCTTCCTGAATTGAGTGCTAGGGCCAATCTGTGCACTTCTGGGAGGTATATGAGGGCTTGTTTGGTCTTGTTGGTCTTTGGGGTTGTGAGTTCTGTGTTCTTTGGGAATCTCAATAGGAACACAGGCCAGGGACCTCTAAACTTTTAGCACATAGTCAGATCTAGAGTAAAGTCTAATAACTTCTTGATCTAAGCTTTGTAAGTGCCTCATCCTGATGTGGGGCAGATAGGTAGCACAGTGGATAGAGCGTCAGGTCTCGAATCAGCAGGACTTATCTTTCCGAGTTCAAACCTGGGCTCAGATACTAGCTGTGTGACCCTGGGTGAGTCATTTAACTCTGCTTCAGTTCCCTCAAAGTCTATAAAATGAGTTGGAGAAGAAAATGGCAAGCCATTTTAGTGTCTTTGCAAAAAACCAAACAAACCCCAAATGGAGTCATGAAGAGTTGGAAACAACTAAAAGAACTGAACAACAATCAACACCCAGATGTGGGTCTGAATAGCATAACTTCATGTTTCTTCCTGGTTAGATATCTGAGAATTGCTGTTGACCCTGTCTTTTGTTAGCTAAGTGGTAGGCTCTGCTGCTTCAGAGTAATAGAACTGCAGACTTACAGGCTTTTTCAGTACTCTTTATCCTTATCTGTGGATTGACTCTGAGATTTCCTCCAGGATTAGGACCATAGACTTTATGCTCATTACTGTTTCTAGTCTTTCCACATGACACAACCTGAGGCCTAGCTCTTGCTAGTTTTGTCAACTGCTCCTTGTCTTCGTACACAGTTGCCAGCCACAGCTTATTCCAGACTGTATCTGAGACTATATTTGGGGTCAGAGTGATACAAATGACTGCTGCCAGCTGGTCCCTTGTGTAGCCTCTAGGCCTCCAATGCTGGATTCTGGATTATTCCTTGTCCTAGTTTCTTATGTAACATGGGCTTTCTTGGTTCAGTCTCCTCCTTGGTGCTTCCCCAGCCTCTGTTGGTCTCCCAATGCTGTCCTTGTACTATAAACTTGACACCTGTTTTTTCTTTTTTCTTTTTTTTTTAAACAAATGCTTTATTAACTTCTGTTTTACATCATTCATTTCTGCCAGATTTTGAGTTACAATCATTTTCCCCCCATTATTCCCCTACCCAACCTCCCAGAATAGTAGTCCCACAAGATATCGCTTCCTCCAATCTGCTCTCTCCCATACCCCCATCGACTTTTCCATTAGAGGAAGGTGAATCTTTGTGTCCCAATGCCTGCACATTTTATCTCCCTATTACAAGCAAAAGAGTATTAATAATAGTATTTATATATATTTGAAACATTTAATGTTAAGACCTCGAATTTCAGATCCATTTCCTTCCTCCCTTGTCACCCATTCCCTCTGGGGAGATAAGTAATTCAGTATATGTTGTACATGTCTAGCTATGCAAAACATTATCATAGTAGATATATTGTACAAGGCTGTTTATAATTCCCTCCCACTCATCCCACCCCCCACCTGGTCCATTCCCTACATGATCCTGTCCCTCTTCTATAGTGGGTACTTCCAACCTCCCCTCACCCCAAGGATGCCCTCCCATCCATCATCCCTCCTCTCATCCCCCTTCCCCCTATCCTGCTGCAGGTTGAGATATCCCATTTAGTATGTATGTCATTTTCTCCCTGAACCAAATTCAATGTGAATGTGGTTTTGCCTTTTTAGCCTTCCTTATTCTCCCCCTCCTTTGCAACCACTTCCCCTTGCTTCTTCTACATGGGATAGTTTACCCTACCCTGTCTCTCCCCATCTCCTCTTGCCACTTTCCTCTTTCACCTCATAATTTCATCCCTTGAGTATTCTCCCTTCCCAACAAATTCAACCTATGCCCTCTATCCATATATAACTGTAACCATACACACACACATTCACATATGTATTCATATGACCACACCCCCTTCTTCCATTATTTTCATAGTGAGAAAGGTATCATCAGTCACAGTTATTGCTTTTCCATATAGGAATGAAAATAGTTCAACTTTGATAAGTTCCCCTTGATCTCTCTTCCCCGATTACCTTCTCAGGCATCTCTTCCTTCTTGTGTCTGGATGTCAAATTTTCTATTCAACTCTGGTTTTTTCCTCAAGAATGCTTGAAAGTCCTCTATTCCACTGAATGACCATATTTTCCCTGAAACAAAATACTCAGTTTTGCTGGGTAGGTGACCCTTGGGTTCATTCCCAGTTCTTCTGCCCTCTGGAATATCATATTCCATGCCCTTCGATCCCTCAGTGTAGAAGCTGCCAGGTCCTGGGCTATTCTGATTGTGTTTCCACAATATTGAAATTGTTTCTTCCTGGACGCTTGTAGTATTTTCTCCTTGATCTGGGGATTCTGGAACCTGGCTCTAATATTTCTGGGAGTTTTCTTTTTGGGATCTTTTTCAGCAGGTGATTGGTGGATTCTTTCAACCTCTATTTTGCCCTCTGGATCTAAAACATCAGGGCAGTTTTCCTTGAGAATTTCTTGAAGGGTGATTTCTAGGTTCTTTCCTTGATCATGGCTTTCAGGTAGTCCAATAATTTTTAAATTGTCTCTCCTGGATCTATTCTCCAGGTCAGTGGTTTTTCCCATGAGATATTTCACATTGCCTTCTAATCTTTCGTTTGTTTGATCTGCTTAACAGCATCTTTATTTCTCATAAAGTCACTAGCTTCCATTTGCTCCAGTCTAACTCTGAAGGAATGAATCTCCTCAGTGAACTTTTGAGATTCTTTTTCCATCTGGCAAATTCGACTTTTTAAGGCATTCTTCTCCTCATTGCCCTTTTGGGCCTCCTTTGCCATTTGAGCTAGTCTATTTTTTAAGGTGTTGTTTTCCTCAGTCAGGCTGTTGACCCTCATTTCATACTTTTCCTGCATCCTTCTCATTTCTCTTTCCAATTTTTCCTCCACTTCTCTTATTTGATTTTTAAAGTCCTTCTTAAGGTCCTCCATGGCCTGCAACCCGCTCATGTTTTCCCCTGGGGCTTTTGGAGCAGGACTTCTGACCTCACAGTCCTTTTTCCTGCTCTATGCCCCCAAAATAGGAGTCTAGGGTTGCAGTTTTCTGTTTCCTTTGCCTTGGCATGTTGCCACTTAATTGCTTGACTTTTGGGCTTGTTGCCACACTATGGCTTTAAGGCCAGCTAGAGGAATTTTCGTCCCGAACTGTGTGGGGGGCAACTTCCGTTTCTGGCAAGCTGTAAACCCACCCACGACTTCCACCCTAGATCACAGTCCAGATCCAGGGAGGTTAAAGCAAGAGCGATTACCCCCCAAGACTGATCACTGTATCTCCCCACGATTTGTAGGCTGGGAGCCAGAGCTGCCTCTGAAAACTACAAAATGGCGTGTCTCCTCAGTGGCTTCTAGCCCCCAGGGGAGGGAGCTGATGCATTCCCCAAATACAGGTCCCAAAGTCCATAGCACACTAACCTCTTACTTTGTCCTAGGCATGTCTATGTTGATAATTCTGGAGTCTCCACAGCTCCTGGTGTTCTGGGGTTCCTCCAGCTGGCTGCTGGCCCTGCCGCCCTGGGGCTAAAACCTCGGCTCACAGGGACCTGGGCTCGGCTCGGCTCCTGTGCTCTGCGGGCTGCCAGGTCCCAGACCTCTGCGCTGGTCCTTCCTGCAGGGCTGCTGGGCTGTCCTCAGCGGGAGGTTAGCTTCTCTGTGTCATTATGTGGGTGCTGGGGCTCCAGAAGTTGTTCAGAGTCCCCTTTTACATAGTTTGGGGGGAATCTGGGGGCAGAGTGGCTTGGATGAGCTGTTTCTACTCCGCCATCTTGGCTCCGCCCCCCCCACCTGTTTTTTCTCATTAAATTTCCTCATTATTCCTCCACTTGGCATTCTAACTTGATCGTTGTTGTAGAAATCTGTGCTGTGTTGCTTCCTCATATATTGCCACCTTTGCTGTTCTCTTCATTTTGAAATGACTTTTGTTTTACTTTTGTACATGCTATATCTCCTGATAGAATATAAAGTTTTTCAGGATAGGAATGGTTTGGTGGGTTTTTTGTTTCTTTGTTTTTTGGTCTTTGAATTTCTAGTGCTTTGCCCTTAAGCACTTAAAAATATTAATTTAATTTGGGACTTTTACAACTGTAGTCCTTATTCTGTCCATATATTTGGAAAGTTTGTCACCATGAGTTTGACCACCAGATGCTAAGAGTTCATCACTGAAAAGTTGTCCAACCTATAATGATTCTTTTTTTTAAAGCAATTGGGGTTAAGTAACTTGCTCAAGGTTACACGGCTAGTTATTTATATGTGGGTGCTAAGTACTGAGGCTGGAACTGATCCCTGGTCATCCCAACTCCTGGGGCAGGTGCTCTTACTCACTGTGCCACCTAGCCGCCCCTATAATAATTCTTTTAACTTCATGAAAAGAGACCAACATGTAAAATTGCCTCTGTTTTTCTTGTATTTAGTTTGCAAAATTTCAATTTATGTACACCTTTAAGAAGGTATCTTAAATGCGAGTGAGATATGGGTTTAAAAAAAAATTTGCCTCAGTTGTTTCCAACTTTTTTTTCTTTTTTGAAACAAAAATATTCAAGTGACTCAATGAATCCATATTCTGGAGTGCTTACTCTAAAAGAAAAAGCTAGAATGTTTTCTAGTTGAAATTAATTTTAAACTAATACTTTATATGTAATACATGTCTTTGGATAAACCCCGACTAGATAAACCTTTATACAAAAGTTTATGTAATAAAGAGTTAGAAGAACAGTTAAGGGAGAGTTAGAAGAAGACTTCTTGACCAACAAGAAGAGATAGACCATCATAGTCTAATAAGGAACAATTATAATTACATAAAATTAAGAAGTTTCTGCATAATCAAACTTTTGCAGCAAATTTCTCTTATCAAGGTCATATCCAGATACATAGAAATTTAGAAAATTTATTTGATACACAAATACAAGCAAGAAAGACAGTCCCTGCCTTCAAGAAGAATATTCAAACTGATGAACACAAAAATGAACTGGAAAAGACTGGCTTCTCATCAGAGAACAATTATGGTATATGAATGTAACGCAGTATAATTACTCCATAATATATGATGAAAGGGTTTAATTTTCAGAGAAACCTGGAAAGACTTGTAGGAACTGATATAGAGTGAAGCAGACAGTACCAGGTTAACAATTTACATAATGACTTCAACATTCTAAAGGAAAACACTTTTGAAGATTTAAGCTTTTTCATCAATTCAGTGATCTCCATTAAAATATAAGCACCTTAAGAGCTATATTTTTGCCTTTCTTTGTATTCTTAGTGCTTAATACAGTTCTAGGTACATAGTAAAAGTCTAATGGATCCATTTTTATTCACTTGCTCCAAAAGATTGTTTGTGAAAATGATTTCTATTAGAGGTCTTGGCACAGAGATAATCAGAATTAGGCATACATGTTCAGATATCCAATTTAATTTGGTAATTTGTTTTGTACAGCTATCTATTTGGCATCAGAAAGGGTTTTTATTTTTCTGTTTGTGGGAGAGAAAGAAAATTAGATATAGTGAATTTTTCTTGAAAGGTATTAATGTATCATTAAAAAATAGAGCAAAAGGAAGTATCAGAAGGAGTTACACACAGTGTAAGGATTAACTATTTTGAAGACACCATCTCTACCTGCATTCCCCAGCATATCTTATCATTATTGAAATAGCCTTACAAAATTCCCAGGAGACTTATTAAGAGTATATGTGTGTGTGTGTGTGTGTGTGTGTGTGTGTGTGTGTGTGTGTGTCTGTACATGTATAAATATGTATGTGTGTTTCTTTGTCAGTCAGAACTTTTTCTTTATACCTAATGATCCTTCACTATTACTGATACACATCTTACTTAGTGGGAATATAGCTGAAAAAGAAAGGGTTAGATATCCTGGATGTAGCCTTTTTTGCTTCCTGCCTATTTTACATTGTTGATAACTTTAAAAAATTAAAACAAAACCTTAGAAAACTCCCCCAAAACTGTGATATAGATGATGTGATGATTCTCTCATTCTTTAGAGGAATTTTAAAAACATTCCAGCATGTAAACATTATTACATATGGTGGATAGAACTTACGAATTTGTTATTATAGTAGTTGATTTCAAGCGAATTTGAGATTAACTAGATTTTTCTTGACTAATTTAAGGATTACAAAAATAGCATTTATAAAGGAAAATGATTTCAGTGTTTGAAGGAGCAGTTTTACAAGTAAGCTCTTATGGTATGGTTTGAAGTGTAAATTGATGTTCTTTCAGTATTCATACCTTGAAGATAGTTATTATTAATATTGCATTGTATTTCTTTTCTTTTTAAGCAATATTTTATTTTTTCCCCAATTAGATGTCAAAACAAATTTTAACATTTTTTTAAAAAAACTTTTGAGTTCCATGTTTTGTCCTTCCCTCCCTTTCCACCCCACCTTCAAGAGACAGTAAGGAATCTGATAGAGGTTATACATGTTCACTCATGTAAAACATTTACATATTAGTCATTTTATACCAGAAGACTTGAGCAAAAAGTAATGAAAGAAAAAAGAATGAAAATGAAATGACAATGAAAATGTAATACTCAGTCTGTATTGAGAATTTTCTCTGGAGACAGATTGCATGTTTCATCATGAGTCCTTTGTGATTATTTTGGATCATTTTATTGCTGAGAATAGCTACTACCTTCATTGTACAATATTGCTCTTACTGTGTACTATATTTTCCTGGTTCTGCTTACTTTATTTTGCATCAGTTCATAGAAAACTTGTCAGGTTTTTCTGAAATGATCCCGCTGGTCATTTCTCATAGCACAATAATATTTCATTAAAATCACATACCACAGTTTGTTCAGTCATTCCACAGTTGATGGACATCTCCTCAATTTCCAATTCTTAGCTACTACAAAAAGAGCTGCTATAAGTATTTTTGTACAAGTAGATCTTCCCCCCCATCCCTTTTTTTGATCACTTTGGGATGTAGGCCTAGTATTATTTCTAGGTCAGAGGGTATACACAGTTTTATAGCCTTTGGACATAGTTCCAAATTGTTTTCCAGGGTGGTTGGATCAGTTCACAGCTTTACTGATAGAGCTTTAGTGTTCCAGTTTTCCCATATCCCCTCCAACATTTATTATTTTGCTTTTGTATCATATTAGCCAATTTGATAAGTGAGAGGTGGTACCTCAGAGTTGTTTTAATTTGCATTTCTCTGATCAGTAGTGATTTGGAGCATTTTTTCATATGACTATAGATAGCTTTGATTTCTTTCTCTGAAAACAGCATGTTCATATCCTTTGACCATTTATCATTTCGTGAATAACTTGTATTCTTAAAAAATTGACTCAGTTTTCTATATGTTTAAGAAATGAGGCCTTTATCAGGGATACTTATTGCAAATTCTCCCCCCTCCTTTCTAATTTTGGTTACATTGGTTTTGTTTGCACAAAACCTTTTTAATTTTACATAATCAAAAATTATCCTTTTTGCATTTTGCAATGCTCTCTATGTCTCGTTTGATCCTAAATTCTTCCATTTCCCCATACATCTGACAGATAAACTATTCCTTGCTCACCTAATTTGCTTATGGTATTACCCTTTATGTTTAAATCCTATATCCATTTTGACCTTATCTTGATATATGGTGTGAGATATTAGTCTATACCTAGTTTCTGCCATACTGTTTTCCAGTTTTCCCATTAGTTTTTGTTAAATAATGAATCTTTGTTCCAAAAGCTTGGATCTTTGTTTTTATCATATACTAGATTACTATGTTCATTTACTATAATGTATTATGTCCCTAATCTATTCCACTCATTCAACACTATTTCATAGGCAGTACCAGGTTGTTCTGATAATTATTGCTATACAGATCTGGTATGGTGAGGTTACCTTCCTTCACATTTTTTCTCATTCAAGTCCCTTGATATATTAACCTTTTATTCTTCTAGGTGAACTTAAAAAATTGTTTCTAGGTCTATAAAGCTTTTTTTTTTTTTTTGGTTATTTTGTTATTTTGATTGGTATGGCACTGAATAAATAGATTAATATAGGGTAGAATTTTCATTTTTATTATCTTGGTTCAGCCTACCCATGAACAATTCATATTTTCCCAGTTGTTTAGATCTGACTTTATTTGTGTGAAAAGTGTTTTGTAATTTTGTTTGTCTCGGTTAGTCTTAGCAGGTAGACTCCCAGGTATTTTATATTGTCTACAGTTATTTTAAATGTAATTTCTACTCCTTTGTCTTTCTGCTGGACTTTGTTGGTATTTTATAGAAATGCCAATGATTTCTGTGAGTTTATTTTATATCCTGCAACTTTGCTGAAGTTGTTAATTATTTCCCATAAGTACCGCTTTGGTGACATCCTGTAATTTTTGGTTTGTTATCTCGTCCTTTTCTTTAATAAAATTGATTGTTTCTGTGATTTGTTTTTTGACTCACTTATCTTTTAGGATTATATTTTTAGTTTACAATTAATTTTTAACCTATCTTTACACTGCTCATTGTTGAATGTCATTTTATTTCATTATGATCTGAAAAGGCTGTATTTAATATTTCTGATTTTCTGTATTTGGTTGTGAGAATTTTATGCCCTAACCCGTGCTCAGTTTTTGTGTATGTGCCATGTACTGCTGAGTAAAAGGTATATTCCTTTCTACTGCCATTCAGTTTTCTCCAGAGATCTGTCATCTAACTTCAAAAAATTTATTTACTTCTTTAACTTCTTTCTTGTTTATTTTTTGGTTAGATTTATCTACTTTTGAGAGGGGAAGGTTGAGGTTCCCCTACTAGTATAGTTTTATGTCTATTTTCTTTAACTCATTCAACTTATTTAAAGCTTTAGATGCTATACCATTTGGTACATATGTTTAGTAATCCTATTACTTATTTGTCTGTGGTCCCTTTCCATAATATGGTTTATTTCCTTTTCACTTTTAAATAAATCTACTTTTACTTTTGCTTAGTTTGACATCATGGTTGCTTCCCCTGCTTCTTTTGCTTCAGCTGAAGCATAATAGATTCTGCTGCAACCCCTTACCTTTATTTTATTTGTGCCTCTGTACTTCAGATGTGTTTCTTGTAAACAACGTATTATAGGATTCTGGTTTTTAATCCACTCTGCTATCTACTTTTATTTATGGGTGAGTTTATCCTATCACATTTATAGTTAGGATGACTATGTCTTCCTCTTCATACTACTTTTTCCTTCTGATAACTTCCTCCCACAATCCATCTTCTCTTCTCTTGGATTCTTTCCCCCCACTCCCCTCCCCATTCCTTTTTGTTTACTTATAAGGAAAGATAGGTTTCTGTATACAACTAAGTATGTGTTATTCCCTCTTTGAGGCAATTCTGATGAAAGTAAGGTTCAAACTTTGCTTCCTTTCTCTTTTTACCCTCCATTATAATAACTCTTCCATACCTCTTTTATGTGAGATAATTTAACCCATTCTATCTCTTCCCTTTCTTCTCCCATTGTGATCTTTTTTCTAGCCCCTTTAATTTTTATTTTTACACCAACCCATCAAAGTCACTTTATATCCTCTTTCTATGTATACTCCTTCTAATTGTCCTCATAGTAATAAAGTTCTTACAATATTATCTAGCCATATAGGAATATAAACAGTTTAACCTTATTGAGTCTCTTATGTTTTTTCTTGTTATTTTTTTTAACTTTTTATGTTTCTCTTGAGTTTTGCATTAGGAGATCAGAATTTTTATTCAGCTCTTGTCTTTGAATTAGGAATGCTTGAAAGCCCTCTATTTCACTAAATATACATTTTTCCTCTGGATTATACTCAGTTTTGCTAGGTAGGTTGTAATCCTGATTCCTTTGGAATATCATATTCTAAACCCTCTGAATCTTTAATGTAGAAGATACTAAATCCTGAGTAAGCCTAAATGTAGCTCCACATTATTTGAGCTATTTCTTTCTGTTTTCTTGCAGTACTTTCTACTTGATCTGGGGGCTCTGGAATTTGGTTCTGATGTTACTGGAAATTACCCCTTTCAGGGGGTTACTGGTGATGTCTTTCAATTTTTGTTTTACCCTCTGGTTCTATGATATCATAGCAGTTTTCTTTATTAATTTCTTGAAAGATATTCAGGCTTTTTTTTTTCCCATCATGACGTTTAGGTAGTCCAGTAATTTTTAAATTATCTCTCTTGGATCTGTTTTCTTGGTCAGTTGTTTTTCCAATGAGAAATTTCACCTGATCTTCTACTTTTTATTTTTTAAATTTTGTTTTATCATATCTTGATTCATAAGCTTCCACTTGTCCAATTCTAATTTTTAAAGAATTACTTTTGTATGACCATTCCCATTTGACCAATTTGATTTTTTTGAGGAGTTAGTTTCTTTTGCGAAGCTGTTGACTCTCCCCCCCAGACCCCCTGCATGATTCTTTTGCATTACTCTCATTTCTTTTCTTTATTTTTTCTTCTACTCCTCTAATTTGCTTCTTAAGATCCTTTTTAAGCCTTTCCAGGAGTTCTTTTTGGGCCTGAGACCACATTACATTTTTGTTTGAGGCATCACATGTAGCTATTTTGATACTATATTATATCCTAGTATAGGGTACACTACTGGTCAGCAATGCTGGTGAGGCCTTGCTGGTGCCCTACAGTGAGAATGGGGCCCTGGGGTGGGGCCATGCTGTATTGTATAGACTGCTGTCTTGCCTCAGGAACTGTTGTCTTGTACAAGGGTGGAGCCTTGAAGGTGGGTTGCCTAGGGCTTGCTGCAGGCCTTCTGCTTTGTGGCCTGTCTGGTGGTGCCCCTGGACCTTGCTCCCCTTCCCCTCCAGTGAAATAGATCCTTCTTGCTGATCTGGTAATCTGCTTCTCCACTCCTAAATCACTTTTGAGGTGGTTTTCAAGTTGTTTGGAGGTGTATTTGGGAAGGCTCCAATCCACCCTCTTGGCATGGGAAATCTGGTATTGTAGTTCTATAATAGTTTTACTCAAATACAAAAAAGCTAAATTACCTCATTAAGCAAAGAAGAAAATGTCAAATTCCGTGGGTTATTGAACTAGTTATGTTTCTGTCAATTCTAATAATTTGCTTGAGCTAGGATCATGTGCTTTTATTAATTATTGAAGGTTATATTTCTTTGCTGGACTTTTGGCATCATTAAGAACTAAATGCCAATTCCACCTAAGATACTTAACAGGAATATAAACCTGGGAAAGTCACTTCATCTTTCTGATGCTGTGTTTCTACATCTGTAAAGTGTGAATAACAACACTTACTTCAGGGTTGTTGTGAAGATTAAATGAGATAATGTCAAGTAAAATAAAGAAACATTTAGCGCTTTGCAACATATATATGTATATGTATGTAATATATACATACATACATATACACATACATAGCAATTTTTTTTTCCATCTTAGTTTTCATGTAACACAAATCAGTTACACACAAACCATAACCTACTGAGAGACTGTCTGGTTTAGTGTGTAGAGAATAGTGTATAGAATATCATCCTAGTTTTTTTCTTTTTTTTTCTGGAGGGCAATTGGGGTTAAGTAACTTGCCCAAGGTCACACGGCTAGGTTTTTGTTTGTGTGTGCGTTAAGTGTCTGAGGCCGGATCCGAACTTGGGTCCTTCTGACTCCAGGGCTGACGCTCTACTCACTGCGCCACCTAGCCGCCTCCTCATCATCCTAGTTTTTAGAGACAGGGACTCAAGTCCAGTTCTTTTAACATATACTAGTTTTGTGACACTTAAGCCAGGCAGCCTTTTAAGGTTGTAAGGGGAAGAAAATGGGAATAAGAATTTATTAAGCATCTACTATGTGCTAAGCATTTAGCACATAAGATCAAATCTTATTTGATCTGCACAATGAGAGGTTAAGTGCTTTGCATAGGTCACACACTCTCATGAAATATCTAACACCAGATTAGACCTCAGGTCTTCCTGACTCTAGGCCCAGCCTTCTCATCAGTCTGCCACCTAGCCACTTAAGTTTGCTGAGTAGGTGAAGGTCTGCATTTGAATGAGAATTTCCTACATCCTAGGTCTTGAATATGAAACAAAGAAACCAAAAGCAGCAAATCAAAGTCTTAGTACCTAAAGTTTTGTTTTGTTTTTTTTTTTAGGTAGAAATTATAATAAAATTATTATTATAAAAAAATTTTTTTGTAAAGAGTATTTTATTTTTTTCCAATTACATATAAAGGTAGTTTTTAACATTCATTTTTTATAAGACTATCTGCAAATTTTTCTCCCTGCTCACCGAGATGGCAGGCAATCTGATATGAACTTTACATGTACAATCATATTAAACATTTCCATATTAGTCATTGTAAAAGAAGAAACAATGAAAAAAAGGAATGAAAATTGTATGCTTCCATCTGCATTCTGTCTCCACAGTTCTTTCTCTGGATGTGGTTGTCATTTTCCATTATTAATCTTTTGTAATTGTCTTAGAACATTATATTGCTAAGAACTAAGTCACTCATAGTTGATCATTACACAATGTTGCTGTTACTGTGTACAATGTTCTCCTAATTTCAGGGTTTTCTGAAATCTGCCAGCTCCTTATTTCTTATAGCACATCACATTCATATAACATAAATTGTTTAGCCATTCCCCTAAATTTCCATTTTTTTGCTGCCACAAAAGGAGCTGCTATAAATATCGTTGTACATGTAGGACCTGAAGTTATTAAATGATTGTCCCCCTAATTATAATTTTTTTTTAATTCTGAGCTTTTCTTTCATAGTTCATTAATTCCTATTTAGTCTTAAGCCAAAACAAAAATAGTCCTTGATGCTGCTATTTTCTTCTCTTGACACCAGGTGGCATGCTTTTATTGAAAAAGTCAGAAGAAATATGGTTAATTTTCCTCTCTAACAGGAAATCAGAGAGAAAACCCTCAATCAGAATTGAGATAGTAAAAGGGAATATCAATTCTGTTTCTTCATCCTATCTGTTATTCATATTCCCCATTTTTAGGACTAAAAGAACAAATATTTTAAAGAAATTTGATTTATCACCTGATTTCAATATCCTAACAATTTTAGTTTATTTTATTTGCAATAAAACATTTCATTGCCATCTCTAAGCTGATGATATACCAATGTACTCATTGACCTCCTTCTTCAACTCCATATTAGATATCTTGAATTGAACATTTCTTAACTGTTTTAAACTCAGCATGGCCAAAACCAAACTTACCTTTCTTTCCAAATGCTTCTTCTTTCTAAGCTTTACCATCCTCCTGATCACTAAGGCTTGCCACTTTCATGTTATCTCATTTTACCGTATCCAAAGTGTTGCCAAGTTCTTTAGTTTGTACCTTCTTAACATCTCTCACAGATGCCCCCTTTTGCTAATGCTACTATCCTAGGGCAAGCCCTGATCGTTTCATAACTGAACTATTTACAGTAGCCTGTGGCTTGGGTTGTTCACCACAAGTCTCTTCCCCACTCCAGTTCATCCTGTCATCTGTCCAAGTGATCTTTTAAAAGTGCAACTTTGACCATGTCACCTCCTTACTAAGTAATATTCTAGTGCTTCTCTAACAGGTATGTTACCATCAAAGTTGTGGAACATCATGAGTTCTATGTCTGAGTGTGTAATGAAATATCTAGAAAATGGTTCTATGTCTGAGTGTGTAATGAAATATCTAGAAAATGGGACAGAGGTAATCTTAGCCTCATTACATGAAGGGATATTACAGCCATTGTAATTGACAGTTTGGGAATAAGATTTAAAACTGTCCTGCTACAAATGAAATACCTTCTCCCCCAAAGCATCAAGTATAGAGAATGCCATCTTTTCTCCCTTCCCCATCATCTTTATGACTTTTAAGTGGGATTAATACAACATAGTGTATGTAAGTTTACCTGGGAAGACCAGCTAGAAACTGTGGCTGAGACAGAAGTTGCCTGACCAACAGTGATGCAAGTTCCAGAGTATACAGTAAGCCAATACTCCTCTGTATATAGTGACTACCTATTTGCTTCCAAGTGTAACTGAAGGTATAAACTAGGATCTAGAAAGCCCCAAATTGTCCAGGCACTTGAGAAATTAGCTCTCCCAACATGAAAATTAAACTCAGCCAGCATATTCTCGCAAAGAATTCCCCAATTCAATCCATAGGGAAGCCAGGTATTGATGGGTCATTTTTCTTTGGAGGGTCTGAACTTAGGTCTTCCTCTTTGACTTGCTCTAACAAGGGATTAGTCTGTTTACTTTTCACCCTGCAGAACACATCTTTTAAAACTATCTTTTTTATGTTAATCATCAGGTCAAGACAGCAGAAGAGGTGAAGAGTAATTATAATTTCACCCTGAAATGATTTTTTACCACAAAAGTCTTCAGTTTACAAGTATGAGATAAAAGTCACTGTCATCTTGGTTACTTAGGGTAGCATCATATACATTAGGTGGCTATCTCAAGGAGTTGAAGATTCACTCTATATTCAGTCAACAAGTATTTACTGAGAGCCTAGTATGAACAAGGTACTGTGGTAGGCCTCAAAGGCTACAAGGAATGGTCCTAGTTCTCACAGAACTTGCAGTCCAGTAGAGGAGTTATTTACAAGTGACTGTACTTAATCACACAAAGTAGGATGTGTAAGTACAATGAGAAATTAAGAGAAAGGAGAAATTACTTCTGGCTGAGGGAATGAGAAAAGGTCTGATGAAGGAGGTGGCAGCAGCCTTAAAGAATGGGAAGAAAAGGAAGAGAAAAATCTTCAGGAAAGGGAAAAGCAGAAAGAGGCACAAAATCATGGGACACATTCAAGGAGTAGCAATTAAGTCCAGTTTGTGTGGAACATGGAGTGTGCAAAAGGGATGTCTGAGAAATAAGACTGGAGGCTAAATCAGGGAAGACTGAGAATGCCAGGCAAGGAGTGTAGATTATATAAGATGCTGGCCACAATTTAGAAGGCTGTATTTTATATAAGAGAATCTGTCCTATCACCTGGAGATTTCACTTCAAAAAACAGATGAATCTATTTGGCTACCAAAGGCCTAGTTTAGTTACTTTAAGAGAACATTTACCTGGACAATAATTCAATTCAGCAATATCCAGGTAGAACACCTGGACATATGAGGAGATACCTGCTACCTTGACTCTTTATTAAGGATTATACCAACCAATATAATAGTGTTACTAATATATTAAAAGCTTGTAATAGAACACAATGAAAAAACACGAAGACGTAAACATATTTTGAAAAAAAAAATGCTGAAAGCACTATCTATGAAAGTTATTGTTAGTATTATTGTTATTAATGGAGAAATGAATACAGAAAGTATAAACTAAGAAAGTTTTACAAATTTGTTCCTACAAGCAGGACTGGCATAAAGTTATAACAAAAGACCAATAAATTCTGACAAAGAAACCAAGTGTTCTGTCTATGACATGGCAAAGCTAAGAATGAAGTAACATTTGTTAACATATCTGCCGCACTGGACAGAAATACTGCAAAAGCCTCCTCAATAAAAACAGACAACTATAGTAAACTTTATCAATTTTGACCAACCAAAGAGAAGCCCCGGTTGCTTACAAGATTGGTAAAAAATCCAGATGACACAAATATGATTTGGGTGGAATGGAGGAGAAAGCTCACTCACTGGATATTTTTTTTTTGTTTGTTAATTTTTACTTTTCAACATTCATTTCCACAAGATTTTGAGTTACGAATTTTCTCCCCTCCTTTCCCCTACCCCCATCCCCAAATAGCGAGCCTACTGAATACGCTTTCTAACTGTCTGTTCTTATATCCTGGGGAAAGCCCATCTGTTCTTACATCCTGGCCCACACCCTGTCTAACTTTCTAATAGGGCAAGATAAATTTCTATACCCCAGTGCCTGTATATCTTTTCCCCAATTCCTCTCTCACCTCTTAATTTTAATTTTTAGATATCATCCCTTCCTATTCAACTGATCCTGTGCCTTCTATGTATACATGTACATATATACACACACACACACTCATGTCTATTTATATACACATATACCCTCCTATATAACATATACGTGTGTGTGTATATATATATATATTCACACACACACACACACACACATATACACACCACCTATATATTCCCTTCAATTATCCTCATACTGAGAAAAGTCTTGTGAGTTACAATTACCATTTTTCCATGTAGAAATGTAAATAGTTCAACTTTAACAAGTTCCTTATGATTTCTTTTTCCTGTTTGCCTTCCCTTTCTTCCCTTGCTTCTTGTATTTGTTTTTGTTTTTTTTTTTTGCTTTTTGGAGGGCAATTGGGATTAAGTAACTTGCCCAAGGTCACACGGCTAGGTTTTTGTTTGTGTGTGCATTAAGTGTCTGAGGCCGGATCCGAACTCAGGTCCTTCTGACTCCAGGGCTCACGCTCTACTCACTGCGCCACCTAACCGCCCTGTGCTTCTTGTATTTGAAAGTCAAATTTTCTGTTCTGCTCTCCTTTTTTTTCATCAAGAATACTTGAAAATCCTCTATTTCATTGAATGACTGTATTTTCCCCTGAAACATGATACTCAGTTTGCTGGGTAGGTGATTCTTGGTTTTAATCCCAACTCCTTTGTTCTCCAGAGTATCATATTCCAAACCCTTTGATCTCTCAGTGTAGAAGCTGCCAGATCCTGTGCTATCCTGATTGCGTTTCCACAGTGTTCAAATTGTTTCTTCCCGGCTGCTTGTAATATTTTCTCCTTGATCTGGGAATTCTGGAACCTGGCTCTAATATTCCTAGGAGTTTTCTTTTTGGGATCTTTTCCAGGAGGTGATCGGTGGATTCTTTCAACCTCTGTTTTGCTCTCTGGTTCTAAAACTTCAGGACAGTTTTCCTTGAGAATTTCTTGAAGGATGATTTCTAGGTTCTTTTTTTGATCACAGCTTTCAGGTAGTCCAATAATTTTTAAATTCTCTCTCCTAGATCTATTTTCCAGGTTAGTGGTTTTCACAATGAGATATTTCACATTGTCTTCTATTCTTTCATTTGTTTGGATCTGTTTAATAGTTTCTTGATTTCTCATAAAGTCACTAGCTTCCTTTTGTTCCAGTCTAATTCTGAAGGAATGATTCTCTTCATTGAGCTTTTGAGATTCTTTTTCCATCTGGCAAATTCAGCTTTTTAAGGCGTTCTTTTCTTCATTGCCTTTTTGAGCCTCTTTTGCCATTTGAGTTAGTGTGTTTTTTCAGGTGTTATTTTCCTCAGTCAGGCTGTTGACTCTCATTTCATACTTTATTGCATCTTTTTCATTTCTCTTCCCAATTTTTCCTTCCATTCTCTTATCTGCTTCTTAAGTTTCTCTATGGTCTCTAACCAGCTCGTGTTTTTATTTGGGGCTTTTGGTGCAGGAGTTCTGGCCTCTCAGTCCTCCTCCTGTTCCATGCTTTGTCCCCTCTTTGTCCCCAAAATAAAAGTCTAATTTTGAATTTTTCTGTTTATTTTGTTTCCTTTGCCTAGGCTTGTTGCCACTAAATTACTTGACTTTGGGGCTTGTTGCCACAGTAGGCCTCGCCACCTGACAGGGGAGCTTCTGTGCCAAATGTTGGGGTTTTCTCAACTTCTGAAGGTATTAGTTGGGTGCCCTCCCTGAAGCCCCCACATACTCTGGCAAGCTGGTCACACACCCTAAGACCTCCACCCCAAACTGCAATCCAGATCCAGGGAGATTAAAGCAAGAGCGATTACCCCCAAGGCTGATTGCCTGGTCCCCCTGCAGTCTGCGAACTGAAGCTGCAGCATGTGTCTTTGCCTGTGCTGAAACTTCTCAGCCCCTTCTTGCCCCCAGGGAAAGAGGTGGACTCTCCCCACTGAGTCCCAAAGTCCATACTGTACTAAGCCCTCACTTTGTCCATGGCATCTGTGTGTTGGTGATTCTGGAAATGCCACAGCTGCTTGTGTTCTGGGGTCCCTTCAGCTGGCTGCTGATCTGGCTGCCCTGGGGCTAAAACATTGGACTCAGGTGGCTAAAACCGGCTCTCAGAGTACTGGGACAGGCTGCTCCCTGCCGGACTTCTGGGATGTCCTCAGCAGGAGTTTAGCTTCTCTGTTTCATTTTGTGGGTTCTGTAGCTCCAGTTTGTTTAGAGTCCCCTTTTACATAAATTTGGAAGTGGTGTGGGCCAGATCACTGTGGAAGTGCTGTTACTACTCCGACATCTTGACTGTTCATTCCGGAGGCTGTATAATTTAAGGTACACTTTGGAGCACACCTCAAGTCAGTTGATGAAACAAGCATTTCCTGATAACCTACTCTCTGTAACCAAACCAAACAGTACATGTCATTTGTATTTATTCTTCTAAATTTTAAAACTAAAGCATTTGCATTTCACAACAAAATAGTCCTCAACCACAAAGCATGAACTTCAAAGCTTAAACTGTTTTAAATGTTTTTTTTTTTTTTATTCAATTGGGATTAAGTAACTTGCTGGAGGTTGCTCGGCTAGTTTTTTATGTGTTGGTGCTAAGTGCTAAGTAACTGAGGCCGGAACCAATGCAGCTTCCTCCTGACTCCAGGGCCTTACTCTTATTGACTGAGCCACCTAGCCGCCCCTTAAATGGTTTTTAAAACCTGAAAATAGTTTTTGTCAATCACTCAGACCATTAACTACTTTCAGATATTTATCCAGTAAAAGGTTTGGTAATAATGCTAAGAAGTTTTAATGTCATTGAAGTGAATACAGTAGAAGTCATGTCATTTACCAGATTACAATCATAAAGTGTGTTCCACAACTTAAATCAGCTTTAATATCTTTAAAAATGCACTATGACATTTGGGACACCGTATAATTCATCAAAAGCAGTAGCTATTCTGCCAAAGTTTTCTTGAGGTTTCTGTTAATTTTCCCCAAACAGAGAGTTGATTTAGGTAGAAATTAAGAATAAGCTTTCAAATTCGAGGCCTAAAACTAAACTCCCTGTTACGTCTTTTATTTCATTTGTTGTTTTCTTTTGTTTTTTTACTTCCAAATCCAGAGGAAACAAAATTGTGTAGAAAATGGAAAGTAAAGGCTGCTACTTGCTTGGGACTTTAGTTGTCTCTGAAGGAGCATGTTAAGAAAATTTACTTTTAGAAAACAAATTTTAAAGCTCTTTGTTGTTATTAAATATCATTATTATACCTCAAGCCCCAGATAATTTTCTTTTATGTAATTGTAATTTATATTTATTTTTTTTTAATGAGCCATTATCTGAGACAAGGAAAGTTGTATAATTTGTAAGATTTTTTTGTAGCCATGAAATTTGAGTTTTTGTTCAGATACTGGAAAACATACTTGTATCCCTCAAAATGAACATTTTCCCATTTACAGGAATGTTGTAGAGATAGTTAACAGTGGGAGTATATGTCCTTTACACCTACAGATTCTCCCAATTATCTTCTCTTAACATTCAGACTTAAAGTATTCTCTGGCTTTTCCTGTCAATGAATCCTCAAGAGTCCTGGTATTTTTTCTCCTTCATTTGCACAGTCATTCACAGACTTGTCAAAATAGGTAGGTTAGTCCTCTTTCACTAGCACTGAACGTCGTCAGGAGATTTAGTATTCCTGATTCCATCTAATTGGCTCTTTGACCCTCAGCAAATCACTTAATCTCTTTGGCCCTAGTTTTCTCATCTCCACAATGAGTGGGTTGGATTAGATGAGCTCTATAAATCTTTACTACTTAAGCATTTATGAGTCTAGTATGTAATAATCTGTGCTTCTACACATGAATGCTCAACCTTTTTTTTTTTAAAAAAACAAAACAAAACATTTCTCACTTTTGTTTCTTTTTTTTCTAATTCCTTCTCATTCACTGAACTCTCATTCCAATGGACTCATCCCATATATCTGAGAAATAGAAAGAGGCAAGCAGAGGTTACAAAGGGAAAATACCTGCCATTTTGCCCCTCCCTTCTTTCTAGCAGTTCCTGATATGCATTACTAGTGGCTGGTAGAGATATAAGTAAACTCCTTGTTTCGGGTGTTCCTCAAGTAAGAGTTTGCAAATGAGTATTCCTAAAGAAAAATGTAAACTACTTCTAAAAATGTTCATTCTAATATGTTAATTATGTATCTTGCTTTCCCTCTACTTTAAAATGTTTGGTTTCCAAAACAACTCTGAGGTACATCTCACTCATCAGATTGGCTAATATGATGAAACAGGAAAATGATAAATGCTGGAGAGGATGTGGAAAAATTGGAACACTAATGCATTGTTGGTGGAGTTGTAACCTGATCTAGCCATTCTGGAGAGCAATATGGAACTATGCCCAAAGGGCTACAATACCACTTCTGGGGCTGTATCCCAGTGAAATCACAGGAGTGGGGAAAGGACCCGTATGTTCCAAAATATTCATAGCAGCTCTATTTGTGGTGTAAAGATTTGGAAATCAGGGGGATGCCCATCAATTGGGGAACGGCTCAATAAGTTGTGTCATATTAATGTAATGGAATAGTATTGTGATATAAGAAATGAGGAGCAGACAGACTTTATAATAACTTGGAGAGACTTGTATAAACTGACGCTGAGCGAGAAGAGCACAACCAGGAGAACTTTGTACACAGTTACAGATGCATGATATCTTTGACAACTAACTTGGAAAGATTCACCACCTCTCAGCAATACAAGGTTAGAAGACAACTACAAAAGACTCTTGATGGAAAGGGAAGGGATATCCACATCCACAGAAAGAGCTACGGAGTCTGAATGCAGATTGAAGCAAACTGTTTGCTCTCTCTTGTTCTTGTTGTTCACCCCATTGGTTATAATCCTCCTTTATGATATGATTAATGGTCAGTGTGAAGGTAATGTAGAATCTATATTTGATTACATGCTTTTATGGGGAGGAGAGGAAAGGGGAGAAAATTTGGAACTCAAGAGATTGTGGAACTGAATGGTGTAAACTAAAAGTAAATAAATAACTTAAAAAAAAATCTCCAATTTCACAACACTCTTCCATGCCTTAGTAGACTGTCTACATGACATATGGCTGCCACAATGCACAGCTGGTCCTCACAAGAAACAAACACAAGTCCTTCCCCTGGGAGTTACCTGAAAGTGTGGTACCATTAGAAAGAACCCAGGCTCACCCTCATGCCTTGATGAGCAATCACAGCATGACTAAAGTAAGGGACATTTCTTGCCCTAAATAATTTTGTTCTTCTTTACCAACTTGCTTACTCTCTCCATCTCACTCCCTTCAATAATTTTATAAAAGTCAGTAGAAGTAATATAAATTCATTGCCAGCTAAGGCGCTTTGGATTTTCTTTACCACTGACCATGACAGTGTTGAACTCAGCACTAAAGAGGGGTGTGTTAGTTACTGTGAGAGTATCTATTAAGATTTAAAAAAACAAAACAAAACATTTTTAGTTGGTCATTACGCTTCAACTCAACAGATTTTTATTAAGCATCTGTTATGTATTCCCAAGCGTGTCATGCAGTAGGAGAAACACAAAGTTTAATAAGACATAGCCCCTACCCTCATGGCTTAGTAGTAAAATAAATCTGTATCGATTAGTTAATCAGCAGCATTTATTAAGTGCTTACTATGACTGGTGCCTTGGGGATTCAGTGGCATAAATAAAACCATCTTTGTCCTCAGGGAACTTACTTTCTGTTTTCCCCTATAACTCTCCTTTGATTTAATTTTATCTTATGTCATCGTTTCCAATTTCCTGGATGTAAAAATCTTATAATTTTTTTCATATCATGAGCTTTACTACTAAGGTCACATTTATTTAGAATGTATTGTGAAATATGGTTTAAGATGTTGGTCCAAATCTGATTTTTTTTTCCATGCTGCTTTCCAGTGTTCCTTGCAGTTTTTTTTTCTATTTTTTTTTTAATTTTAAACAAATGCTTTATTAACTTCTGTTTTACATAATTCATTTCTGCCAGATTTTGAGTTACAATTTTCCCCCATTTTTCCCCTACCCACCTCCCCAAAATAGCAGTCCTACAAGATATCCCCTCATCCAATCTGCTCTCTCCCATACCTTTTTCTATTCCCGCTTTGACTTTTCCATTAGAGCAAGATGGATCTCTGTGCCACAATGACTGCACATCTTATCTCTCTATTGCAAGCAGAAGAGTATTAATAATAGTATTTATATATATTTGAAACATTTAATGTTACAACCTCGAAATTCAGATCCATTTCCTTCCTCCCTTGTCACCCATTCCCTCTTGGTAGATAAGTAATTCAGTATATGTTGTACATGTCTAGCTATGCAAGACATTATCATAGTAGATATATTGTAAAAGGCTGCTTATAATTCCCTCCCACTCATCCCACCCCCACCTGGTCCATTCCCTACATGATCCTGTCCCTCTTCTATAGTGGGTACTTCCAACCTCCCCTCCCCCCAAGGATGCCCTCCCATCCATCATCCCTCCTCTCATCCCCCTTCCCCCTATCCTGCTGCAGGTTGAGATATCCCATTTAGTATGTATGTCATTTTCTCCCTGAACCAAATTCAATGTGAATGTGGTTTTGCCTTTTTAGCCTTCCTTATTCTCCCCCTCCTTTGCAACCACTTCCCCTTGCTTCTTCTACATGGGATAGTTTACCCTACCCTGTCTCTCCCCATCTCCTCTTGCCACTTTCCTCTCTCACCTCATAATTTCATCCCTTGAGTATTCTCCCTTGCCAACAAATTCAACCTATGCCCTCTATCCATATATAACTGTAACCTTATACACACACATTCACATATGTATTCATATGACCACACCCCCTTCTTCCATTATTTTCATAGTGAGAAAGATATCATCAGTCACAGTTATTGCTTTTCCATATAGGAATGTAAATAGTTCAACTTTGATAAGTTCCTTTTGATTTCTTTTCCCTGATTACCTTCTCAGGCATCTCTTACTTCTTGTGTCTGGATGTCAAATTTTCTATTCAATTCTGGTTTTTTTCCTCAAGAATGCTTGAAAGTCCTCTATTCCACTGAATGACCATATTTTCCCCTGAAACAAAATACTCAGTTTTGCTGGGTAGGTGACCCTTGGGTCCATTCCCAGTTCTTTTGCCCTCTGGAATATCATATTCCATGCCCTTCGATCCCTCAGTGTAGAAGCTGCCAGGTCCTGGGCTATTCTGATTGTGTTTCCACAATATTGAAATTGTTTCTTCCTGGCTATTTGTAGTATTTTCTCCTTGATCTGGGGATTCTGGAACCTGGCTATAATATTCCTGGGAGTTTTCTTTTTGGGATCTTTTTCAGGAGGTGATCTGTGGATTCTTTCAACCTCTATTTTGCCCTCTGGATCTAAAACATCAGGGCAGTTTTCCTTGAGAATTTCTTGAAGGGTGATTTCTAGGTTCTTTCTTTGATCATGGCTTTCAGGTAGTCCAATAGTTTTTTAATTGTCTCTCCTAGATCTATTTTCCAGGTCAGTGGTTTTCCCATGAGATATTTCACATTGCTTTCTAATCTTTCATTTGTTTGGATCTGCTTAACAGCATCTTGATTTCTCATAAAGTCATTAGCTTCCATTTGCTCCAGTGTAACTCTGAAGGAATGAATCTCCTCAGTGAACTTTTGAGATTCTTTTTCCATCTGGCAAAATCGACTTTTTAAGGCATTCTTCTCCTCATTGCCCTTTTGGGCCTCCTTTGCCATTTGAGTTAGTCTATTTTTTAAGGTGCTGTTTTCCTCAGTCAGGCTGTTGACCCTCATTTCATACTTTTCCTGCATCCTTCTCATTTCTCTTTCCAGTTTTTCCTCCACTTCTCTTATTTGATTTTTAAAGTCCTTCTTAAGGTCCTCTATGGCCTGCAACCCGCTCATGTTTTCCCCTGGGGCTTTTGGAGCAGGACTTCTGACCTCACAGTCCTTTTCCTGCTCTATGCCCCCAAAATAGGAGTCTAGGGTTGCAGTTTTCTGTTTCCTTTGCCTTGGCATGTTGCCACTTAATTACTTGACTTTTGGGCTTGTTGCCACACTATGGCTTTAAGGCCAGCTAGAGGAATTTTCGTCCCGAACGTGTTGGGGGCAACTTCCATTTCTGGCAAGCTGTAAACCCACCCATGACTTCCACCCTAGATCACAATCCAGATCCAGGGAGGTTAAAGCAAGAGCAATTACCCCCCAAGACTGATTGCTGTATCTCCCTACGATTTGCAGGCTGGGAGCTGGAAATGCCTCTGAAAACTACCAAATGGCCTGTCTCCTCAGTGGCTTCTAGCCCCCAGGGAAGGGAGCCGATGCATTCCCTAAATATCAGTCCCAAAGTCCATAGGACACTAATCTCTTACTTTGTCCTAGGCATGTCTATGTTGATAATTCTGGAGTCTCCACAGCTCCTGGTGTTCTGGGGTTCCTCAAGCCAGCTGCTGGCCCTGCCACCCAGGGGCTAAAACCTCGCCTCACTGGGACCTGGGCTCGGCTAGGCTCCCTGTGCTCTGTGCACTGCGCTGCCAGGTCCCAGACCGCTGCGCTGGTCCTTCCTGCAGGGCTGCTGGGCTGTCCTCAGCGGGAGGTTAGCTTCTCTGTGTCATTCTGTGGGTGCTGGGGCTCTAGAAGTTGTTCATAGTCCCCTTTTGCACAGTTTGGGGGGAATCTGGGGGCAGAGTGGCTTGGATGAGCTGTTTCTACTCCGCCATCTTGGCTCCGCCCCCCAGCCCTTGCAGTTTTTAACAAGGACATTTTTCCTTTTGTAGTTTACTTTTTGTTTTTCACTGTATCAAAAAAATGTGTTATCCTATTGTTTCTTATTCTTTCCTTTCTAGTCTGTATTATTGCTCTCACTCTGTGTTCTTTATCCGGTTCCAGATAGTTTTGATGAGTGCTGCTTTATCATGTGCTTTCAGGTCTAGAAGTGCTATGCCCCCTTCATCTCTGCTTTTTACCGTTTTCCTTGTTATTCTAAATATTTCAAGTTTTGTTTTGTTTTTTTGCCTAAATGAATTTTATTATTTTATCATGTTATGTGAAGTGTCACTTTGATAATTTCATTCATATGGCATTAAAAGTGTAAATTAGTTTTATCATTTTTACTTCATGGCATGGCCTAGTCAGGAGCACTAAATATTGTTTTTCTTTATTTCTTTTACGGGGCATTTTTAAATTAAATCTGTACAAGTCTTGTTTGCTTTGGGTGGGATTTTATCTCAACATGTTATATGCACTTATATTTATTTTCTGTGGGGTTTCTCTTTCTAATTTTTCTTTTTTCTTTTTGTTCTTATAGAGAATTGCTATAGTTTTTTTGACAGTTTCATTTTTAGTGTGCATCTTTGAAACTGTGAATTAACTCACTTAATATCTACTGATTTTGTTGGATTTTCTGAGTAAACCATCATATCGTCAGGAAATGGATAGTTTTTATCTCTTTTCCTATCTTTATATCTTTAATTTCTTTATCTTGCTTACTGTTGTTGCTGGTATTTTTGGAGATATATCATTTAATAGTTGGGAGAGTAGGCGTACTTGCTATTTGGTTCTAGTGTAGTTCCATTGCAATATGATGTTTCCTTTTACTTTTAGATAGATGTTTTTAAAGATATTAAATAAGGTCTTTCTGTGCCGATCTTTATGGTATTTTTACCATAAAATAGTCTTGTAGTTTGTGAAAAGTCTCCTCTTTATCTTCTTTATCTATTGTTGGTATCATGTGGTTTTGGATGTTTTACTTTTTAATATGATCAATTATATCGATTGTTTTCCTAACAGTAAGCCATACTTACATTCTTAGTATAAATCCCATGTGATCGTAATTAACGATTTCTTGGACAAATTAACTGTTGTCTAATAGGATCAATATTAATGATATGTATTATAGTTTTCTTTGTCATTCCTGGTATTAGGATTGTGTTTTAACACATACAAGGATTCTGGCAGGGTACTTTCTCAGTTTTTGAGAGTAATTTGTGAAGTATGGGTAGTAACTGTTATTTAAAACTTTGATATAATTCTTCTATGAATACATCATGATGGGCATTTTTTCCTTTGGTAGTTTCTTAGCACCTAGATATATTTACCAGGAAAAATCATTTTATTTTAGATCTCTATCTGGTTTCAGCATTTTCTTTTACCTATTAATTGTTTCTATCAATTGTTTCTCTTTCTGTTTTTGTTCAAGGCATTTAAGGTTAAATGACTTGTTCAAACAGGTAGTTAAGTGTCAAGTGTCTGAGGCTAGATTTGACCTCTGGTCCTCCTGACTGCAGGACTGTGCTCTATCCATTTTGTCAACCTTAGCTGCCCCTATCAATTGTTTCTATGATTTGTTCTTTGACTCATTATTTAAGATTTCATTGCTAAATCTGGTCTTATTAATTTATTTCACACAGTTCTTAATTATTTCTATGACTTGTTCCTTAACCCACTCATTTTAGATTTCATTATAAGTTTCTGTTTTGGTCTGTATCTTTTGTTTGTGGTCACTGAACAATTTCTTTTAAAATTGTGTTATGGTGTCTAAGGAAATATTAACTATTTCTGCCTTTTTACATTTGTTTGAGAAATTTCTGTACCATAGTATATAATAAATTTTTGTAAAAGTCCTGTGTGGTGCTCAGAAATAAGTATATTCTTTAACAGTCCAATTGAGAAGATCCCATAAGTTTTTCAGCTCTATTTTCTGCAAAAATCTGTTCTGTTTTCTCTTTTCTCTTTTGTTTATATCTCTTATTGTCTTATCCAAAATGGAGAGCGATATTGAAGTCTCTTGCCAATTTTTTGTTTTTGTCTATATTTTACTGAAACTCTGATAATGTTTCCTTGATGAATTTGGATGCTAATGCATTTCAGACATATAAGTTTATTACTGATGTTGCTTTGTTGTCTATGGTTTCTTTCAGCATAACACACTTTCCTTCTTTATCCCTTTATATTTGCCTTTTTTTTTCTTTTGCTTTGTCATTTAGCATTATTTCAGCTCCAGATTTTTGGGATTCATTTGTTGCATAGTAAATATTTTTCCATTCCCTCAGTTTCATTTAGGTTTCTCTTTGTTTATTAAATGTGTTTCTTTTAAGTAATAGATTTCAGAGCTTTGTTTTCTTGTTCAGTCTGTTACTTTTACACTTTCTATTGGATTTTTTAGTCCATTCAATCTTAAAGTTATAAGTTAGTACTATATTTTGTTCATTCTGTTTCTAATATTGGGTTTTTTCAAGTTAAGATTTTTTTCTTTTCTGCTATAAGTATAGTATTATGTTACTTCATTTAATTTATTTTTTTATTTTTTTAGGTGACTTTCTCTTCCCCTCACCCCATTCCACTCTTTCTTACCCTTTTCCCTTTAAGTTTTTTTTACTTATTTGTTCCTTTTTGCCCATCACTCTTTTTTCCTCTCAATCAAGTAGATACTCTCTTCCTTTTCCCCACCTCAACTAGTCTCATTCATTAATTTTTCAAATATTTTTTGTGTGAAATCTTTTTTTTGTTGTTTATGTGGATTTTATTTTAATTTTTTTTTTTAAAAGTAATTGGGGTTAAGTAACTTGCTCAAGGTTACACGGCTAGTCGTTATTTATGCGTGGGTGCTTATTTTCTGAGGCTGGATCTGATCTCGGATCATCCAAACTCCTAGGCCGATGCTCTTACTCACTGCGCCACCTAGCCGCCCCTTTAGGGCAATTGGGGTTAAGTAACTTGCCCAAGGTTACACGGCTAGGTTTTTGTTTGTGTGGATTAAGTGTCAGAGGCCGGCTCTGAACTCAGGTCCTTCTGATTCCAGGGCCGGCGCTCTATTCACTGCGCCACCTAGCCGCCCCTTAAATTTTTTTAAAAAGCAATTGGGGTTAAGTAACTTGCTCAAGGTTACATGGCCAGTCATTATTTATGTGTGGGTGCTCATTTTCTGAGGCTGGAACCGATCCTGGGTCATCCTGACTCTGGGGCCAGCGCTCTTACATGGATTTTATTTTTTTAATTTTTTTTTCTTTATTAATTTGTTGGTTCACTTTGAGTTTACAAGATTCAGTTCCCTGGTTCTTTGAGTTTCAAATTTTCTCTCCCCTCCCACCCCCTCCCACCCCATGGCAGCATACAATTAGGTATAGGATCTGCAGATACTTTCACATTAGACATTGATCAGGTTGAAAAGAAGGATTGTAATGGATGAAATGAACAACGAGAAAAGAGGAAACCAAATCAAACAAGAAAGGGAAAGAGAGCAGGTAATTTGCTTCAATCTGCATTCAAACTGTGTTCTTTCTGGTTCTTTCTCTGAATTAGACATCTCTCTTCATCATGAGTCTTTTGGAATTTACTTGTAGCCCTGCATTTCTGAGAAGAGTCCGGTCTATCCTTGGTCATCACACATACGTTGTATCTGTAATGGTTACAAATTTTTCCTGGTTCTGCTCTTTTCACTCCACATCAGTTCATATAAACCTCTCCAGGTAGATGAAGTCCATCTGCTCATCATTTCTTATGGCTCGATAGTATTACATTACATTCATATACCATAATTTGTTTAGCCATTCCCCAATTGATGGGCATCCCCTTAATTTCCAATTCTTTGCCACCACAAAAAGAGCTGCTATAAATATTTTTGTACATATGGATCTTCCTCCTGCTTCTGTGATCTCTTTGGGATACAACCCTAGAAGTGGTATTGCTGGGTCAAAAGGATATGAAAGTACTTATAGCCCTTTGGGCATATTATTTTTCAAATATTTTTAAAGACCCTTTCCAAAAAAGTGTTTCTTTCACTCTCTTTATTATCTTGTCTTCTTCGTCTGTTTTAGATACTCCTTCTCTGATTTAGGACTCCAATAATTATCTGGTCTCTTTCTTTGATCTTGTTTTCCTCATGAAATCTAGGCTTCCAAAGTATCCATTTTAGGTTTTCCCCTCTAAGCATTTTCTACCACTTCTTTGTACAATTTGCCCAAATATATGCCCGTTTTCCATTGTGTCTCACTCTCAGAATAGTACCAATTATTGCAGGTATCCTAGAAGACACTATCCTATGTAGGCCTCCTCTCCCCCTGCCTTCTTTCCCCCCCCCCACCTTCCAGTGCTTACCTTTTTCCCCCCACTTTTGCATCCAAATCTCCTTCCTAGATTCATGTTCTCCATGTCCCCCAGGTGCTAGTTGCTCCCAGGGATTCTAACTCCTCTGTTCTGAGTTGAAGGAGAGGTAGACATTTCAAGCACCAAATCTCCCAGGCTTGTATAATAGGCATATTTTCTTTTTATGTGATTGTTTTTTTACTTCTCTTCTAGATTTTCCTTTACTTCTGTGTATTTGCATTCCCAATCTATTGTGTTTTTCCCCCCTTTGGAGAAACTTACAATTGTAGATTTGTTTTCCAATTCTGCCCATTATCTTGTCTGTGCAGACCATAAATTCTGCTCTCATAATTCTCTTTTGAACCAATAAGGCATGTTTTGATTCCATTTTCTCCCTAACTTCTCTAGGGTCCTCTGTCTCATCAAGTAGTTGGACCATTTTCCTTTGTTTTTGTTATTTACTCATAGGTGCCTTAGTGTGTTTACAAGATGTAGCAGTTCTGTTTCCTTCTGTTAGTTGCTTTTTTTTTTTCTTCTTCATCAATCAATCAATCTATCTATCTCTATCTCTATTTTTTTGGAGGGGGAGGAAGGGCAATTGGGGTTAAGAGTCTTGCCCAAGGTCACATGGCTAGTAAGTGTGTCAAGTGTCTGAAGCCAGATTTGAACTCAGGTCCCCCTGACTCCAGTGCTGGTGCTCTATTCACTGCATCACCTAACCACCCCTCTTGTTCATTTATTGATTCATGTTCAAAATCTTTGAGTTTTCTTCTTCCTGAAACCTTTGGTAATTTCTGTTGTTAGTCCCCCTTCCTCCCTCTTAGTTTCTTTACTGTTTTCTTTCTGACTCCATTCCCTCTGGTTGTGATTTCTTGGGGTCTGGATTTCAAAGCATCTTAGCCTTTTAGCAAGTCAAGGTTCACTACCCTACCTTTGACCCAGCAGACTTTTGGGTGATCAAAACTGGACCACAGGTGAATGCTGTGCTCTTTCCCTCAGGCTTGGTAGAGTGCTGCCTTAGGCCCTGTGTCTTCTGCCCCCCAACCTCCCAGCCAACACATAAATTAACACAAAGCCCTGTCCTGCCCTCTCTGTTTCTTATTTGACCTGGCACCAGCAGTTTGAGGCTTTACTGAGCTTTTCTGTGCTTTCATGGCTGTGTGCCAAGTGGCTCTACTTGGTATTACAGATTATTGTCTTTGCTCCAGCTCTGTTGGTGCAGAGGAGTTGTCTGCCTTAGCAGAGGGTGTTCAGAGTTTTGCTGCACACAGATTTTCCTTAGGTGGGCCATGGCTACATGGCTCCAAAGACTATAGAGCCCCATAACACTTGAAAGAAGGAAGAGAAACCTTTTTCACATCCTTGGGTGTATTAATGCAGTTGCTCTTCAGGTAGAATGGGAGGTTAGAGAAGGGTACTGAGTGCCCTCAGATTCAGTGAGCATCAGTTTATGGGTTTTTAGGTCTGTTTTTTTTTTTTAACCTTCTTTTGATTTTGGATTTCCTAAACCATGGAGACAGCTGAAGATACTCTTTCTTTGGTGCATAATTTTTGATCTGGAGATATTTGAGACCTGAGTTATAGACCTGAGTGGAGCAGCTAGGGGGTACAGTGGATAGAGGCTGAGCCTGGAGTGAGAAAGACTTATAAATCTGGCCTCACACACTTAATATAGTCATGTGAACCTGGGCAAGTCACTTAACCCTGCTTGCCCCAGTTCCTTATCTGTAAAATGAGCAGAAGGATATGGCAAACCACTCCAGTATTTTTTCCAAGAAAACCCCAGATGGGGTCACAGAGAGTCAAACACAAATGAAACAACAGCAAATAGCATTAGAGTAAATGTGTAGTCCCCCATCTTGTTGATCACAAGAACTGACTTTAAGTTATGTCTTAATGTTTGAATTTAAATGTTTAGAAACAATCATTTTGTAATCAAATTAATGTTTTGCCTGAAGAAAATGTAATATGGCAAGATTTTTATTTAATGTTTCTACAGTGAATCAGTCAAGAAGCATTTAATTAAGCAACTCCTTGCTCAGGATACAATAAAAAATAGTGGAGTTAAAATAAAAAATCAAATAGTGTTGTCAGAGTATCTGAGTATTTCCTGTTTTGGGGGTATATATAATTTTCTTCTTATTTATCCCATTATTCTGCTGAAACTTCTCTTTCCAAGGTCATTAATGACTTTATGAAATGCACTGAACATTTTTCAGGCTTTGTTTTCCCTGATCCTCCTGCAGTGTTTATTAATAATGACTGTTCTTTTCCTCAGAATAGTCTCACATTCTTTAGATTCTACAGCACTGCAATTCTCCTGTTTGTGTCCTTTCTGTTTCCCAGAACCCTTGGTGTAGGTATCCCTTAAGACCCTTTTCTCTTTCTCCTCACTGTACCCCCATGTTTTTCTAAGCCAGGTCTGTACAACATGCCATCCCTGGGCTGCTTATGGACCACCAAAGAATTTCAGGAGGTCCCAGGAAAAATGTAGAAGATGTAAAAAGAATTAAAGATGTACCAAGTGATTTGTCCATGCCCCTCTTAACCTGCTAGTCACTATTGTGCTCATCATGTAAGTTGGCATGTGGATTTTCACTGCATACTCTCTCCTGTTTGTCATGTGAACCAGAGCAACCTACCATCATCAGTCTGTCTCTAGCCTGAGAGCAGTGAGAGTCATATCTTGTCGATGTATTTTTGATTATCACTGGCATCAAACAGGGATAAAGTGAGTGCAGCCATGCGCCAGCGCAACCAAATGCCCACTATGTGATGAGCTCAGCAACAACATGAGAGGGCTTCTTTCCCACTCTCTTTATGTGGCTGCCCTCCAAGTTACGTGAGAGTCTGGCTCTCTCTCCAAGGTAAGACACTCAGTTCTGTATTTCTGTACATGTGAGCAGCTGCTGTGGAGATTTCTTGGTTCTAACATCAAAGTTTTTGGGGTGACTTTGTAAAATAGGTGATGAAAAGGAACAGAATATCGAATCAGATCATAAGAGTGTTTAATCTGGAGTGGACAAATACATACTTGTTTACTTTATGCTTGACACAAAATCTTGTGCCTTGTTGCAAAGAAGTAATAGTTGTTCTGAAATTATATAATCTTTCTTGCCATTTCGAATCAGAACATCCTGACTTAAGCAAATTGGACAATGAAAAACAAATTAAGGTGTTCGAGTTGTTGAAAAATCTCTGGGGGAACAACAATTTTTCAAGAAAGTAAACTCAGAAAAAATAAAGCAGTATTGAGGATGGTTTTCACATATCTAAAGAAATCAATTTCAGACATAATTCTGAAGTACAATAAACTGATTGCTGACAAGAAGTGTTATACCTCCCATTAACTAAATGTAAACAGTAAGAAAACCTAAAAAATGTATTAAAACTTATGCTGCTTAGCAAAGCAATTTTTAAAAACATTAATGTGATTTCATGATAAATAAAAATCTTAAGTAAGAAATGTTAATTGGTATAATTGAAATTTCTCTTTTTAAAAATATGGTTTATTTGCAAAATAGTTTAATCATTAATTATACCCTTATTTGGAAAGTGAGCTGCTGATAACCTGTCTGCTTCCCAAAGAAGTTTAGCCTTTTTAAATTTTGGCTCCTACTTTTGTGCAACCTACTCTAAATTGCTAAATCTACTATGACTTCAGTTATCACTTCTATGTAGAAAATTAGCAGATATTTCTCTTGTCTTTCATTTCCCAATTTTCTGAACGTTATCACATAGATTTCTTGATGTTGTCACCTCAATCTCAACCTGTCCCAAACTGAACTCATCTTAAAGCCCAAACCAATCCCTCCTCCTGTCTTCCATATTTCAGATAGAGAGACCACAATTCTCCCAGTTACCCATGCATGAAACCTAATAATAATCTATGATTTTTTCATCTTCTTATTTCTTCCTCCTTCACCCATCCAAATCCAATCAGCTGACATGACTCGTTAATTATATTTCTGCAGTTTTTCTTAGATGTTCTTCTTTCTTCATCCTTTCACTGCTACCACCTTGAGTTCAACCTTCCTTATTGCCTTCCATCTGAACTATTGTAATAATTTGATAATTAGTTTTCTTACCTTTGAGTCTATCCTTTCATTACTGAATTTTCCTTATGCACTCCTGGCCCAAGAACTTTCTGAGGTTTCTGTTCAATGCAGACTAAAATACAAACTTCTTATCCTGGCATTCAGCGCTCTTCACAATTTAGGTCTGTTTTATAATGATACCTTTCCAATCATCTGTACTCTATACAGCCACATTTTGGTTATTTTCCCTAATACTGGTGTAAACAAGAATAAGCTACTTAAATTTTCTGAGCCTCAGTAAAATTGGCCTTAACATAAATATGAATCACCCACTTTTCTGGATGTTGTAAAACCCCAAAAAGTACAATATGTGTAAAAGTACTTTGTAAACTTTATAGCTATATATAAAGTCAGTATTATTTTTATTGTATCATAGTTATTTTATTTTCTGTTATCAGTAAGCATGTTTTTTTTTTTATCCCTGAGCACTGTTCATAGTAGATGATTAATATATGTTTGGTGAATTAAATTAAGTCAAATATACCTTCAAAAATTAGTAGCAGGGCGGCTAGGTGGCGCAGTGAATAGAGCGCCAGCCCTGGAGTCAGAAGGACCTGAGTTCGGAGCCGGCTCTGACACTTAATCTACACAAACAAAAACCTAGCCGTGTAACCTTGGGCAAGTTACTTAACCCCAGTTGCCCTAAAGGGGCGGCTAGGTGGCGCAGTGAGTAAGAGCGCCGGCCTCAGAGTTTGGATGACCCGAGATCAGATCCGGCCTCAGAAAATGAGCACCCACACACAAATAATGACTAGCCGTGTAACCTTGAGCAAGTTACTTAACCCCAATTGCTTTAAAAAAAAAATCAGTAGCAGTTCTAAAAAAGTTGTTTTGAAATAAGTTTATGAAATAAAATGCAACTTAATTTGCTAACTTTTTAAAACAAACTTTCAATAATTAGTAATTAATGATAGTTATCTAACTATTTTGTTCAGATTTCTAGATGATGACTATTCAGTGATATAGACAACACAAAGTTCACTTGAGTTCTTAATTTTGCCTGAGCTTTTAATTATAAAAACTTTAAAGGCTCTTTTAATAGCTAGAATTTTCTTTTTAAAAAGGAGTACTCAAAAAGGAAAAAAAAATTGTGTTGATTTCCTGCTCTGCACAGTATTTCTCAAACATTTCTTTGGCCAGATTATTGTGCATTAAGAGACACACCAAAACTCAGTCTGGAGCTTCTCCCATTTCTTTATCTGTTTAGCTGACAATAAGGAAAATTATCTGCCTGTACCTATCAAGTCTAACAAAATAAAATAGTAGAACTGAATCTGGTAGAGGTAATTAATACTAGTGATTTCTCTTGATTTCTTCTATATATTACCTATTATGATAATTTCTATTTTATTTTTATCATTTCATTGTTCTTTCCTGTCTCACAAAATTAGAGAATTTCAGAGTTGGATGTTACCTCAAGGTCCATCTGAGCAAACTTACCCAAGCAAAAATACTTTCTCTCAACCAATGATCTGGAGTCCAGCCTTTGTTTGAAGACCTCCAGTAGGAAACCTTTACCTCCCAAAGTAACCCAGTTTATTTGTTGGTAGCTCTAAGTATTGGTCAGTCTTTCTTTACATTAAATAAGCAGAAATTTCCTAACTCCTGGCTAAGAGAGAACATGTGATAGAATCCCAGTTCATGTCCCATCAAATCTTATCTTCGCCAAACCTTCAAATATTTGAAATCAACTTTCATGTCTCTTATTCTTCTCTAGGCCAAATCCCTGATTACTTCAGTCAGTTTTCTTATTGCATAATCTTGAGGCTGTTTGTTATTCTCTTTATCTTCCTCTGAATTTTTTTTTTAGTTTAGTCCTTCCTGAAATTTGTCACTCAGAACTGAGCACAGTTCCTTAAATATAATCCGATGAGAACAGAGTACAGTGACAGCATCATGTTCTTAGTTATGGATTTTATGCCTCTCTTACCTCTGCCTAAAATGCCCGTGTTTTGGGGCAGGGATGGGGAAACCTGCCTTATCACAACTGTTAATTTGTTTTGGCCTTGTAGTTAACCGTAATACCAGATCTTCTTCAGAGAAATTGCTATCTAGCAGTACCTCCCCCAACCTGTGCTTATAAACTTGCTTTTTAAAATATCTCTCCTTTAAGTCTTTACATTTCTCTCTATTAGATCTCATCCTTATTGTAGTAGGTACAGAGTTCTAGCCTTTAGAATCTTTTTGGATCCTGTTATTCATCTTAGCTTTGATCAGATGATTTGTCAAGCATGCAATCTATGCTCTCTTCTAAGTTATTGATATAAATACTTATGCAGCAAAGGGCTGAGACTCCACAGCTAAAGAGATTTTACCAAAGTGCAGGTCCGACCTTTCCCTGTTATCAGCTAAACAGATAAAGTATGTCACCCATGTACTCAAAAAACTCCAATGGTTTCTGTTACTTCTAGGACTAAATATCAATGTTGTGAAAGATAGAGCACCGGTCCTGGAGTTTTGAAGACTTGGGTTCAAATTAACCCTTAAACATTGACTAGATATGCTTTTTTGGGCAAATCATTTAACCTCGTCTCAGTCCCTTCATTTGTAAAATGGGCATCATAATAGCACCTGCATCTTAGGGTTGTTTTGAGAATCAAATAGTTCTTGGTACTCCCCCTCTATACTCTATATTACAGCTATACTGCCCTACTTTGTCTTCCCCATACCTGATACTCCTATCTTCCAATTCCCTTGTATTTATACTGACTATTTCCAGTGCCTGGAATGTTCTCTCCTTACATCCCCCTCCTAGCTTCCACTGTTCAGGACTTAGCTCAGCATTCTGCAGGAAGACTTTACTGTGATCTCTAGAGCTGTTAATCCTTTCCCTCTAAGAATTGTTTTGTATGTATATAAGGCATGTTGTCTTCCCCTTTAGAATGTGAGTTCCTTAAGAATAGTCACAGTGTTGTTTCCCCCCCCCCTCCTTTTTTCCCCCTTTTTTGATATACTTAGTCCTTAGCACAGTGAATAGGAACAGAGTAAGTGCTTCATAAATGCTTGTTGACTGACTTGGCACAAATCTATGTTGTACTCTGTCCACTGGTGACCATCCTGTCAGGTTGGCATTGAGATGCCAGTGATCACAGATTCAGTTGGTGAATATACCTGTGTCTCAACCATATCTCATTATGTTATACACAAATATGTTGTGATAGACTTTTTTGAGTTGCTTTGCTAAAATTCTAGGTTCATAATTAATCCACAGCATTCTAGTGATCCATCAGTTGAGTATCCTTTCAGAAAAGGAAATAAGAGTAGTCTTATTAGTTGCATTAGATGTTACTAATGAAGCCATATGGCTCTTTGTGATCACTACTTTATTTTCTAGATGTTTGGTAACCTTCCATTTCACTCTGCATTAAAGAATTTTATCATGAATTGATGTCAAGATTATTGGCCTATAATTTGCAGACTTGCTTCTATCTTTTTCTGAGAATTTGGATGTCTCTCCTGCAATCTTGATATGGTATCAAAATATGTGAAATATGAAGTATCTCTAGTTAAGGATCATCAATTAATTAAAATTATTTTAATTGAAGACCATCTCAGGTTGATTGAATACCATCTTTAATTGAATACCATCTTAGGTTATTAAAGTAAGAGCAGTTTTTTTTAGGTAACAGGTTTATTTTTTAAGTTGTTTCATTGGTAGGCATATTTTAGTAATATTTCCTTCCCTTCTCCCCGCCCCCCCCTTCAAATTCCCCATTCCTAAATTGACTTTTGTTATTGTTGTTCAGTTGTTTATCAGTTGTGTCCAACTCTTCATGTCCTCTTTTGGGGTTTTCTTGTCAAAGATATGTGGAGTGGTTTGCCATTTCATTCTCTTGCTCATTTTACAGATGAGGAACTTGTTGCAAGTAGTGTTAAGTGACTTGTCAGGGTCATATAGCTAGTAAATGTCTGCGGCCAAATTTTAGATTAGGAAGATAAGTCATCTTGACTCCAGGCCCAGTACTCAACTGTACCGTCTAACTGCCTCCCTGAGAAAAGGTCACTGTAGAAATAAAAAAATGGTCATAATGGCCAAACAATATTTTTAAAAATGAAGTATGTTCTTGGTTCTAAAGAAACATTTTAAAAATGTAATACCTTTTTTGTATTTTGAGTTCTTTAGGAGCATAATCAAGGTGGTACAGTGGATAGAGTACCAGGCCTGGAATCAGGAAGACTCTTATTCCTGAGCTCAAATCTGACCCTAAGTCACTTAACCCTGTTTGCTTCAGTTTCCTCCTCTGTGAAAGGAACTGAGAGAAAGAAATGGCAAACCACTCCAGTATCTTTGCTAAGAAAACCTCAAATGGGGTTGAATAGTTGGACATGACTAAAAAATGACTAAACAACAAGAGGAGAATAATCAAGGAAATGAAAGCAGTATGTGAAGAACAATGAATTCTCTCAGTAGAACACAAAAATTCCATAATTGTAAATTATAATTTTATATTTAAAGTATAGCAAAAATATAAGAAGAATTAAAAATATGGTTAGAGAGCTGGCCTCAGTGTCAAGAAAATCTAGGTTCAGATGGTGGAGTAGAAGCAGGACATTCCATGGCCTCCCCCCCACAACCATCTCAAATATCTCTATGACTCTAAACAAATTTTGGAGCTACAGAACCCACAAAGTGACAGGGAGAAACAAATCTCCTGCTGAAGGCAGACTGGCAGGCCGACAGAAAGGGTTCAGCACAGCACAGCTGAGCATAGTCCTCTGTGAGCCCCACAGCATTGGCCCCAGGGAAGTAGTAGGGACTGGAGCAGACTTCAGGAGAATCACCAGCAGCTGTGTCAGTTTCTAGACTTTTTAGCCCATAAATGCCAAAAAGAAAGTAAAAGATCAGTGGGGAACTCTATTAGAAAGGAAGGGTGTGGTCTGGTCCGTGACCTCAGGGTAAGAGGTGGTAGAGGTTCGGTGGCTGCAGCCACTGCCTTTTGGCTGCCTCAGGACCTCCTGGCCTACAGATCGTCGGGGGACTAAGTGACCATGCAGAGGGTAATTGCTCTTGCTTTGACCTACTCGGATCTGGGTCACTTTCTTGGGTAGTGGTCCTGGGGTGCGAAACGCCAGTTTGCCAGTGTCATGTCTGTAGAGAGGGCACCCTCCTCAGACCTCTGACAACATTTTCAAAAACCCCAGTGATTTGGGACAAAGTTCTCTCTGGAAGCAGAGTTCTATTAGTGGCAAAGAGCTCAAAAGCCAAGTAATTGACTGACTATATAAGCAAGCAGAGGAAGCACAAACAGAACATAGCATCCTGTTTTGGGGACAAAAAGGATCAAAGCATGGAATGAGAGGAAGACAATGAAGTCAGAACTCCTACATCAAAAACTTCCAAGAAAAAATATAAACTGGTTATAGGCCATGGAGGAGCTCAAGAAGGATTTTGAAAATCAGGTAAGAGAAATGGAGGAAAAACTGTGAAGAGAAATGAGAATGATGCAAGAAAATCATGAAAAGAGAGTCAACAACCTGACTAATGAAAATAACACCTTAAAAAAGAGACTAACTTAAATGGCAAGAGGCCCAAAAAGCCAATGAGAAGAAGAATGCCTTAAAAAGCTGAATTGACCAGATGGAAAAGGAATTTCAAAAACTCACTGAAGAGAATAATTCCTTCAAAATTAGATTGGAGCAAATGGAAGCTAACGACTTTATGAGAAATCAAGATACTATAAAACAGATCCAAATAAATGACAAAATAGAAGGCAGTGTGAAATATCTCATTGGAAAAACCACTGACATGGAAAGTAGATTTAGAAGAGAAATTTTTAAAATTATTGACTACCTGAAAGCCATGATCAAAGAAAGAACCTAGAAATCATCCTTCAAGAAATTCTCAAGGAAAATTGCCCTGATATTTTAGAACCAGAGGGCAAAATAGAAATTGAAAGGATTTACTGATCACCTCTTTATCACCTCTTGAAAGAGATCCCAAAAAGAAAACTCTTAGGAACATTATAGCCAAATTCCAGAGTTCCCAGGTCAAGGAGAAAATATTACAAGCAGACAGGAAGAAACAATTTGAGTACTGTGGAAACACAATCAGGATAACACCAGACCTAGAAGCTTCTACGTTAAGGAATCAAAGGGCTTGGAAGAAGATATTCCAGAGCTCAAAGGAACTAGGATTAAAACCAAGAATCACCTACCCAGCAAAACTGAGTATAATGCTACAGAGGAAAATATGGTAATTCCATGAAATAGAGGACTTTCAAGCATTCTTGTTGAAAAACCAATTGAAAATTTGACTTTCAAATACAAGTAGCAAGAGAAACATGAGAAGGTAAACAGGAAAAAGAAATCATAAGGAACGGATTAAAACTGAGCTATTTAAATTCCTACATGGAAAAGCTATAATTGTAACTCATGAGACTTTTCTCAGTATGAGGATAGTTGAAGGGAATATATTTGTATACATACATATATATGTTTAAATAGGATGGTATATGTGCATATAAATACATATGTGAGTGTATCTATATATGTGTACATGTATACATAGAGGGCACAGGATCAGTTGAATAGGAAGGAGTGATATCTAAAAAATAAATTAAGTTGTGAGAGAGGAACATAATGAGAGGAGATAGGGAGAGATAGAATAGGGTAAATTATATAAAAGAGTCAAGAGAAAACTGTTACCATGGAGGGGAAGAACAGGAAGGCAAAAGGGAATGGGCCAATCTTACCTTTATTGAATTTGGCTTAACGAGGAAATAACATACACTCTTGATTGGGTATCTTACCCTGTAGGTTAGTAAGGGGTGAGGGGATAAGCTGGGGGTGATAGATGGGAGGGCAGATTGGGGAGGAAGGTAGTTAGAAGCACACACTTTTGAAAAGCAACAGAGTCAAAGTAAAAAATAGAATAAGTGGGGGGCAGGATAGGATGGAGGGAAATATAGTCAGTCTTTCACAATATATATACTGTGCAAATGTTTTGGTGTAACTACACATGTATAACCTATAATTGAACTGCTTTTACTACCAGTAGGGGTGGGTGGTGAAGGAAGAAGGGAAAGAATCTGGAAAACAAAGTTTTAAAATCAAATGTTAAAAATTTATATCATTATTATTTTTTTAATGCAACTGGGAAATAAGATATACAGTCAGAGGGGAGATGGAGGAGGATATAAGAGAGAACAGATGGGGGAAGGAGTATTCAGTAAGATCGCTATTTTGGGGTGGGGGATAGGGGAAAGATGGGGAGAAAAATTTTCAACTCAAAATCTTGTGGAAATGAATGTTAAAAACTAAAAATAAACAAAGTAAACAAACAAACAAAAACATCTATGTTCAAGTCCCTCTGATGTCTCAATGTGCCACTGTGTGATTGAGCAAGTCACTTTAATTTCTCAGTGTTCTCAGACAACTCTCTAAGACTATATGTTGTTTAAAACAAAAGGTTAAGTACTCTATTGGTAGAAGAAGTTCTCACTCGGAGCTCCCTAGACATATAAAGTCACAGATCTGGTTACTTCCTACCCCTCCCCCCCCCCCCCCCCAAATAGAAATGCTATCTAAGGAGTTCACGAAGAAAGGATAAAATGAAATAGGCATATTTTCTTTTCTGTTGTTGGGTGATGTTGTTTGAATGTATTCTATCCGTAGCAACAAGATACATATGGGTGTGTATGTATGTATATGTGTTGTGTGTGGGTAGATAGATACATAGTAAGTATTTGGATACATTGGGTCATATTAATGCCATGCCTTTTTTCAATCTACCTGCTTCTTGATCATGGGTAAATCATATTTCAGCATTGGTTCATTGCCTTATTTTGAGAGAGCTAAAGTGACAGAAAATTTGGAAAGGGCACTAATGAAAAAAAAATAAACAAACACTTGTATAGCTATAAGAAAAGACAAGAAGAAATGACTTTATTTGCCCTGAAGACTTTTTTCTAACCATTAATTCCTCAGCTTCTATAATATAATGGAGATAGAGATTTCCTTGGAGTCATAAAGGCCTGAGATCAAGTTCTGCCCATGATACATGCTGACTAAGACTGTGAACAAGGCAGTTAACCTTTCAGTGCTCCAGATATCTTTCTAAGACTACTACAGATCTTAAAGGACCTGTTGCTTAGTTTGTTCATTCTGAGTTCATTATATTGATTAAATCACAATCTAGTTTAAAAAAACAAAAAAACAACCAATAACAAATTATTCAGTTTCTTATTATGCCCATGCCTTTTTTCCTAAACCTATTTTTTGTCTTTATCATGGCTTTCAGTCCTTTTACCCTTGTATTTTATCTTGCTATGACTTTACTTTCCTCCCTACCCAATCTTGAGCCTGTGGGTAGCCCGTTTAATTTTAGTATTGAATTCCTTGACCCCTTCTCCTAGTTATCATTCTTATCTTGGCAGATTCCAATATCAGATTATTCCTCATATGCTACTGAAAAATTACTGGAGGGAGTCAAATTACCTTATATAATCTCAGTCTAACCCTCATAATGGTCCTTTTATCCCACTCTTAAAATTATTATTATTATTATTATTATTATTATTATTATTATTATTATTATTATTATTGCTTTTTGGAGGGGGAAGGGCAGGGCAATTGGGGTTAGGTGACTTGCCTAAGGTCACAGGGCTAATAAGTGTTAAGTGTCTGAGGCAGGATTTGAACTCAGGTCCTCCTGACTCCAGGGTCGGTGCTCTATTCACTGTGCCACCTAGGCACCCCCTTAAAATGATTTTCTATCCCAGTCCTCACAGTAGCTATTCCACAACTTTTTCTTTACTCAAACTTCCTATAAGACCCAATTCTTCCACCTTCTTGAAAAAAGGTTTCTTATTTTTCTGAGAAAATCAAATCTCATTCATCTAAGCTGACCCTTGTCCCCTACTCCGTTTCAAAAACTGTTGACATCATGCCCCATTCTCTCATCTTTTAATGAAATCTCTGATGTAGATGCGGTCCTTCTCACTGCCAAAGCCAACCAACGAATCCCTCTATTTATACCCTTGATTCCATTTTCTCCATCAGACTGCACCCACCGCCCCCCCCGCCTTCCCTGCCTCTTAATTATCTAACCTTTTTCTTTAATCTTTCATCTTATCTCATTTGTGGGTTCTTTCTCTGAAACTTGTCTACATATGCAGGTTTTTCTCACCCTTAAAAAAAGATCCCTTATTTGACCCTGCTCCTTTACTCTAGCTGTTTCTCATCCCTTTTACAGTCAAAGTTTTAGAAGAAGCTGTCATATTTATTGAATTAACTTCCTATGTTATTTCATTTCTCCAGCCATTACTTTTATGACCTCTTTGCTCACTCCAAAGTTACCAGTGATTTTTAAAAAATATTTTTTTCAATCAGCAAACATCTACCTCTCTTCTCTTCTCTTTTCATCCATCCCCCTTGCCTCCATCAAGATCAAAAGAAAACAATCCCTGTTAGAAGCACATATATATAGACAAGCAAACCATGGAAAGGGTAGGTTGACCATACAGACATTGACCATGTGCAAAAAAATCTATGCCTCATTCTACTGAATCTTTCTCCTCTCTCTCAGGATGTCATAACATCAAGTTATAAGAGAACCACTCCTGGGCCCTTCTCTAATTAAATTAATTAAATTCCTTTAGGGTTCATAGAGAATCCATGTATCATCTTCCAGTACTAGAACATAAGTAGTTTATTCTTATAGAATCCTTATTTCAGGGTTCATTTTAATTGCTATATCCAAGGCCCTTTTCTCAGTCCCCTCCTTCTTGAGCTTTGTGTTAACAATTACCATTGTTGACTATCTTCTGCATGCCTTAGCCTCTCTGGATTTTTGTTACATAGCTCTTTGTAATGGTTCTCCTTCTACCTATTTCCTGGTATTTTATTACTATTTTTATATAAAATAAAAATATTACTATTTTCTGTCTCTTTTGTTGGTTCCTCACTGATATTTTGCCTCCTAATTGTATGTGTGTTGTAGGGCTGACTTGGGCCCTCTTTTTTTTCTCTATACCCTCTCTGTGACATATTAGCTTACATGGATTCAATTATTTTCTCTAGGCAGATGCCTCCCAGATCCATATTAGAACCCTAGTTCTTCTCCTGAGCTCTAATCCAATGCCACCATTGCCCATAAGCCATTTCTAGTTGTTTTCTCTGTTTGACATTTCAACATTAATGTCTTCAGAACAGAAATGATTATCTCCCCCCCGCCCAACCCATTTCTTTTGAATTTCTCTCCTCTCAAGGGCACCATTTTCTAGTTATCTAGGTTCATGATCTTAGTGTTATTTACCTAGGTGGTCTTTTATTTCATACAATTATTTGTCAGGTCTCCTTGATTCTACTTCTACAACCTCTCATGTAGTCAACCACTACTGTTCATTCCTATGACCCCTACCCTACCTCAGACCCTTATCGCCTCTGCTTGGAATATTGTGATATCTTCCTAATTGATCTCTCTGCCTCCACAGTCTCTCTCCTTTTCAATCCATTTATATAGCTGCCAAAATTATATTCCTAAGTTACAGGACTAACTATGAGGACTATCCTCTTCTTAGGCAGCTCCTGTGGCTTCTTATTTCCTCAAGAATGAATTTCATACTTCTCTCTTTGGCATTTAACAGTCCAGCTTCAACCTACCCTTTCCAGATTGAGTATATATGACTTCCCTTTCTACATACTGCTGTCCAGCCAAACCTGTGCATCATTGTACAGGTTTTCTCCCATTTCTGGAATGCACTCCCTCTTTTCTTCTGCCTCTTAGAATCTCTTGTTTCCTTCAAAGCTCAGCTTACATGCTGCCTACATGAATTCTTTTCAGATCCTTCAGCTGAGCTTAGTATTTCTTCCCAAAGTTACCTTGTTTATATATTATATTCATATGTGTATAAGTTGTCCCCTCCAAGAGAATGTAAAGTCTCCAAGGCCAGTGGCTGTTTAGTTTTATCTTTTTTGTCACCATTGTTGTTTAGTCATTCAGTTGCGTCTGACACTTTATGACCCCATGGACCACAATAGCATAATCTATATAGATTATACAGTGATTAGACAATAAAGTATTTAGAATATATGTTATGTATATAAATTATATATTATAGATTGTGAAATGAACTATAATATATACATATAATCTCTATAATATATAACATGTACATAATATATTATGTATAATTGTATACATAGTATAATTTATATTATATAATGTGTGCATTTTTACATATGTTATACACACATACATATGCATAAATAAATATGTATTCTAACTACTTCTCAATTGAAATACTCTCCAGTGTTACCATTTTGGAACCACATACACTCTTGATTGAAGAAGAAAAACCTGATAAGATTAATGTATTTTTATATATAAATGATATCATATGTCTATGTGTGTATATATATATGTGTATATATATATATATGTATTAATATACCTCCCCATTCATAGAGAAGCTATTTACTGATTTTCTTAATGTCTACTGATAAGCAAGATAGATGGGTTTAAACTTGCAATGGGAAATACTTAGGTTGCTCTCTAGAAAGGAATTCTTGACCTTAAAAACATATTATTTTCAGAATCAGTCTAATCAAAATAACTGCCTCTGTTCTTTCTATTCCTGAGTTTTCATAATTATTTTTCATTTTTGAAAAAGATAAAAGTATTTAATTAATGAAAAGACTTTGGTAAATGAAATGGCAGCCATGAACTGAGATTGATACAAATTTTGCTCATTACCACTTTTATATGTAGTTTAGAAGATCTGCCAGTTTGTTTCAAGATTTGGTGTATATGTGTACACACACACACTACATAGACATTTCAGATCAGTTGTCACTTATGATTTTTGCTATAACTGCAGAGTTAGCACTAACCTCCATCATGTAAATAGCATTCTTATGTTTCAGCAGCATGACTGAGGGTTTAAATTAAATAAAGATACGGATGGATACCCTTCATACATTATTTGTTCAGATAGGTGTGGTAGCAGCAGCAGCAGGAACAGTAGTAGTAGTCATTATTGTCCTTGTTGTAGATCTTGGTCCTTTGTTTTTGATGAGGATCAGTGACATCAGGGAGTGCATAATTTTGGGATTTAAGTGAGGCAGAGTTGCACAAAATCATCAGCCTCAGTCTTTCTTCCTGAGACATCAAAGTCCAGTGGCAAGACAAAAGTCAACATGACTGGATGCAGTGGATGACTTTGACATCTTTGATGTCTGACCAGGCTCTAAGAGCTCCACCAGCACCTGCTTTATAGCTGCTGTAACAAATTGTTTTCATCCATTCATTACATTGGGGAAGGTCTTCACTTGCTTGGAGTAAATATTTGTTAATTCACCAACAGGTTTGAGGCCTGTCAGTTACCCTCAACCTGGTTTAGCCTGTCTGTTGAGATGGTTTTAACCAGGGTTTGGCTGTTGCACATGCTACAACTTCTTGGAGCCAAAGGTGAGAGTTGGGCGAATCAGGTGACCATCAAAGGTAGATAACCCTGTAAAAGGTTTGGCAAGCCCTCACACTAGTGGTACTAATCCTCCTGAATGCCTCATATACCCCAAAATGTAAAGTAGGTGCTCAGTAAATATTTACTACATTGAATTTTTTAAATCAAATTTAGGACTGATTTATAGTCATATTTAAATTGCATCTGCATATTTGTTTTATTTTGAGTATAATATTTGTAGATGGTGTGCCCTGGGATGTCATTACATTTTTATTATTACTTTATTTCTGTGACGGTTACCAGAAAGGTATATTTAGTGTTATTCTGATATGACACACTGGATCATCATTAGTCAATGGAGAAGATTGTTATATATCCCTGGTCTGATGCATGAATGAAACTTCTCTCTAATTCTAGGGTTTTCATCACCATTTACTAATTTGCATGCCTTTTAATTACCTTTTTCATATAGGTAATCTAGTTGTTGAATTTATATAGACAAGTGACTTTCTGTCTCTTTGCACTAGTTCATATTGATTTATACTCATGTGTTACGGATTTGGTCTTTTTTGTTAGTTTTATTTATTTTTTTTGTTTTCTGTCTTTTTAGTTTGGAAAAAGTTTGACCCTTCCTCCACTCCCCCCCAAAGTCTCACATACCTTCATGGTGACAGTAGTTCTGTATTAACAAAGTGTGAGTTTGTGGAATGTCCAAAAATCTGGAAAACCTTCTAATATAGGGCTAGTCTATTTGTAAGTCATCAGAGAATGACGCTTCCTAAGACCAGTGAGATTCATCACCAGATCCATAAAATCTTAGGAACCTTGTTGTTCATTTAGCATATTGCCCTCATTTTATAGCTAAGGAAATTTAAGGTACAAAGAGCTGAAGTGACTTGTCCCAGATCACACAGTTAGTTAATAGCAGTACCGGAACAGCAGCTCAGATCCTACAATTCTAGCTTTTTTGATACCACCTTATACTTCCCCCAACCCCTCCCTCAGCCCACTTTCCCTTTCCCCTATTATTTTGATAGAATAAAACTTTTCATGCATACCTTAGGGGCTGAGTTTTCTAAATACATAGGTTAGGAGTGAAGTACAATGCTATAATTTTGTATAATTTCAAGTAGGGTTCCCCCATAAATATATTTACTTTTTAAAATGAAAAAATCATAATCAAAACAAGAATAATATAATGAATTTGCTCTAACTGGTAATGAATGCAAATCCAGTGATTAATATAGTATACATAAACAAAACAACTTTGAGACCCTTATCCTCTCTCGGCTTCATTTTCTTTATGTGCAAAACAAGGCATTTGGACTAGAGAACCTTTAATGTCCCTTCCAGCTTTAAATATATGATCCAGTGAGCCAAGTCGAGTTGAATCTTCATTTGGGCATTACCTGCTATTGTCAAGGCCAATAAGCTTAGTCTGACGACATAAAGTTGTTTTGTTATGCTGCTTGCTGCATCTGAACATCAACTGTATATAAACTTAAAAATTAAAATAACCTTTGAGAGTTAAATGTGCTATATTAATCCATTTTATTTTTTAACATCATTTATTTTCATAAGTGTAATACTAAATTCTGGAAACACAGACCCACCATACAGTTTTTTCAGGATAGCAGCTAGTATTTCAACAATTCTTTTTGGAATAATTCTTCTCAAGTTAAAAGTTGAAACAATTTTTTAAGAAATGGATTTTATTAATTTTTTTTTCTCTGTATAATATCAGACTGTAAGGTCTGGCAGATGTTCCAACAAGCTACAAAGATTTCTAAGTTAGGTTGGTCATCTGGAGATCAGTCTAGCTAAGTCCAGTGAGGTTTATTGGCAGATTCATACGATCATAAGTTCAAAGCTAGAAGTTTCTTATAGGAGTGAAATAACTTAAAAATCCTAAAAATAGAAAATCTTCTGATTTTTTCAACAATCATATTTAAGCTTCATTGTCTTAAATTTTATTTCCACTAATTTTAAAAAAGTAGTTTTCCTTTATGACAAATAAATAGATAATAAATTTGAAGAGAAAATCCATTGGTGCAACCTTACTTTAGTATAAGCATGTGCAATACTGCAATAGAGGCAGTTTAATTAATGGAAATACTAAAACATGAACTCTGATGCTGAGGGATTTCTCATTGGGATGAAGGGCATTCCCAAGATAGGAAACAATTTAAGCAAAGGCATAGATATGGGAAATTTCAGATTGTGTTTAGGAAACAGAGTGGCTTGGTTTGGTTGGGGTTTAAAGTCCATGGAGGGGAAGAAAAGGGTTAAGTAAAGGGAGCATGGTGTTAGATTATGAAGGGCTTTTGTCACTGGCCTTTGACCTATACCAAAGAGTTTGAACATTATTCAATAGTTTAAGAGCAACCTTATGAATATTGTACATTAGGAAGATCCTTTAGGACATTAGAAAGGATGAAAGAGATTGAGGGTGAGGGCAAAGGTGAATAGAACCATTAGAAGAATATATCATAGGCCAGGTGAATAGTAATGAGAGTCATATACTAAGTTAATGGCAGTGGGATGATCATTAAAGAGATACTGGGGACATCATCTAGCACTTTAAGATTTATAGAGTACTTTATAAACATTATTTTATTTGAACCTCACAATCACCCTGGAAAGTAGATGCTGTTAGGATCCCCATTTTTTAGAGAAGGAAACTGAGGCAGATGACATTAAGTGACTAAAGAACTTTTTAGGGTTTACATTACTCTCCAATTAATTTTTACAGGTAAATTTTTTTAAGACACTAGGATTTCTTCCAGTATCTCTCTACCTCCTACTTCCTGGAGAACCATCCCACATAATATAGTATTTTTTTAAAGAAAAAAGAGGAAGAGAAAAAAAACAGATCAAGACATCAAAAAAGTCTGAATCCATTAACATCTTACCTCTTCAAAGGGGTAGAATGAGAATATCTTCTCATTTCTCCTCTGCTGCATGTTTGTTCTTTTTAATTTTCATTCACCTTTCCTTGTTTTGTGGTTGTGCTTTCCCTTTGTTGTAATCATAGTCTAAGTTTTCTTGGCTTTGCTTACTTCACTCTGCATCAGGTCATGTAAATTTGATGCTTCTCAGTATTCAACCTATTTGTCATTTCTCACCCCACAGTCATACCATAATTTGGATGTTCTCCACTTGATGGGCAAAAACTTTGTTTCCAATTCTTTGCTATCCCATAAAGTGATGCTGTAAATATTTTGCTATATGTGAGAACTTTGTTCTCATTAATAGTCTCCTTTGGGGTGTAAGCCTAGCTGTCAAATCTCTAGATCAAAGAGTATGGACATTTTATTATTGTTTTCCAAACTTTTAATAATTTAGAGCTCCACAATGTACTAATTTTGCCTGTCTTCCCACAATCTCTCCAAAATCACTATTTTTTATCAAAGCTTGCAAATTTGCTGGGTGTGTGGTTATGCCTTCGGGTTTTGATTTTCATTTCTTTTATTATTAATGATTTGGAGTATTCTTTGTTAAGGTGGTTAATTGTTTGCATTTCTTTTGAAAACTGTGACCACTTAGCTACCAAGGAATGGCTTCTGGTCACAGACATGCATTCAAACACGTACATACATGTATAAGGTAGCCTTCATGTTTTCCCTACAAGATTAAAAACTCTCAGAAAACAAGAGTACCATCTCATTCAAGGCCTTAAATATTAAACAACTGGGAAAGCACAAGAGCATTGTCCATTATCCAGAACCCAGACAAGCATTCCTTCATGAAATTGACATATAATGCTGATGAACTTCTCCAGGCAACCAAATTTTGGCAAAATTTTCCGTAAGCCCTCACAACTGACAGTATCAAAGACCTTGGTCCGATCTATAAATGTTGTGTAGAGACCTCTGTTCTGCTCCTCCCATTTCTCTTGGAGTTGTTGGACAGCAAGCACCATATCCACTGTTTTGGCCCTTTCTGAAGCCACACTGGCTCTTAGGTAGATGAATTTTTTCCAAGTGAAGAATCAGCCTATTAAGGAGGATTCTGGCAAGAATCTTGTCAGCAGTGACTTAGAGAGAGACCCCCCTGTGATTGTCACAGGACACTCTATTTCATTTTCCTTTATATAAATGGACAATGGAGGCATCTTTGAACTCCTGGGGGTAGCCTCCTCTTGCCATATAACCCTGAAAATTTCAGTCAGCTTTTGTAAGAGCAGTGGACCCCCTGTCTTGTAAATCTCAGCTGGAATAGAGTCAACATCAGGTGCTTTGCCACACAAAAGGAGCCTACTGGCATTAAAAACCTTTTCAGTTGGAATTTCAGTTAGGGAGAGATTGCTGAGGGGAACAGTCAGTAGCTTCAGTATTGATTGATGATGATCTGTTGAGAACACTATAGAAATGTTCAGCCTGTCTCTCCAGGATTATATCCTTTTCACTAATCAGTGTGGCTCAATCAATACTGAGTAATTGAGATGCACCATAGGTCTTTGGCCCATAAATAGCAATCAGGGCATTATAAAAGCACTTTAAATTGTTACTATAGGCATTAAACTGAATTTCATCTGCTGTGTTACTGAGTAATATCCTGCTAGTAAACCCTGTGAAGTTCTCGTTTTTCATTGAGCAGCTGCTGAATTTCCCCATAATTTTCATCAGACCAGTCTTGGTGTTTGCAAGTGTTCTGACCCAGATGAGGAAACTGCTATACACCGTCTCTGAAAGCTGCCCACTGCTTTTCTGCTCCAGTGTTACCAACCTTTGTGTTGTTTCAACTTTCCTTCCAAATTGGCAACAAATTGTTCCCTGTCAGAGAAGTGCTCTAATCTGTTGACATTAATTCTTCTTGTAGTCATTTTTCCTTGGGGCCTCTTCTTTTGTTGAAAACAAATATTTATATGTCTATTTATTTATATCTATGTATATCTATATATGCAAATATCTATTTCTGTCTATTTATAAGATAAGTCTATGATCAGTCTAGCACTCTGCACCACACATTGCCTTCATCACTCTCACATCCAGTCTGTCTCTTCTACTTACAATAACAGTTTATTAAATGCCAGTGTTTGCTGTGAGGGTGCATCCATGAAGTTTTATTGCATTTAGGTAAACAGAAGATAGTGTTGGTTATGAGAAGGTCATGAGATGCACAAGCCTTCTGTAGTGAGTAACCATTGCTGTTGCTGTTTCCAGCTTCCTTTCTCCTTAAGATTCTATTCCAGGTCTGGTAGTCTGAGCCTACTCTAGCATTAAAGTCACCCAGAATTATAAGCTTGTCCTCTTTTGACACATTGATGATGAGGGTCTCCAGGTCTTCATAATGATGGTGGCATGATGTTTTCCTGCAAGTGGCAAATGGCAATTGCATTCTCATGAGCCTGTAATTCATTCCTTTTGCTAGGCATGCAAGCTTGTTGCATTAGATTGATTAGATTGTTGATTAGATTAGTTTTGATTGTAGAACCTACGCCAGCTTTTCAGCACTCCCCCTTCACTGTGGCCACTTCAGAAAAAATGTGTATCCAGCTCCAACGTCAGTAAACTCGCCTTCATTTGCCAGCCTTGTTTCACTCAGAGCTGCTATTGAGATACCTGCTGCGTTCTCCTGCAACAAGAGCTATTTGTCTTTCAGGTCTACTGGATTTTGTGTTTTCTATAAGTATATGTACATTTCATGGGCTGATGGTGAGTGGAATCATGTTTGCAGACATTTTTATACATTTTTTTTTGTGTGTTTTGACCACACAGTGGAATTCCCTGCTTGCTGTGGTAATCAGGCCAATGTTGGGTAAGCAGACAATTTTAGGGCCCCTTTTCTCGTCCCTTCCTCACACCAGGAAGTGAGCAGTGTGATGCTGAAAAAGCTGTTCAGATACCTAGGGGGCTGCTGAATTCCACTGCTGTTTTTTGGTGAGAAACAACCCTGTGGCTTTGGCTGCCTATGTGCAGGAATGTGATTACAGCTCCCAATGTATCTGCACCTGCTGCTTCATCACTTGCCTGTCACCATAGGATTTTGAGATAGGTAAAATGGTAAACAGGTATGGGTTTTGTCTTTTGATTCATTCGTAAATTGGATTTAAGTGAGGCAGACTTGCATGAAGTCATCAGCCTCACTCTCTCCTCCAGAGTCATCACAGTCCAGTGGCAGGACAGAATCCAGACTACTGGTGATGACTTAAAATGCATAGCGCTAGCTAGCTTCAGCTGCTTTCATGGCCATTGGCACAAATTGTTCTCATCTGCCCATTCCATAAGCGGAAGTCTTCACATGCTTGTGGTAGACAGCTTTTTAACTCACCAGGGGGTTTGAGACCCCTTCGTTACCCTCAGCCTTTTTTAACCTGTCTGCCTAAATGGTTTACCGAGGTGTGGCTGCTGCACATGCTACGGCTTCTTGTAATCTCGGGTGAGAGTTAGGTGGAACATGTGGACACCAAGGTAGAAAGTAGCCCTGAAAAGGGCTCAGCAGCCCTCACACCAGAGGAGCTAGTCTTCCCTTGAACACAACTTACACCCCACACAGTCATTATATGTCAATGATTGGGGCAGCAACATGGCGCAGTGAGTAGAGCACTGGCCCTGGAGTCAGGAGGACCTGAGTTCAAATCTGGCCTCAGATACTTATCACTTACTAGCTGTGTTACCTTGGGCAAGTCACTTAACCCCAATTTCCCTCCCCTCTCCCCTCCAAAAAAGCAAAGAAAACCCCCAAAACCAAAACAAAACAATTATATTTCAGTGATGAAATGTGAACCCTTAACCTGTTGTCTGCAAGACTGGCTCTTTAGGCACCTCATCATACTGACCATCTTTAATTTTCATTAAAACATATTTAAATCTCTTGCAGCAGAGTGTCATATATAAAGTGGATAGTCTGCAAAGGTCTTTGAAATATTTAACTCAAGCTTTTGATACATTTAAGGCCCTTTAAGGCATAGGAAGAAGAAATGGAAATTGATTAGATGTGTGGGGATGAAGAAGAGTAAGTAGATAATAATGCCGAGGTTATAAACTCTTAACAAAAATAGATGAGTTCCATAGAGGGAAGGGTTGAGTAGAAAAAATATATTCTATATTGGACTTGAATTTGAAATACCACATGGTATCTGGTTTGAAATGTCTAATAAACAGTTATTGATGTATTATTCGAGTTCAGGAGAGATATTGGAGCTGGATGTAGAGACCTAGGAATCAGATGAATAGAGATGACAGGTAAGCCCAGAGAGCTAAATAGGTCAGCTTTATTTAATTTTTAGGGAATAAAAAGTTTTATTTTTAGCATGGTTTTTAAAAAATATTTATGTTTAGTTTTCAACATTTACTTCCACAAGACTTTGAATTATAAATTTTCTCCCTATCTCTCCCCTCCCCACACCCCAAGACAGTATGCATTCTGATTTACCCCTTACCCCAATCTACCTACCTTCCCTTCTATCACACAGCCTCCCCCTCCCTTCCCTTCTGTAGGGCAAGGTAGATTTCTATACCCCATTGCATGTATATCTTATTTCCCAGTTGCATGTTAAAACAATTTTGAACATTCATTTTTAAGACTTTGAGTTCCACGTTCTTTCCCTTCCACCCTCCTAACCCACCCTCATTAAGAAGGCAAGCAATTCAATATAGGTTATACATGTGTAGTCATGCAAAACACTTCCATGTTGTGAAAGACTAACTATATTTCTGTCCTTCCTATCCTGGCCTCCATTTATTCTATTCTCTCCTTTGACCTGTCACTCCTGAAAAGTGTTTGTTCCTGATTACGCCCTGGCCCAATCTGCCATCCCTTCTATTACCACCACCCCCATCCTTTCTCCCCCCTACTTGCCTGTAGGGTAAGATAGATTTCCATACACAAGTGAGTGTGTATGTTATTCCCTCCTTAGACCAAATCCAATGAGAGTAAGGTTCACTCATCCCCTCTCACCTCCCCTCTTTTCCCCTCCATTGTAAAAGCTCTTTCTTGCTTCTTTTATGTGAGATGATTTATTACATTCTACCTCTCCCTTTCTCCTCCAAGTAGATTCCTCTCTTAAACCTTAATTTTATTTTTTAGATATTCTCTCTTCATATTCAGTTCACCTGTCTGTCTATATATAAATAATATACAAACATATTTGTATATAAATGTGTGTGTATACACACATGGCCGCATACATACACACACATATACATATGTATATTCCCTCCAAATACACTAATACTAAGAAAGGCCTCATGAGTTACAAATAAACAGTTGAACTTTAATAAGTCCCTAATGATTTTTCTTTCCTGTTTACCTTTTCATGCTTCTCTTGATTCTCATATTTGAAAGTCAGATTTGCTATTCAGCTCTGGTCTTTTCATTGAGAATGCTTGAAAGTCCTATATGTCATTGAATGTTCATTTTTTTCCCCTGAAGGATTATACTCAGTTTTGCTGGTTTAGGTGAGTCTTGGTTTTAATCCTAGCTCCTTTGACCTCTGGAATATCATATTCCAAGCCCTTTCATCCCTTAATGTAGAAGCTTCTAGATCTGGTGTTATCCTGATCATGTCTTCACAATACTTGAATTATTTCTTTCTACTTGGAATATTTTCTTCTTGACCTGGAAACTCTGGAATTTGGCTACAATATTTCTAGGAGTTTTCCCTTTTGGAATCTCTTTCAGGAGGTGATTGGTAGATTCTTTCCATTTCTGTTTTCCCCTCTGGTTCTAGAATATCAGGGCAGTTTTCCTTGCTAATTTCTTTCTTTTTTGTTTTTGTTTTGCTTTTTTGGAAGGGGGAAGGCAAGGCAATTGGGTTTAAGTGACTTGCCCAAGGTCACACAACTGTTCAGTGTTAAGTCTCTGAGGTCAGATTTTAGCTCAGGTCCTCCCAACTCCAGGGCTAGTGCTCTATACACTGCACCACCTAGCCTCTCTGATAATTTCTTGAAAGATGATGTTTAGGGTCTATTTTTGACCATGGCTTTTCGGTAGTCCAGTAATTTTTAAATCATCTGTCCTGGACCTATTTTCTAGTCTGTTGTTTTTCCCATGAGATATTTCACATTGTCTTCTGTTTTTTTTCATTCTTTGGGTCTTGTTTTTAATTTCTTGATTTCTCACAGTCGGTTTCCATTGGCTTCATTCTAATTTTTAAGGAATTATTTTCTTCAGTGAGCTTTTGGACCTCCTTTTCTTTTTCCTTTTCCAGTGTGATGGAGGATAGAAGAGAGAGAAATAGATTTCTCTTATTTATTTTAAAAGATTAATTGCAGTTGAATCCCTAGTTTTTAGCATAACATATGCCACATGGTTGGCACTTAATTATCATTATTTTTTTATTAATTTGTTTTATTTTTAGTTTACAGGATTCAATTGCATAGTTCCTTGAGTTTCAATTTTCCCTTCCCTCCCTCCCCCCACCACCCATGACGGCATATAGTCAAGCATGGGATCTGCAAATACTTTCACATTAGACATTAGTCAGGTTACAAAGGTGTATTGTATTAGATGGAATGAAAAATGTTAAGGAGGAAATAAAACCAAACAATGAAAAGAAAAAGATCAAGTAGTTTGCTTCCATCAGGATTCAAACTCAGTTCTTTTTAGTTATTTCTCTGGATGTAGGCATCTCTCTTCTTCATGAGTCTTTTGGGATTGACTTATATCACTGCATTGCTGAGAAGAGTCTGGTCTGTCATAGTTGGTCATCACACATGTTGTGTCTGTGATTGTATACAAATTTCTCCTGATTCTACTCTTTCACTGAGTATCAGTTTGTATAAGCCTCTCCAGGTAAATATGAAGTCTGTCTGCTCCTTGTTTCTTATAGCACAATAGTATTCCATTACATGCCTATACCACAACTTGTTTATTCATTCCCCAATTGATGGGCACTCCTTTAATTTCCAATTCTTTGCCACTACAAAAAGAGCTGTTACAAATATTTTTGTACATATGGGTCTTCCTTCCACTTCTATGATCTCTTTGGGATATAACCCTAGAAGTGGTATTGCTGGGTCAAAGGGGTATTAAATTATTTATAGCCCTTTGGGCATAATTCCAGATTGCTCTCCAGAATGGTTGGATAAGTTCACAACTCCACCAGCAATGCATTAATGTTCCAATTTGCCCACATCCTCTCCAGCATTTGTCATTTTCCTGTTTTGTCATCTTAGCCAATCTGACTGGTGAGATGTGGTACCTCAGAGTTGTTTTGATTTGCATTTCTCTAATCAATAGTGATTTAGAGCATTTCTTCATATGCTTATAGATATCTTTAATTTCTTTCTCTGAAAACTGCCTATTCATATCTTTTGACCATTTATCAATTGGGGAATGACTTGTATTCTTATGGATTTGACTCAATTCTCTGTATATTTTAGAAATGAATCCTTTGTCAGTGACATAGGTTGTAAAAATTCTTTCCCAATTTCCCATCTCCCTCTTGATCTTGGTTACATTGGCCTTGTTTATACAGAAGCTTTTCAATTTAATGTAATCAAAATTATCCATGTTCCATTTTATAATGCTTTCTAATTCTTGTTTGGTCCTAAAGTCTTCCCCTCTCCACAAATCTGACAGGTAAACTATTCCTTGCTTTCCCAGATTGCTTACAGTATCATCCTGTATACCTAGATCATGCACCCATTTAGAATTGATTTTGGTATATGGTGTTAGATAATGGTCTGTGCCCAGTTTCTGCCATACTGTATTCCAGTTTTCCCAGCAGTTTTTGTCAAATAGTGCATTCTTATCCCAAAAACTAGGATCTTTGGGTTTATCAAACAATAGATTACTATACTCATTAACTGCTGGATCTTGTGTGCTCAATCTATTCCATTGATCTACTACTCTATTGCTCAACCAGTACCAAGCAGTTTTGATGACTGCCACTGTATAATACAGATTAAAATCTGGTATAGGTAGTCCACCTTCCATAGCATTTCTTTTCATTAATTCCCTTGATATTCTAGACCGTTTGTTCTTCCAAATAAATTTTGATACTATTTTGTCTAACTCTATAAAGTAGTTTTTTGGTAAATTGATTAGTATGGCACCAAATATATAATTTAGTTTGGGTAAAATTGTAATTTTTATTATATTAGCTTAACCCAGCCAAGAGCAATTGATATATTTCCAATTAGTTAGATCTGACTTTATTTGTGTGAGAAGTGTTTTGTAGTTGTGATCATATAGGTCCTGTGTTTGTTTTGGCAGGTAGATTCCCAAATATTTTATAATGTCTACAGTGACTTTAAATGGGATTTCTCTATCTCTTGCTGTTGAATTTCATTAGTGATATACAGGAATGCCAAGGATTTATGTGGGTTCATTTTATATCCTGCAACTTTGTCTCAGAACCAGCAAAGAGATTCCTATGGTCGACCTGTGATCAACTGCTCAATTCCTCCTCCGTATTTGGGCTGAAAGCTCTGGAAGCAGCCACTGCCATCACCTCAGTTAACCCAGGATTGGTGCTGGACCTTGCTCCTTTCTCACTCTTTCCTGACAGACCTTTCCTACTGCCCTTCTAAGTTGTCTTTGGCTTTTTTTGGTTAAGAAATCCGGAAATGGTCACAAGTGCCAGTTGTGCCAAATGTCCAAATGCTAGTTTAGTGACCTGAGCCGTGTTTCAGGTTTGCTGGTGTCCTGGTCTGTTTGGGGCACAGCTCATGCTTGACTCTGCTTGTCTCCAAGGTTTGTGCAACAGACTTTTCCTGTTCACCTTCCAAGTTGTCTTGAGCAGGAGTTTTGTTTCAGTCTGTCATTTTATGGGTTCTGGTCCTCTAGAATTTTTTTAAGAGCCTTTTTTTATAGGTATCTTGAGGGGATTAGGAGAGAGCTCAAGCAAGTCCCTGCTTTTACTGTACCATCTTAGCCCTGGCCCTCTACATATAAATATGTCAGAGAGAGAGAGAGAGAGAGAGAGAGAGAGAGAGAGAGAGAGAGAGAGAGAGAGAGAGAGAGAGAGAGAGAGTATGTGTGTAGAGAGAAAGAGAGAGAAGACCTAGGACAGACACTTAACTAACAGTTAAGGGGCATGTTATGGATGATAAACCAATAAATTGTAAGGGGGCTTGACAACTGGTCAGAAGGAGATTGCAGGGTACATGTTGCTGGCACTGGGTGCAGGACTGTTGTATTACCCAAAAGGGATCTGAATCACAATCCCAAGGTGAGGAGTAGCACTAACAAAGTAGAGCATGCAGTCATAGGATAACAGGGATCCTGGCCATAGCTCCAGAGCAGAAAAGAGTTCTTTTGGTAACACACAGGCTAGGAGAGCAGTAAACACACCTCTCCTGTAATCGTACCACCTTGGAATAACTGAAAATTTAGAGACCCTAGAACTAGCTCTGAAAATAGCAGCATGAAAAACCTGAAGCTTAGGATAGTAACCCCTCCATTCCAGGTGCACAGTTAAAGAAATAGTCTTGAAAAATGAGAAAAATAGACAAATAAAAGAACCCCACCAGAGAAAGTTACTATGGTGACAGGGCTGATATAAACACAAACTCAGAAGAGGACAGCAGTGTTCAAAAAAAAAAAAAAAGCTACATGCAAAGCCTCAAAGAAAAATGTGAATTGGTGGCTGGACCCCAAAAAACTCATCGAAGACCTCAGAAAGGATTTTAAAAATCAAATAAGAGAGGCAGAAGAAAAATTAGCAAAAGAAATGAGGATGATGGAAGAGAATCATGAAAAAAGTAAACAGCTTGGTGAAATAAACAAAAATAAACAAAAAGGGCGGGTGGGAAGATTTCATTGAAGAAACCAACTCCTTAAAAAGTACAGTTGGCCAAAAGAAAAGGGCAGTATAAAAGCTCACTACAGAAAAATCCTTAAAAATTAGAGTTGGGCAGGTGGAAGCTAATGACTCCACTAGATAGCAAGAATCATTCAAACAAAATCAAAAGCATGACAAACGAAGAAACACATAAAGGAAGGAAACTACATTTTGCTGTAGATGGTGAAGTAATATTATCACTAAACATATTTGCACCAAATCATGTAACATCCAGTTTTTTAAGGAGAAGCCAAGTGAGTTGGGAGACCATAGACAGTAAAACTATACTAGTGGAGGACCTCAATATTCCTCTCTCAGAACTCAGTAAATCCAACTGCAGAATAAATAAGGAAGAAGGAGAGAAATAGAATTTTATAAAAGATGCAACCTTTCTGTAGAAAAGTAGAGATATAAAGGAATATGCCTTTTTTCTAAGGGTACATGGCACCTACACAAAAACTGAACATATATTAGAGCACAAAAATTTCACAACTAAATGCAAAAAAGCAGAAATTTTAAATGTATCATTTTCAGTGCACAATGCAATAAAAACTCCATTCCATAAAGGATCATGATAATATATATATATATATATATATATATATATTTTTTTTTTTTTAAAGCAATTTGGGTTAAGTAACTTGCTCAAGGTTACACGGCTACTCATTATTTATGTATGGGTGCTCATTTTCTGAGGCCGGTTTCGATCCCGGGTCATCCCAACTCCGAGGCCGGTGCTCTCACTGTGCCACCTAGCCACCCCTGGATCATGATAATATTGATTAAAATTATTTCGAAATTATATAATCTAATCCTAAGGAATGAGTGGGTCAAAGAAAAAATCATAGAAACGATAATTTTGGTTAAGGGAATGATAAGTTTAAGGCAACATACCAAAATAGGATGCATCAGGGCAGTACCTAGTGGAAAATTTTATCTCTAAATGCCTACATCAGTAAAACAGAGAAAGAGCAGATAAGTGAATTGGTCATACAACTAAAAAATACTTGAAAAGGAAGAAATAAAAAAATCTTTAAACAAACACCAGATTGGAAATCCTGAAAATGAAAGAATTGATTAATAAAATCAAAAGTAAGAAAACCATTGAACTAATGAACACATTTACAAGCTAGTTTATGAAAAAATCCAATAAAATAGATAAACTATTAGTTAATTTGATTTACCAAAAGAAGAAAACCAAATTACTACTATTAAAAATGAAAAAGGTAAATTTACCACAAATAAAGAATAAATTAAAGCAATAATTAGGAGCTATTTAGCTTAATTATATGCCAGTAAATCTGACAATCCAAGTGAAGTGGATGAATTTTTACAAAAATATAAATTACTTCGTTTAACAGAAGTGGAAATACGATACTTGAATAGCTCCATCTTACTTAGAAAAAGAAATTGAACCAGCCATTAATGAACTACCTAAAGAAAAATCCCTAAGGCCAGATGGGTTTCCAAGTGAATTCTGCCCAGGATTTAAAGAAAAATTAATTCCTGTATTAGATAAACTGTTTGGGAAAAAAGGCTAAGGAGGAATTCTACCAATTTCTTTTAGCAAATACAGTGATAATACCTAAACCAGGAAGAGTCAAAACAGAAAAAGAAAACTATGGATCAATTTCCCTAATGAATATTGATGCAAAATTTTTCAATAAAATGCTAGTAAGGAGATTACAGGAATGTATCAGAAGGATCATATACCAGGTGGGATTAATCACAGGAATGCAGACCTGTTTTAATATTAGGTAAACTATCAACACAAATGACCATATCGATAACAAACCAACAAAAATCATATAAACAGAAATCTTAAATAGATGTGGACAAAAGCTTTTGACAAAGTACACAACAGCCATTCCTATTCAGAATTGAATGGCTGCTTTTCATATCCACTCAAATTCTACTTTTTGCTAAATTCTTTTTCTAGAACCCCAAAGAATATCCTTGGGCATATAGGTTTTGTCTTAGGGTAAAATCATGAGCAGACTAGAACAAAACCAAATGGGGTCCATTGGGGAGCATTAGGATCCCCTTCCTTCAAAAGCTGATCCTTAATTTTTCATTTCTCTATCATACCATGCCTTTATCAGTTTAGAGCATTTAATAAAAAATGGACGCTTTCTGAACACTAAAAATTCTCCACAGTTGACAGGAATTTAAGGATTTTTTTTTTTTTATACTCTTCATGGCATGTTTGTACAAAGAAGACAAAAACAGACATTTTGCCTTTTTTTTTCCTTTGGGCCATCTTTAATGGTCTGTAGTGTGTCACTGTATTATCTTCTAATCTCAGCATTGTTGTTGTTTTAAAGTCCATCGTAAAACTTCCCTATATTTATATACTTGGTATATTGCCACCTAGCCTTTTTCCATTTTAGCATATCACCAGATATAAAGACAGTATCTCCATCCTCCTGCCCTCTGTTTTCAGTAATTGCTAATATGCTAAAGACTATAGGTAGTTATGGTAATAACCTAGAATAGGATTATGTTCTTCAGAACTTACTTAAACAGTAAACAAGGGATATTTGTTTCTTACCAGTAATAGCGAAAGAGTGCCCCATATGGTGAACTATACCAAAATATACCAAAATTTTATATAGATAATTTTAGGTCAGTATATTCAGTGAATTCACTGGTTATACTTTAACAATATAACAAAATAGTAGGTAAAATGTGTGTGAAGTTTATATTTCCTTATTTAAGATTTCATATCTATGCTTTATGATCTGTTGATGCATCATAAATAACCATACAATGTACCAATTTTTATATACTTGATAGTGTCTTTAGTCTTTGTTTTCCTCCTCATCTCACTGTTTAAATACTTTTGAGGAATAAAATTTTTTTAAATGATTTTACTGTTTGATATTTTTATGCCAGATTTTTTTCTTCTTGTAATATAGAAAGCTTTAGTTCTTTTTGTTGGAAAGTTGATAATGAGCAGAGAAACTATGGGAAAGGAACTAAACAAATAAAATGCTAGAAATGTCCAAAATCTTAACTCTTTCTTTTTCCATTTCAGTTATTTAGAAAAGTACGAGAAAGTTCATCACTTTGGGGAGGATGATGATGAGGTACCACCAGGCAATCCAAAGCCTCAACTTCCTATTGGTGCAATTCCATCTTCCTATAATTACCAGCAACACAGTGTGTCAGGTAAACAACATCAGTAAGAAAAATGTTATAGCAGCATAAACAGTGTATTAGTACATTTTGCTTGAAGATTTTTAGGTACATGTAATCTTAATATATACCTGTATATATAAAGAAAGTTCTATAAGATTTCTATTTCTTTTATCATATAATTTCTTTGAAGTATGCTGATAGCAATGAGCTTAGTAGAATTTTAAAATAATATTTTCTATTACTGTAGCATTTTACAATATAACGTTTTATTTGATTCTCAAAACCATCCTGTGAGCTAATACAACTACTTTTTAGATGAGGAAATTGAGGCAGGGAAAGAAAAAGTTATTTTCTTGTATAAGGCCATACATCTAGGAAGTGGCAGAACTGGGATTCCAACCTAGGTGTTCTAATTATGTATTATCATTCCATTGTGTCAGTGCTACCTTTCAAATTAGGTATGAATGCCACATCAGAAGTTAATTTGCTACTGTTCTTTGGACAAGTCTGGGAGTTAAGGAATATGCTTTCCTCTAAGACTTGACTATCACTGTTCACAAGGCTTTCATTGGACTCTCCTTATTTCCTTCTTGAAGCCAAGATCTATCAGAGAATAGTAACCCTACAATTGTTCCCTTTTGCAGATAGCATGGTTTGCCTACTAAAAATGGGGCGGTTAGGTTGGCCTTTTCTTTCTCTGTCATTTATTCTCCCTATGTAGATATCTGTTTTACTTGGGTTTCCTTTCTTCTAAATGGTAAATACTGGTCTGTACTAGTCTGTGCTTTGCTGAGCCATTTCCCTACTATCAGCTTTTGGTTGTGTTCTTCCTACCTGACAGTCCTTTTTCCCTGGTTGAATACTAAGACAAATTGTCTCATTTAATACTTCTTTAATATCTCCTCAGGTAATTCACTTGCTGTGACTCTCTCAGTGTTTGAGGGGGGAAATGGGAGAAGAATTTAATGTATAAAAAAATTGGGGACATTGGAGAAAAAATTTTTTTGCCCTAACTCATGATTCCTAGCTTTTCCCTCTAATGGCCCTCAAAGTATATCATGGGATTTGGGACAAATCAGAGTTAGAAAAAGTGTAACTGAAGCACTAAATTGTTTGAGTGCTGCACGTAACAAAGTTTTTGGTTGAACTATACGCTCACAGAGTGGGGAAGGATTGGCAAATTAGTAAACTAGTGGTGTCTGCTATGGGCTTATTATTATTCAGAGGTATATAAGATGGCCTTCGAGGAAGAACAGGATCTCCACTAAATTTCAAGCACAAGCATTTCACAGGATAATATGATATGATATGATATGATATGATATGATATGATATGATATGATATGATATGATATGATATAATATAATAATAGGATTATACCATTTAGTTTTTAAGTTTCTTTTTTGTAAAACAATGATTACTTGTATTATCACAGTATTTTTTTTTCAGTTTTTACTTTGAAATGTGTGTTATTTCAGCTGCTTTATAGGTTAAGTAAAAACTTTTATAGGCCCTAGGAATATAACCATTACTTATGACATTTTTATGAGCTAATAACAAACATGTTCCAAAACTTCAAATAGCCAGCTTTGTAACAATTTTAGAAAAAAATGTTGGAATTTTTGTAGTTGAGAATTGTCTCTGTACTGGAATATTTCTCTAGTATTATAGAAACCATAGAGTAGAATTTGATGTAAAGTTGGTTTGCTTGGATAACATCCTTAGATTTATTTTAAATCCTGAACTATAAAAAAAGGAAACCCAAAACTTTGTTTTGCCTGTCTTACAGTAAGGTTCCAATGTGTTCAGATGAATGTATAGTTTTCTCTACTTTTGCATTTCCAAAGATCTGTTGATTTCTTCTGTGTAAATTTTCCTTTTGCTGGGTACAAATCACATCTTTTCGTAGTTAGTAGACAGTTGCATCAGTTTCTAGGGTATCTCTTTTCTCTCCTCTCTCATACTTCACATACATTACTAATGATATAGAATTGATACAGAAAGTGATCAAAAGGTCATAGAATAATATATGTCTCAACTAAATACTTAAGGGAATATATGCTTGGAATCATAAGTTTAGAAGCTTTTGCAAGTTCTTTTTCTGTCAGCATTATCCTTATGGAAACTGGGACCAGAATTAAGAATTATACGTTGTGTTGTTTTGCTGCCCTCTGTTGGCCTAGCATGATTCAAAAATTGCACCATAAAACTGGATAGAAAACTATTAAATTCACTTAATTTTATTGAGCAGTATTTTTCAGAGTTAGAATACAGTGAGTATAGCTGAAGAAAACAAAAGAATTGTTTTTGATGTAATGATAAATGTATAATTGGGAAAGGCTACAAAGTAGCTATTATCTCCTAATTACTGTAGAATTCTGAATTCTGGACACCAAATCATAGTTTGTAAAAGTTGTTTGAGTATATGTTATCAGCAGAGAAGATACATTATCTTTGCTAAATTACCCTTTTATACAAGAAAATATGCTTTCTTAACTGACAACATGTGGAAATCACTCATTTAGAATATCTATATTCTTTTTTTTTATTATTTTTATTTTTTATTTTTTAAACAAATGCTTTATTAACTTCTGTTTTACATCCTTCATTTCCGCCAGATTTTGAGTTACAATCATTTTCCCCCCATTATTCCCCTACCCAACCTCCCAGAATAGTAGTCCCACAAGATATCACTTCCTCCAATCTGCTCTCTCCTATACCTTCTCCCATACCCCCATCGACTTTTCCATTAGAGGAAGGTGAATCTTTGTGTCCCAATGCCTGCACATCTTATCTCCCTATTACAAGCAAAAGAGTATTAATAATAGTATTTATATATATTTGAAACATTTAATGTTATGACCTCAAATTTCAGATCCATTTCCTTCCTCCCTTGTCACCCATTCCCTCTGGGGAGATAAGTAATTCAGTATATGTTGTACATGTCTAGCTATGCAAAACATAATCATAGTAGATATATTGTACAAGAATGCTTATAATTCCCTCCCACTCATCCCACCTCCCACCTGGTCCATTCCCTACATGATCCTGTCCCTCTTCTATAGTGGGTACTTCCAACCGCCCCTCCCGCCAAGGATGCCCTCCCATCCATCATCCCTCCTCTCATTCCCCTTCCCCCTATCCTGCTGCAGGTTGAGATATCCCATTTAGTATGTATGTCATTCTCTCCCTGAATGTGAATGTGGTTTTGCCTTTTTAGCCTTCCTTATTCTCCCCCTCCTTTGCAACCACTTCCCCTTCCTTCTTCTACATGGGATAGTTTACCCTACCCTGTCTCTCCCCATCTCCTCTTGCCACTTTCCTCTCTCACCTCATAATTTCATCCCTTGAGTATTCTCCCTTCCCAACAAATTCAACTTATGCCCTCTATCCATATATAACTGTAACCATATACACACACATTCACATATGTATTCATATGACCACACCCCTTCTTCCATTATTTTCATAGTGAGAAAGATATCATCAGTCACAGTTATTGCTTTTCCATATAGGAATGTAAATAGTTCAACTTTGATAAGTTCCTTTTGATTTCTTTTTCCTGATTACCTTCTCAGGCATCTCTTGCTTCTTGTGTCTGGATGTCAAATTTTCTATTCAATTCTGTTTTTTCCTCAAGAATGCTTGAAAATCCTCTATTCCACTGAATGACCATATTTTCCCCTGAAACAAAATACTCAGTTTTGCTGGGTAGGTGACCCTTGGGTTCATTCCCAGTTCTTTTGCCCTCTGGAATATCATATTCTATGCCCTTCGATCCCTCAGTGTAGAAGCTGCCAGGTCCTGGGCTATTCTGATTGTGTTTCCACAATATTGAAATTGTTTCTTCCTGGCTGCTTCGAGTATTTTCTCCTTGATCTGGGGATTCTGGAACCTGGCTATAATATTCCTGGGAGTTTTCTTTTTGGGATCTTTTTCAGGAGGTGATCTGTGGATTCTTTCAACCTCTATTTTGCCCTCTGGATCTAAAACATCAGGGCAATTTTCCTTGAGAATTTCTTGAAGGGTGATTTCTAGGTTCTTTCTTTGATCATGGCTTTCAGTAGTCCAATAATTTTTAAATTGTCTCTCCTGGATCTATTTTCCAGGTCAGTGGTTTTTCCCATGAGATATTTCACATTGCCTTCTACTCTTTCATTTGTTTGGATCTGCTTAACAGCATCTTGATTCCTCATAAAGTCATTAGCTTCCATTTGCTCCAGTCTAACTCTGAAGGAATGAATCTCCTCAGTGAACTTTTGAGATTCTTTTTCCATCTGGCAAATTCTGCTTTTTAAGGCATTCTTCTCCTCATTGCCCTTTTGGGCCTCCTTTGCCATTTGAGTTAGTCTATTTTTTAAGGTGTTGTTTTCCTCAGTCAGGCTGTTGACCCTCATTTCATACTTTTCCTGCATCCTTCTCATTTCTCTTTCCAATTTTTCCTCCACTTCTCTTATTTGATTTTTAAAGTCCTTCTTAAGGTCCTCTATGGCCTGCAACCCGCTCATGTTTTCCCCTGGGGCTTTTGGAGCAGGACTTCTGACCTCACAGTCCTTTTCCCGCTCTATGCCCCCAAGATAGGAGTCTAGGGTTGCATTTTTCTGTTTCCTTTGCCTTGGCATGTTGCCACTTGATTACCTGAGTTTTGGGCTTGTTGCCACACTATGGCTTTAAGGCCAGATAGAGGAATTTTCGTCCCGAACGTGTGGGGGGCAACTTCTGTTTCTGGCAAGCTGTAAACCCACCCAAGACTTCCACCCTAGATCACAATCCAGATCCAGGGAGGTTAAAGCAAGAGCGATTACCCCCCAAGACTGATAGCTGGATCTCCCCACAATTCACAGGCCGGGAGCTGGAGCTGCCTCTCCATAGGACACTAACCTCTTACTTTGTCCTAGGCATGTCTATGTTGGTAATTCTGGAGTCGCCACAGCTCCTGGTATTCTGGGGTTCCTCCAGCTGGCTGCTGGCCCTGCCGCCCTGGGGATAAAACCTCGGCTCACTGGGACCTGGGCTCGGCTCGGCTCCTGCGCTTTGCGAGCTGCGCTGCGCGCTGCCAGGTCCCAGACTGCTGCGATGGTCCTTCCTGCAAGGCTGCTGGGCTGTCCTCAGCGGGAGGTTAGCTTCTCTGTGTCATTCTGTGTGTGCTGGGGCTCCAGAAGTTGTTCAGAGTCCCCTTTTACATAGTTTGGGGGAAATCTGGGGGCAGAGTGGCTTGGATGAGCTATTTCTACTCCACCATCTTGGCTCCGCCCCTTAGAATATCTATATTCTTTTCACCAATGGAGTCTTGTACACCATGTTCCCCCCAGTTCTAGGACAGAGTCTGTTTCCTGGAAATAGGATCAGCTCAACCGCTGATCTCTAGAAGGCAGATTTTCTGCTTAGAGTTTGAATCTGGGCTCTATGATGATGATGATGATGATGATGATGATGATGATGATGATGATGATGATGATGATGATGATGTCGATGTCTTACATTGTCTGGGTTCCCTGAGCTCCCACTACTGCCGTGCACATTTGAGATAAATGTTTCTGCCTTATGTCTATGGACCTTGATCTTAACCCTTTCACCAGTCTGTTGGTCTTTTCTCAGGCTTGCTGAACAGCAAAATATAGGATTCTTTTCCGGGGTGAGTGTGGAGAGTTAGAGGAAGTGAGAAAGGATTAGTAGAATTGAATTGGATTTGGGTAAGGTAAAGATTTATCTTCAAGGAAATCAGAGGGAGACTGTTTTGGGAGTTTGTTTTTTCATCCTGAAGCTTGTCAAATACACTCACCCTGCCTTAACTTCAGTGAGCTTTGAAATTCTCTGGGAAGGTTGGAAGATAGACTACCACCCTTTGGTATGACCTTGCTCCTTGATTCTATACACCATCATTCTCCTTTATTAACAGACAGATATTAACATCCCCCTCTCATGCTCTTGTCCTAAGTCTTAAGTGTTTATATCTACCCCCCCACCCTTATGCCCCCCCCCAAAAGAATTACTGGTTATACTATATTTTTCTTTCAAGTTCTCTTTGTCAAATGAACCAAATATTCCTTCCAATTATTTTGATTACTGTCAGTATGACACAGTGTCCTAGATTTTCAGGATATAGGCATCAGCACTAATATTTTACATATTGTAAAAATACGTATTATTTCCATATTCTCTTATGATCACTCTCAAATATTCACTTTGTCCATTGTGTATTTTCTAGCCTTTCTCAACACTTAATTTTGAACATTCCTTTACTCAAATGCATTAAGTGCCTGTTGTGAGCAAAGTATCATTTTTAGCCCTAGGGAAGATGCAAAAGTTCATTTAAATATTCGCCCCTGCTCTCATTAAGTTTGCCTTCCAGTAAAGTTACAAGACCAAGCAGAGATAACCACCATAATACACAAAATTGCCTATGTCTCAGAGACAGTAAAGTCAACAGGGATTGGGGAAGGTCATTACTGAAGTAGGAAAGGCTGGAGGAAGATCTCCTTTGAGTATGGCTTTAAAGATAAGTAGAAATTAATGAAGCATAAAGGAAGAAGGGAGAATGCATTCTTGGCATAGGTAAACAATGTCAGCAAAGGCACCAAAATGGGAAATTGTAGATCACATTCATTGGATATGATAATGCAGTTTGAGTAGACTAGAGAGATCATTATAAAATCAGGCTAGAAAGGTAAAGTGGTGCAGAAATATGGAAGGTATTGAATACAGATGGAGAAGTTTGCCATTTATTTGACAAACAGTAAAGATTTACTTAGGATTTTTGAGCTAGTAGAAGTTACACAAGAAAAGGAAGGTTAGGGGACGTTAGGTGGCACAGTGAATAGAACACCAGCCGTGGAGTCAGGAGGACCTTGAGTTCAAATGTGACCTCAGACACTTAACACTTACTAGCTGTGTGATCTTGGGCAAGTCACTTATCCCCAATTGCCCTTCCTTCCCTATTCCAAAAAGCAAAAATAAAAAATAAGAACCCTCTTTAAAAAAAAAAAAAGAAAAGGAATATTCTTCTGATAATGAAATGAGGAATGAATTGGCCTATAGTTCATAGAGGTATTCCCACCAGAACACATATTACTAAGCACGGTGGTGTGTTGATGCCCTTTAATAGATTGGTTTCAGTGGGATGGTAGAGAACGGGAATGTGATAAATAATATATGGTTGACATCAATAGGACTTTGTCTCTGTTTGGATATGAGTGGTCAGGCAGAGTCAAAAATAATCCCATGGAAGTTTTAAAAGCATGGGTGACCAGTAGTACTACTGATAGAAATAGTAGGCACAATGATGTGCAGGTTCATTAGAGATAAGTGGCTTGGTTGTGGACATCTGAAATTTGAAATGCTAACGAGACATCTAGATGATATGTTTTTAGGCAGTTGTTCACGTGTGCTTAGAGAGATGTTATAGTTGGTGATAAAGATTTAGGTGTCATATGCATAGATGTTTTGAATACACAAGAGTGAGTGAGATTGCCAAAGGGGAAAGTTTAGCAAGAAAAGGTTTAAGAACAGAACTTTAGGGCATACTCACCTCAAAAAAAGAGTCAACTTACTAGTATAGGGGCACCTAGAGCAATAGAATGAGAACCAGGAAAGAATGGTGTCTCAGAAGCTGAATGAGGAAAGAATAGTAGTTGAAGAGGCATGTGTTGAGGAAAAAATTAAAGGTTCATAATAGAGTAGAGGGATGACCATTGGAGAAAGAACCTGTAAGAGGTTGTACAGTGCCAGTGCAATATTTATAGCGCCCATGATCACGATGTAGACTGTGACTATAAGTATCCCATGACGTTTGATTGCAAAATATACCAAATGCTCCAGACAGAGAATAAAACTGAAGCATTTATTTAGACACCAGAAAACCCAATCCCCAAACCAGTAAGCTGATTCCATCATAATACCAAAGATATTCAGAAGCCATAATAACACTGAGAGCTACAGCATCCTTCAGCCTTTCCACAAACCAATACAAGGTCAGTATTTACTCACACAACTCTCTGTCTCCTTAATGAGCATCCTCTCTCCCCCACCATCTGGCTAGTTCTGACCCAGCTTCCTGTAGGCTCTGCTTCCCTTCAGCAGACTCCTCCCACCACAGCCTCCATGTGACTACATTCAGCCTATCAGGGGGCAGAGTTTACTTTCAAAGCTCTTCAAACTACCCCCTAGGTCTATTAAGGGACTGGGAAGACATTCAAATTCCCATTCTCATTGCAGAGGTGAGACAAGAATGGGATAGTGATGAAGTCGATACTTTGAACTTAATGAGAAATAAGGATTGATATGTCTCCTTTGTTGAAGAGGCAGAGAGGGTAACTGATTTTTCTGAGTTTTGAAGAATAGAAGAAAGGAGCAGAGAGATCTTATGTCAAATGGCATCACTCTCTACTCATTATATTCAGCTTTCACATTCAAGCAAAGCTGAAGAAAAACCATCACTCATTTGTGACCTCTATGAAGAATTATCTAGTCTTGGTCCAATGTAGCACAAAAAGGGCAACCAAAATATCTTTTCTTGAGCACTTGTAATTCTAGAGGACAGAATTAGAACTAATAGGTAGTGGAGAAGAGGAAGACAGATTTAGTTCAATATAAAGAACAATTTCTAGTAAGCTACTCAAGTGTTCAAACAAAGGCTGGATGACCTTTTACCAAGGAATCCTATAATCATTGGAGATTGGACAAGATTACCTTTAAGGTCCCTTTCAACACTGGTTTTTCTAGATTTCTTTTGCTGTTGAATCAGCAGACAATTATACAAGTTTATATAGCCAATCTCAGAATCTGAACTTGTTTAGATTTAAAAGTTTATTGACCTATATCCATAGATTCTTATTAAATCGAAAGGAAACTTAAATGTTTAAACTGACACCTTTACTTGAAAGATAACCTAAGATCCAGAGAGACATGTATATAGTCTCAAAAACAGTCAAGAACAGAAATAAGGAAGGTAATATTACATTGAGGGTAGCAAGGGAAGTGTTGAGGTTTAAAATGAACATCCTATTCTAATAGTGCTATGCCAAATATTTTAAATAAGAGAAGGAACCAGGGCAGGGTACCAGCATTCATTGGGGCTGCATCAGGTCCAAAGAAAAGGAAACTGACATCCAGCTGGGACTAGTTATGTCCCTGCAGGAGTCACTTGGGGCAAGTACCCAAGATGATGAAAAATGGATTTTCCCTTGTGGGAGGATGCAGAGACAGCTGTTGCCATTAGAGAGGAAGGAGAAAATGGGCAATAGGGGAATATAAGGAAAAAAAAATATTGAAATTGCCAAAAACCTCAGAAAGAATAAAACTCAGTTAAAAACCTTGAGTACAAGCAGATAAATCAACAGAAAAGGTATTAAAAGAGGAGAGAAAATAGCACCCAGGATATTTAAAGGAGACCAAACATCTCTGAATAAATATTGCAAAACAAAAGGAATTGAACCAGCATCTGATGAGGCAGCAGACTCTATGGGGATTCCCAAGAAATCATGAAATGACAACAGGTTGTTCCTGAATATGAAGAGTAAAATTTCTGTTCTGCATAGTAGAAATAATTGACAGAATAGGAAAAGTTGAATCCATGGTGGTAAGTCTCTCCAAAGAAACAAAATAGAACAATTGATTGGGACTTTAGATATACAGAAGTGAAGCAAGAAGCAGTAACTTTAAAAGACCACATAATCTCTATACAAGTAAAACATTTTGATCTCAAAGACAGGGTGTGTAGAGACAACTGAAGAATCATAGATGTCCCAGAAGAACATGACAAATCAAAGAAATTCAGTATCATAATGCATGCTATAATATAGGAAAACTGCCCAGAACTTCTGAATACAGAAAACAAAGTACAGTTTGAAGGAATCCACAGATTTCTTGAGACTGGAGAGAAAGACCTTCACATATAAAGGAAATTTGAATAACAGAAGACTGACACCCATCAGGTCCTGCCACAGGGAGTAGAATAGTGTGTTCTGTAAAGCAAAGGATCCCAAGATTAAACACTTGGTGATGTATTTTGTGAATCATCAGTGAAACATGACACACCTTCAATAAAAGAAAGGCCTTTAAAGAACTCTTAACAAAAAACAAAATAAAACCTCAACAATCTCATCATACTGTCTGCAAAGCACCCCAGACTACAGAAACACATGATAGTTATTCAATATGGCATCAATCTCTATATGTTATCTTCAATTTTCATATTCAAGAATAACAATCTAATCTCACCCCAACCCTAATAAACACAGCTACCAAGGAAAGCACAAATAACAAAATCAATTTATCCTGGGGAGAAAAAGGATAAACAACCTAGAAAGAGAAAGGTACCATTGGGGTTAAAAAAAAAAAATAACAAGAACAAAATAATAGAAGAGGAAACTAAGGAGGTATCTTTCTAAAACACAAGAACATAAAGGGCTGTTTATTAACCCTGCTTGTATTTTTTTTTTCAGAGACTACCTTGTGGGTATATGTGTATGCATATATTTTAAACAGAGAATGTGACATATCAGATTTATACTAATGATAATATGAGTTGGATTTGAAGAAACAACAGTACCTTATCATTTCCAGAAGGAATCAAAGCATATCACCACAACTGTAATCCAGAGTTTTCTGTAGTTGTCTATATAGAAAGTAACTTCTATATAAAACTAACTTTTGATTCCATTCATTTTTTGATGCTAAGGAAAATAGTGTAAGAATCCTAGCTTTCATTGTAATTATAATAGAGGATAAAGTTGAGGGAGCAGAATTTTAAAAAAATTACCTGTATTCTTTTGAATAAATGAATCGATAATTTTTTTTTTAAATCAAGGCACTACATGTATCTTGTTTCTAAACTGTGCTAGAGATGTTACCACAGTTTTAAGCTATTAAAACTTTAAAGTTTTAAATATTAAACTTCACTAAGATTTGAAGATAGCCTGTCTACCTATTTATGTATATGTTGTCTGAGTAGGAGTAGTAGTAGATGTAATAAAAATATACATTAATTAATTAAAAACACCTGAGTAATAGTTGTATTAATAATGACACTCAACTTTGCTACCTTTTATCTATCAACTAGCTCTCTACAATTATAATCTCATTTTATTCTCTTAGCCACTTTGGGAGTTAAGTGCTATTATCCCCAGAACTTAAATTCCTGGGGTTCAGATTATTTTTACTTCTTTTCTTTGTATCTTCTTTGCTTAGCACAGTGCCTGGTATATATACTAAGTGTTCAATGAATGTGTCTCATTCATTGATAGAAGACTGGCTTTTTATTTAGAAAGACGTGATTTCAAGTTTCTAATGACTAAATCACTTAATTTTTAAATGTCACAATCGACTCTATTAGACTCTAAATTACATAGAAGTTAATGATGTAGATTGTGAAGGGAGTTCCTTATTGGAAATTCCCTGAGCTGAATTATTGGACTAGACCAAAAAAAAAAAAATCTGTAAAAGTTTGTTAAGTTGTCTACTCCAGTTTTGAATTATTTATGCTAAAATTGTTACTATAAGTACTTAGGTAGCTTGTCTGGAAGATTTAGGTTCAGTTCCTGCCTCAGACACTTAATAGCTATGTATAAGCCTCAGTTTCTTCATCTGTAAAATAGGGATAGTAATAGCATATACCTCCCAGGGTTGTTTTGAGAATTAAGTGATAAAATTTATAAAGTGCTTTGGTAAGCTAAAGGCATTGTGTAATAGAGTGCCTGCTATTATTATTAGTAGTAAACTGTTATAATTAAACATCACAAATTGATATATGATGTAGTTCTAAAAGGTTCCTTTGGAAACATTTTCTCCTCTTGATAGTTACTTTTTTTTCTATCTTTTTTATAATCAAATGCTTTATTACTTCTAGTTTACATTATTCATTTCCACAAGATTTTCTCCCCGTTTTTCACTCTATCTACCACCCCAAAACAGCAATCCCACTGTATACCTCCTCTCCCATATCTTCTCCCATACCCCCTCCGACTTTCCAGTAGGGCATGGTAGATCTCTATGCCCCAGTATGTGTATATCTTATTTCCCAGGTGCATGTAAAATAATATTGATAATAATATATAATGCATTTGATTTTAAAACTTTGAATTCCAGATTCATTCCCTTCCCCCCTTGTCACCCACCCTGACTGGGAAGATAGGCAATTCAATATAGGTCGTCCATGTGTAGCTATACAAAACATTTCCATAGTACATATATTGTAAAAGACAGACTATATTTCCCTCCCTCCTATCCCACCTCCTACTTGTTTTATTCTCTACTTTGATCCTGTCCGTTTTCAAAATTGGGTGCTTCCAACTTCCCTCTCCCCGAGCCTGACCTCCCTTCTATCACCACCCCTTTTATCCCCTTCCCCCCTCCCCTCCTGTTGGGTGAGATAACCTATTTAGTGTGTATGTCATTCCCTCCCTAAGCCAAATTCAATGAGAATAAGGTTGACCAATTCCCTTTTACCCTCCTGTACTTCCCCTCCATTATAACCATTTTCCCTTGCCTCTTCTATATGAGATAGTTTACCTCAATCTGTCTCTCCCCATCTCCTCTCATTATATTCCTCTCTTACCTCTTAATTTCACCTTTTAAGTATCATCCCTTCCAATTAAACTGGTCCTGTGCCCTCTATCTGTGTATACCTGTATACATATATACACACATTCACATGTATTTATACTCCCATATACCCTCCTATATAGACATATATATGTATGTGTATGTGTGTATATGTGTATATATATATATATATATATATATGCATATACATATGAGTGTGTGTGTGTGTATAAATATTTCTATTCCCTTCAATTATTCTCATGCTGAGAAAAATTTCATAAGTTACCATTGTTTTTCCATGTAGGGATGTAAATAGTTCAACTTTGATAAGTTCCTTATGATTGCTTTTCCCTGTTTACCTTCTGATGCTTCTCTTGCTCCTTGTATCTGAATGTCAAATTTTCTATTCAACTCTGGTCTTTTGATCAAGAATGCTTGAAAGTTCTCTATTCCACTGAATGACCATATTTTCCCCTGAAACATGATACTCACTTTTGCTGGGTTAGGTGATTCTTGGTTTTAATCCTAGCTCCTTTGCCCTCCAGAATATCATATTCCTAGCCCTTCAGTCCCTCAGTGTAGAATCTGCCAGATCCTGTTTTATCCTGATTGTGTTTCCACAATATTGAAATTGTTTCTTCCTGGCTGCTTGTAGTATTTTCTCCTTGACCTGGGAATTCTGGAACCTGGCTATAATATTCCTAGGAGTTTTCTTTTGGGGATCTTTTTCAGGAGGTGATTGGTGGATTCTTTCAACCCCTGTTTTGCCCTCTGGTTCTAAAACCTCAGAGAAATTTTCCTTGAGAATTTCTTGAAGGATGATTTCTAGGTTCTTTTTTTGATCATGCCTTTCAGATAGTCCAATAATTTTAAACTTATTTCTCCTGGATCTATTTTCCAGGTCAGTGGTTTTTCCAGTGAGATATTTCACATTGTCTTCTATTCTTTCATTTGTTTGGATCTGTTTAATAGTATCTTGATTTCTCATAAAGTCACTAGATTCCATTTGCTCCAATCTGAAGGACTGATTCTCTTCAGTGACCTTTTGAGATTATTTTTCCATCTGGCAAATTTGGCTTTTTAAGGCATTCTTCTCCTCATTGCCTTTTTTAGCCTCTTTTGCCATTTGAGTTAGTCTATTTTTTAAGGTGTTGTTTTCTTCAGTCAGGTTGTTGACTGTCATTTCATAATTTTCTTGCATTGTTCTCATTTCTCTTCCCAATTTTTTCTCCACTTATCTTATTTGGTTTTCAAAATCCTTTTTACACTCCTCTAATGGCCTGTAACCACCTTGTATTTTTCTTGGAAGCTTTTGGTGCAAGAATTCTGACTTTGCTGTCTTCTTCCTGTTCCATGCTTTGATCCTTTTTGTCCACAAAATAGGAGTCTAAAGTTGAATTTTTCTGTTTATTTTGTTTCCTTTGCCTGCTCCTGTTGCCACTCAATAATTTGACTTTTGGGCTTTTTGCCGCAGTAGGACTCAGCTACCAGGCAGGGGAGCGTCCCAAATGCTGGGGTTTTCTCAGCTGCCAAAGGTAGTAGTTGGGTGCCCTCTCTGAAGCTTCCAAACGCTCTGGCAAGCTGGTCACACACCCCAGGACCTCCACCCAAGACCACAATCCAGATCCAAGCAGGTTAGAGCAAAAGCAGTTACCCCTCAGACCGATCACTTGGACCCCCTACAGTCTGCAGTTCAGGGGCTGAAGGTGTCACATGGCAGTGGCTGCTTGGCTGGAGCGCCTCAAAGGCTTCTCCTTACAGGGGATAAAGGCTGACCACACTCCCAAAATATGAGATCCAAAGATCCACAGTACACTGACATCTCACTTTGCCCTTAGCATCTATGGATCGATAATTTGGGAAACCGTCACAAGTGCTGGTGATCTGAAGTCCTTCCAGTCTATGGCTGGTCAGGCCTGCCCTGAGGCTAAAACCTCCTTGGGCTGGGATCAGCCCCTAGAGTATTGTGCTGTCCGCTTCCTCCCTGCCTTCCAGGCTGTCCTCAGTGGGAGGTTAACTTCTCTGTGTCATTTTGTGGGTTCTGTAGCTCCAAAGTTTGTTCAGAGTCACCTTTTACACGAATTGGAGGTGGTGGGAGTCAGAGCCCCGCAGAAGTCCTGTTTCTACTCTGCCATCTTCGCTAATAACTTTTAGTAGGGATGTACATATTGGTTATATTTTACTTTGGGTCTGATTTTTAGGTCGTCTACCATTAGTTGAATACATGTGGGTATATGTTTATAAAATCTTTTTCAATTTCTTAAGTACTTGGTCCTTTTCTCTCCTCTTCCTCTCTTTTTCCTTTATAATTTTACACACACACACACACACACACACACACACACATACATTATGAAAGCAGTTATTTTCTCATACATTTTTTATGTTCTCTCTCTGTTCCTGCTGCTGTTATCGAATGCTATGATCCTATGAGACTTTGTTTATTAATAGCTTCTTCAGAAGAGAGATTTGGAAGTTAAAAATTTCAAATTGGTTACTTAATATTCTGTAATTTTAGAGGTAGAAAATAACTGTTAAATCCTTTAGTATCAGGCTTTCATTTTATGCACAAGGAAATAATAGAGTACTATTAAAATATTATTTGATTTTTGGCTACATTTGATTTCCTATCATAAATTCATGTTTATTCTATATTGTAAAAGAATCTCATTCTATATTTAGATCTCTTTATTCCAGTATATTTTAGTTTGGGGATATTTCTGTTACTATTAAGAGTTTTCATAAAGGTTCTTCTTTCAGGTTTAAGAAATTTGATAAGATTTTATAAAAATCAGCTTTTCTGTTTTGTGAAGCCTTTTTTAAATCATATGTTTCTCTGTTATATTGCATATCTTGAAAAATTTGTCATTGGAGATATTCTTAGAACTTTTTAAAAATATGTTCAGGGTGGGAGTCTATTTATACACCCACCTTAAAAAATGAAATTACTTACCTCTCTTCCTTGATGTTTTGTGATGGTAGATAACTCATTTGCAGTCAAAATTTTTTTTTAATTTTGCCATTTAGATATTTCTAAAGGATATGTTAATGTGCTTTTGTGATGTCTCTTTCCTTCCTTCCCCCCCCACTTTCTCTTTCCTCTCCTTTCTCTTACCACTTCACTTCCTTCCTTCTTTCTCCCTTTCCTTTTTCTATATGTCTATCTTTCTCAACCTCTTTTCCCTTCCTTCTTGTTCTTCCTCTCTTATTTCTTCTTTCTCAGTCATTTACTTTCCTCCCAAATTTCCTATTTAATCGTTTCTCTTTATTGTATCTGGTAAGGCTTTGCCTTGCAGTAGGTGCAGGGTCTGGCAATCAGAGTTTTTTAAACTAAAGTTGAGGAGTTTTTAAAAAATAAAATATTACATAAACTAGGGGGATACCATAAGTAGCAAATATTTACAGACACTAAATCTTTTGGTTAAGCCTCCAAATTCAGTGGCACTAGACCCTAGGTTATAGATTTACTAGCTTCAATAACCTACCTTCAAATAGACTGTTACAGGAAACCCTTCCAGGTAATTGTAGTTAGGTACATACGTACAATATTAAATTATTCTGTATTACATTGAGTAATGCATATAAATTTTGAATCATGGCTCAGTAAAGCTTAAATCCCCCATATATAAACAGTACCTTGTACTCTATATGCATTTTTTGTATTTTAATAGTGATGTAGAGCAACATGTACCAGCAGTTCTTAACCTGGAAAGCCTAAATATGAGCATAGTAAAAGACAAGATTGTTTTATGATGATCAGCCTAACTAACTTCTGAAAGTCTCATCACCAGTTGGTTGGCTTCTGGGTGGTGAGTTTTAGGGCCTTCAGCAATTAACCCAAAGTGTCTATTTGAGTAGAGAGAAGCATTGCTGTCTGTTGCATTGAAAATCACAGATGGTTGATGCACAATCTTAAATCAAGTAAGATGAATTTTAAGAATATTCAATATTGAACCCTTATAGTTCTGGTAAATGTGTTTTAAAACAAAGTTTGACTTTTCTTTAAAAAATAATTATTCAAACTTATTAGCTACAAATAAAATTTAAGGGGTTATTTGAGACGTGAGTAATTGTTTTCTTTTGTTTTTACTATTTTATATCTTTGGTAGATTATCTTCGTCAAAGCTATGGGCTTTCTATGGACTTCAATTCTCCAAATGATTATAATAAATTGGTGCTTTCCCTGTTATCTGGACTCCCAAATGAAGTGGACTTTGCTATTAATGTATGCACTCTTCTGTCAAATGAAAGCAAGCACGTCATGCAACTTGAAAAAGACCCTAAAATCATCACTTTATTACTTGCTAATGCTGGGGTGTTTGACGACAGTAAGTTTTAAGTTGAATTTATTGTATTTATCAAGGTAAGAATAAGGGAGTGATCAATAAGAAGGTGAATTTTTGTGTTTCATAGATATTAGCTATAATACATGCATTAAGTTGGAAAAGTTTTTTTTTTCTCATTCTGACATCAAGTCCTCAGGTATTTTGCTGAGATAGAAAGTGACATTTTATGTGTATCTATTCATAAATTCATTTTTGTGGTGAGTTAATAACAAAAGTTGTTTAGCAACCAGTTGCTTTAAAATTGTAGTAAATTTACATTCTGTTTGCACGTAAAATGTTAAATTCAATTGAGTAATTTTTTTCAATATCTTAAATTCTGTGCTATTTTGATGTGAGGAAATGACCACATTTTTAAAGTGAGTCTGTAGCCTAAATTGAAGTTGTTTATTACAGTTAAATATTTTAAAAGAAAAATACCATTTTATAGGAATTATTTCCTAACAAACCCTCTAAAATCTGTTTCTGTTATAATATGATTATAATTTCAGTTAATAAAAGCTTTAAGTCAATGAATTTACAAATTTGCTGCCAAAATGAGCCTATTATGATTTATCAAATGTTTGGCATGCTTGTATTTTTAAGTTGTAAGCTTTTGTTGTTTTATTTTAAATCATACTTTTCATGTTCTATGAAATTTTCTTTGGGTAAAGAGGAATGACTTTGGTTCTAAGACTAAATTTCCCAGTGTTTATATTTGTGGTATGCAAATAGCTTACAAAATCATATTTCTTGCCCTTATACTTAGTAGAAAAAAAGCGGGCAATAGTTGGCATGGCCAAGATGGCTCTGTAAATTAGCTGATTGGCAATAAGAATGGAATCATTTTGGTGCTCTTTCCCCCAAATATTACTGTTTTGTGTATCCAGAATTGCTTTAACCACAATTAGATGTTCTTCAAAAATAAAATTGCTATTATAAAATATTTCTTAGTAGTGGGCAAGATGAAGGAATATATAAAACATTTTCTCTTATCACTTAGAAATCTGAATGTTTAACTTTTGTGGAGACAAAAGGAACTTACTCTCATATTGTAAATCCTCATTGCTTATATTTTTAATCAGTTAGTAATAAAACATTTAATTAGTGATAAAGCATTTTTTTGATGAAATAATGTTTGCAATTTTGGTTTAGTATGTTTTATATGTCTAATTTTAATTAGTAAGTGTATTTCTATTTGGGATATACTCTGCTACATATGATTACTTGGAATTTGACCTGGACTTGGTTTTAGATATAGATATAGATGTAGAAATGAATATGGATATATCTGTGTGAGAATGAATAAATAAATAATTATAGGAGAATACCGAAAGGACCAACATGATTCTTGGTTCTTTATAGGACTACTCAAGAGTTCTTTTGCAACTTCCCAGGTAACATTTATGGACGTGTAAATTTGTAACATTTAACCAATCTTTTAATGTTTATTAGCTGTCAATCTTTTGCTAGATGTTATTTCACAATGTAAAGAAAATATATTTCATTTTTGGCACCTCGAAGATAAAAGTTTCCAAAGGACATCTGTGTAGCTGAGAATTGATGTTTGAACAAAAATGATTTTATTCTTTATTTATTTATTCTTTCAGTAATTGGTATAATAAATCTACTTAAGAAAGTAAAATATTTTTCTAGGTCTGTTTTTAGAGGGTCTTCATAAATTACTTATCAACTCTTAAACTTTAAATACTGAAGTTGAAGGCATAGCAGAAACAATCTGAAAAATATTAATGGTGAATTTTCTTGCTGCCAAGAACAGATTTTCTTATACCTGGGAACAGTTATTTTCTCTATAGTAGCAATTTTTATTTGCCACATCTCATTTTCTGAAATGAGAAAATATGTTTAATTTTTTATTATATTTGTGGTTAAACATAATAAATTTGTTTTTAATTATTATTTACAGATTTCTTTTCCTATATATATCTTTAACCTAAGTTATAGGCCTATTTAAAATTTTAAAGTAGTAAAAGAATTTATGATGACCCTGTTTGATTGTCAGACGAGGGTTTTAGGTATTAGTAGAAAATAATTTTTTCTATGTTTTGGTGTTTGAAAAGAGTTAAGATTTTTAAGGGGTTCTGTTTATTTCAAAGCATGGAATTTTAAATTTATACTTTATAAAGTAGACACAATATCTCTCTAAAGAAAGACATTTCACATTTTTTTTCCTAATGTGGAATGTTTATTTTATGAAGTATTAAAGCAAAATTGGATGTAATAAAAAGTTTGGGTATCCTATGATATATTGTTTGTACACATGGTATAAATAAGTAGTTTTGAAATGTTTTTTTCTATAAATACTCTGAGGTAAGTAGTGCAATTATTCTGCTCATTTTACAGATTTGGAAACTGAACCTTGAATAGATTGTGATATGTTCTTACAGTATCCATTAGTAAATCAGTGCCATTATTTAAACCTATATCTCTTGAGACCAAATCTTGTATTCTTTCCAATACACCAGACTGCATGTCAGTAATCTTATTTAGCAATCTTGGTTATCTAATATATTTAAAATAATAACATTGTTTAATACATTATCCCCTTTAAAATATCATTGACCGATTCAATTTGAGAAGAGAACTCTCAGTGAATAAAATTATTTTACTTTTCAAAGAAAACAAATGATTTCTCCTTTTAGTATGTTGATCACACTTTATTGGGCAAATACTTCTTGTGTTAGTTGATTTAAGAAGTGAGGTAACCCAACAATTATTTATTATTATAAGTTATTACACCTATTCCTTAAAGTAGCCTTCTAGTAGTCCAAAAGAATTAATGTTAATAGTAATGGCAGAAAATGTCTTCTGTAACAGAAATATTTGCTGTTATACTTTTGTTACATTTATGGATTTTAAAATATTAGTTGCTTTGATGTAAACTGTTTGGGATATTTCCTTCAATGCAGACATTATTTTATTTAATATTTATCATTAAACTCTTTTAAAGGGATTTATGAATATCATAATTTTAATACTTTAAAATACCTAACCTCTTTGTCACATGTATTGTTTGGCTTTTATTTTAAAACTTTTGTAACTTTTTTTTGTTAACTCTTGTGATAGCATATGTAATTTTTGCATTGCCAGTATTTGTCATTGTACTGTTACATTTTTTTTTTTTTTTTTTTGCTTTTTGGAGGGCAGTTGGGGTTAAATGGCTTGTCCAAGGTCACACAGCTAATTTTTTGTGTTAAGTGTGAGGCCGGATCCAGACTCAGGTCCTCCTGACTCCAGGGCCAGTGCTCTATTCACTGTGCCACCTAGCCACCCCAAGTACTGTTACATTTGAAGAGCAACTTTAAATTAACTCTTTCATTACTAAATAAATCATTGCAAGTATCTCATTTTTAAGATAAGATCCTCGGCTAAAGATAGGCATATTCTGCTGATTTACTAGCAGTTTTTAAAATAATATTATGAGTTCCCCCATTTTGAGAAATGGTTGGGAAGAATATTTGTTAATATAATATGTATGCATTAGTATGATGGATAAATAAAACATATCAGCCAATTGGTAACTAATTGGTTGTCTTCTAAATAAGAATTATTTCATTAAATGAAACTCTTCTCCCACCAAATACCCCTTCCCCCAAATTACCCAAATGAATCACAGTGTTAGATTATTTAGGTTTTTAAAACAAAGCAGGCTATTATTTGTGAGCATTATGAATAGTATGAAGATTTTACCACCAGAATTCCATCTCTAGATTGTATCATGAATGTACCACCTAAGATAAAATGATTGTACTAGGGTGCAAATTCCATTAACACAATTATATCTGATTGTGTTATAAAACATTATAGTTATAACAGTGTTGGGATAACATATAATCTTGTATAGAATTTCATTAGATACAATATATTTGGGCAGCCATGTATTGACTTGTGACTTAAATATATTTTTCCCCATATAAGTGAAAACTAAATACTTTTAACTCATTCCTAAAATAAATTCTTTCTTTCTGGATGCCCACAAAACCTAAAGTTGTACCTATTTGGGGTGTAAGAATTGTATGAGAAATATAGACCATTTGATTGTTTCCTTCAATCACTACAATAATGAAATGTACCTTAATTTACCTTAAAAGTATTGTTTAACCAGTAACAAACTTTAAAATGACCTTTCATTGTTGAAGCTTTTACAAATTTATGGATATTAGTAAGGATTTAAATGAAAATGTATACTTCCTTTTTACTTAATGTATCTTTTATGCTTATAGCTTTAGGATCATTTTCTACTGTATTTGGAGAAGAATGGAAGGAGAAAACTGATAGAGATTTTGTTAAGGTAATTCATAAAAGTTAAAATATTTTTCACTGTTACTAGTGACCAAATCTCATAAATATCAGATAGTTTCTTATAATATGTGTTAAAACATTGTTAGATTTTTATACTTAGGAAAAATGGATTCAGATTCCTGTTGATTATGAAATCTTGTTGAAGGAAAGATTTTTTTAAAAAATAAGGAAATAGAGTAAGTGGAAATAAAAGCTCCAGACTTTATTGCACACATTGATTTCTGAGAAAGATCAATCTGTAAAAATAGAAATGAAGTTTATTATATAGAATTTAAAGCTAGTGTTATAAAATTCTGCAGTCTACAATTCATTTCAATTCAATAAGCATTTATTAAGGGCTTTATGCTAGGTGTTAGAGATATAAAGGCAAAAATGAAATTGCCCCTCTCTCAAGGAGTTTATATTCTTTTAGGATAAATACTTAAAAGGGAACATATGTATTTAAGAGGGAACATATAACTATAGCTGCAGTAACATAAGCATATATCTAACATACCCCATAAAGCAAGAAATACTAAAAAGTCTTGGGCAAATATAAAATCTTGGAAGAGGTATTGTGAAGTCTTTTCAAATTAGAGTTTTCTAATTTTTCTGGTCCCTTTAGTTTCACCAAGGGAGTAGAATTTGCTTGCTTTTAGAGATTATGGCTTATTGTATTATTAATAGTATGTACATATGAGAAAACTGTAACTGCCATAATTTTCACAGTTGACAAATGTATACATCTAACTGTTGCAGTCCTCTATAGCTTCTCTATTACTGTATTTGATACAGTATTGAAAGATCATTTGGAAAATTTTCTCATCTAAAGTTTATAGCATCTGTGTCTCTTCCCCAATGTATGTATCTAGTTTAACTGGGAGGCTGGAGAGAAATTTTTTTTTTTCTGATTGTAATAATTATAGATCAGATGGGTGTTGAAAATAAGGATGTTAGATTTAATTTTGCTGTAATTGATTGACATAATCATTTTATTAGTGAAAATAACCCCAGTTACATTTATTTAAATTATTTTATGGTTGTCCTGTTGGTTTTATAGTCAATATCAACCTAAGATTGTCACCATAGTGGTTGAACAAGGGATACCAGAAAAAAAAAGTGTGTGTGTGTGTGTGTGTGTGTGTAAATATTTGAAAGTATATTAAATTACTGTTATTTTATTTCATCTGTATAAATATAGGAAGAGAAGTGGTATTAACAACTTCTTGACTGTTTATTAAGTATTGCTAGAGTGACTATAATAAGATTTTTTTTTTTTTTTGCTTTTCGTAGAGGCAGTTGGGGTTAAGTAACTTGCCCAAGGTCACATGGCTAGTATGTGTTAAGTGTCTGAGGCTAGATTTGTACTCAGGTCCTCCCGACTCTAAGGCCAGTGCTCTATTTACTGTGCCACCTAGTTACCCCTATAATAAGATTTAAAAATAAAATGATATTTTCCAGACATTATTTTAAGTATTATATGTTCTAAGTTATAAGAATTCACTGTGGAAAGCATTTTATATATATATATAAATAAAACTGTGATTATTTTAAACTGTAGATGCCAACAATTCAGAGTTTTAGGAAATCCTTTACATTTTAGTTCTTAATCATTGTTTTTTTTTAATATCATCTGTTCTTTCTGTATATAAAAATTTTTGGAACTTTCAGAACTTTTTTTAAAGCACATAATTAAGGTTTATGGTCAGGAATAATATAAATTTGTTTAAATTCTGTCATTTGATCTTTGTCTTGCTGAATGTTTGTAGTGGACATTTGAAATATTTCTCAAAGGTTTATTTTTAGAGGAGTTGTTCTAAGTCTTTATTTACTTACACAGGTACATAAAATATACATTAATAATATAGCTACAAAGGAATCTATCTCTGTTAGTGACTAGTCTTTTTTCTTGTTAAGTTGATCCTTCAGGGAGTTGAAGAAAACATCTGGATAGGAGCAATTATTATCACCTTTAAAGTGATACTAATATAAAAAATGTTAAAATTGGCAGGGTAGGAGTGGGAGATATAAAAAGCCTTTTATTGGCTGGTTTGACTAGCACACTTTAGTTATTGTTAATAAATTTTGCATTGAAAAATAGCCCCAGTATTTTATAAAATCTATTTTTGCAGTGATTGTACATTTGGAGAAATTTTGGGTGTGAATATTTGTAGGAAACTTTATTTGAAAAAGGTAGGCTTCAAGTATATAAATGTTTTTTTTTTTTTAAGGGAGTTTTAACTTTGTGGAAGTGTATTCTGTTGTATAATACGGTACAATAAATAGAAAAAGTATTACTAATACTTTTTATAAGGAAAATTTTTGACAGATGTTATGATTTATAGAAGATATATAAATTGCAAAGATGGGTATAATTTCAAGAAGAATTCAGAAATCTTGATTTTCTTTTTAAGTATTCAGGAATATTTTAGCTTATTCATTCTCTTCATTTATATGAACAAATATAGTATATGTTTTCATCTACTCCTTCCAGAAAGGAAGCCCTTCAAAATTCCTTATTTTTGTTATATCCTGGCCATTTATTTTTGCTTACTTTCAGCTATTATATTATATGTTGTATTCACTACTTTTCCATAAATTTTTTCTATGGATGGTATACAAATAAAAAATTACAACATAGTTGCTGCCCTCTCAGTATACACTAATGCTCAGTGTTAGGGTCCTTTTTGTGTGAATGATAGTTAGCAACAGTTCTAAATCAGTTTAAAGATCTACTATATTTGGTTGCTCCACTTCCAGTTTCACCACCCCTTGAATACATCCTTTGTACTACTAAAAGATTAATTTCCTTATGACTTAGCTTGGTCTTTGCAATCTCACTACTAATTACTTATCTCCAACTATTACCTTAGCTATACTCAGTTTACCCTGCAAAATAGAATGTTGATTGTTCCATGAGCATGCTCTACACTGTACTATATTTCTCTTTCTTCATCTTCAGCCCTCCTGCAGATTTCCATTATTCAAAATCCATCTTGTCCTTTGTAGCCTAGTGCAAATATTAGCTCCTTTACCCTTTCTCCTCTACTAGAAGTGGTCTTTCCTCTCTCCAATAGCACTTTTTATCTTTTCTAGCAGTGTGGTGCTGTGGAAAGAACCTGAACTTGGGGTCAGGAGCAAACCTGGGTAAGAATACCCTTTCTGACACTTTCCAACCATGGTACCATGGTCTTACCACTTAAATTCTCTGAGTTTCAGTTTCCTTATCTGCTAAATGGGGATAATAATGCCTGCACTGCCTACTTGCCTTGATTGTTGTGAGGATTAAATAAGAATGTAAAGTGCTTTGTAAGAATTTAAGCAGTTTTCTAACTTGTTTTTTTTTAAAGAAAAGTCCATTTTAAATTATATCACCTACTGGCACAATTTTCTTTATGTTATAGTGATTTGTGTATGTGTCTTAACTCTTCCCAAAGACAGGATGGTATTTTATTTATTTTTGTTCTACTGTTCCCCACCCTCCCCCCAGCTTTGCCCCTGCTTCCCCCACCTCACACACGACCTGTAGCACAAGTGTCTTTTACAAAGCAAGAACTTAGTACTTATTCTTGATACTTATTGAACGAATAGAAATAAAGAAGTTGGTGGCCCAGTTCCTTAAGAATCTCAAGGAAAATATAAAATATCCCTTTTTTTTACTTCCTTTAGGTGAGGTGGCAGTGAAAATGTTGCTTGCTACATCTCTTTGGAAACATAACTTTTTTTCCATGAAGGCCCTTCTTTTTGATCAAAATTGAACTGGATTCTGTGCTTTAATAGACAATTTTGATCAATTTGCTAAATAAGAATTAGAATTTGTCTTGCAAGTTGCTCTCAGAAATATTAAAGACAATAACTCTGTACAAATAAAACCATGTCATTTTGAGTGACAGCAATTGTTACTTCAAAGGGAGGCAGTGTAACAAAGAACCATGCCCAGCTTCAAGGAAATTGACCTAGAATCTAAGTAGCTGTGTGACCTTAAATCACTTAATCTAACTGGACCTCAGTTTTCTCATGTACAAAATGTAGGGCTTTAAGTAAGTGATGAGCTTCAAGTTGTCTGCCAATTCTGAAATTCTGTGATTAAAACCTACACACTTTGATTTCTTAATTCCCTTCACAAAAGGATAGGAGTGCTTTGACTGGTAATTGTCTATAAAAGGTCAGCTTTTCTCTTCCCCCCAGAAGTCAAGAAGCTCAGGGAAAAGAAGAGAAATTTTCAAGAAGGATGAAAAGGACAGAAAAGGCACGAAAGTAGCAAAAGGTATAATCAACAAATGCTAGACACAGTGAAAGAGAAGAGTAGCTTGCAGTGAAGAGACACTCAATAAAATATTCACAATAAAGGGACAAACAGCTATGTGCAACTCAGAACTATACTACTAGGGGCATACATGTCTTTTTTTTTTCCCCCGGGTGGGGAAGGCAGGGCAATTGTAGTTAAGTGACTTGCCCAAGGTCACACAGCTAATGTTAAGTGTCTGAGGCCAGATTTGAACTCAGGTCCTCCTGACTGCTGGGCCAGTGCTCTATTCACTGCCCTGCCTAGCAGCCCCAGGGCATACATATCTTGCCAAACATGTGTAGTTGATATTGGAAATATTTTATAAAGGTTTATTATTAGTGGATTCTTTCTAAGTCTTTGTTTACTTATACATGTACATAAAAGATATGTTAATAGTATAGATACAAATGAATCTGTTAGTGAGTAGTATTTTCCTATTCAGTTAATTCTTATAAACGAAAATGAAATATCAATTAAAGAAGAGATATAGGAAATTATAGGAAATGTATAAATTAAAATTTATCTCATCAAAAAAGTTAAATCATGGAATAAGGGGAAATATTTGGATGGGGCAATTATTATTAAATATAAAAGTGATTATAATCATAAAAGGAAAAAATGAAATGTCAGAATTGAGGATTGTGGGGTAGGAGATAGTTTGACTGTCACATTTTGGTTACGGTTAGGTCAATAATTTTTGCACTGAAAAATAGCCTTAAAGTTTTATAAGAACTGTTTTTTTACTTTTGGAGAAATTGTTGGTATGAATACTTTTAGGGAAATTTAATTGAAAATGTTTGGTTTTAAGATGACGGTATGCCAGCTAATATCATTAAGTAGCCAGGAGCTTATTTACATCTAGGAATTCATAGGTGTGGAAAACTCTTGGTGTGGAAATTTTTTCCACTGATGGATATTGGTAATTTGTTATTTATATTTGTTTAAGGCACTTAGATGTAAAATAATTTGCCTATGGTTTCACAGTTAAATATGAGTCTTCCTGATTATAAGACTGGCCTTCTATCTACCACATCATGCTATATAAAATTACCACTTAAGTAAACCATCATTTTGTGACTATTATTTTATCCGTAGCATAGCATAAACATTTAAAAACCAGAGTTTTATATATAAACACTTCTTGTTTTATCCAAATTCTCATTATGTAAGTTCAACTTTATGTCAAGAATTCTAAAAGAGGGGCAGCTAGGTGGCGCAGTGAATAGAGCGCCGGCCCTGGAGTCAGAAGGACCTGAGTTCGGATCCGGCCTCAGACACCTAATCCGCACAAACAAAAACCTAGCCGCGTAACCTTGGGCAAGTTACTTAACCCCAATTGCCCTAAAGGGGCGGCTAGGTGGCGCAGTGAGTAAGAGCGCCGGCCTCGGAGTTTGGATGACCCGAGATCAGATCCGGCCTCAGAAAAATGAGCACCCACGCATAAATCAAATGACTAGCCGTGTAACCTTGAGCAAGTTACTTAACCCCAATTGCTTTAAAAAAAAAAAAAAAAGAAGAATTCTAAAAGAAATCCACATTCTCCCCCCCCCCACCCCGACCCTATGTTTACTTTACAGTACTGTGTTCTTTATCCTCATTCCTACTCCTCCACTTGACATTCTGTGTCTCCTGCCCCCCACCAAAAACCAACCAAAACCCTCCAAGTGAAAGCAGAAGAACAGATATGGGGAGAGACTACTTCTGGCAGTGAACCAGGGGCTGAGCTTGGGAAGACACCTTTGTCCTGCTCTGACTCCCATCTTCTTTCCATGCACCCTTGGGTACTCTGTATCTATCTCTAGCCCTTGTGTGTATGTGTCTGTGTTCACCCCCAACTTGTCTTCCCTACTTACTGTATGTTATTCCTCTATGGTCTAATGAGGCCCCCGCATGTTCTTCCTCTTGCTCTCACTTCTCTGTCCCTGGCTCCTTGAACTGTGGGCCAGCCCTCTCCATCCACAAGCATGCAGCCTCTTCTTGCCTTTATCTCTCAGTCCCTTCCCACATCCACGGACAAATTTGCATTATGTGAAAATGGCTTTATGTAGAAGTCTATGGAACAGTCCACCTACATAGAGAGTGAACTGTTTGTATATCAGGGTTAGAAGGGACTTGAGAAGGCCTCTGTGCAACCTGTACCAGAAAAGAAATACATTCTCCAACAATCTGGCAGATATCTACTTGATGATAATGAACTCAGTATGTCCTAAAGCAACCTGCTTTACTTTTGGACAATGCTAATTGTTGAAAAAATGTTTTTCATAAGGAACTGAAATTAACTTCTTGTCACTTCTATTTGTTACTCCTGAGGATCAAGTAGAACAAAGACCAGTAGCTCTTTCACATCATAATTCATCAAATATGCATAGCTATTGTCTCTACAAAGTTTTCTTCTATTATAGCTAAACACTCTCAGTTCTTTCAAGTTGTTTTTCTATGGAATACTTTGCAGGTCCTTCCCCATTCCAATCACTTTTCTTTGAATGTATTCCAGTTTATTAACTTGCTTTCTAAAATGTGATACCCAGAATTATAGAAAGTATATGATACTTTTCAGGAAAATTTCTGATAAAGATACTTACATGTACTGATATGTAAACTACCATATTTGGGACATTTAACTAGAGTGAATCATTCCCTAAAGGTTCCAGATGCTGTTTGAAAAACTAAGTTATTTTTCTATGTCTGAACTTTCTATTAGGATTAAGAGAGAGTTAGCATAGTTAGCAGTGACCTTAACAGTAAGAATATTTGAGTTTTAATTGTTATTTACTGTTGTTCATGGGAAGGAGGTAAACTTTATCTCAGATTATTATAGTTTGGAAATATGAGCAGCATATATATTAAATGCCATGGCACTGAAAAACATGCCATTATGTTAAAGATTTCTTGTCACAAGAAACTTCTAATATTCCTGAGAGCTAACAAGATTAATCTGATTTTGGGGCAGCTAGCTGGCATACTGAATAGAGCACCAACCTTGGAGTCAAGAGGACCTGAGTTCAAATCTGGCCTCAGACACTTGACACTTTTATTAGCGGTGTGACCTTGGGCTAGTCACTTAACCCCAAGTACCTTGCCTTCCATCCTCAAAAAAAAAAAAAAGATAAACCTGATTTCATGATACTGTCAAAGATACCGTGCATAAGTAAAATTACCTTCTTTTAGTCTTCTAAACAATAGGGTTTAGACACCCAGAGTTAACTGAGTCTTTACAAAGAATTATTAAAATTTCCCCTACTGGAGAGCTAATTTTTCATAAAAGGGTAGTAGTTCTTTTTGTGTCTCACACCCTTTAAATCTTTGCAACATTGTTTATTCCCATGTCTTTAATTGATTTATCTCTATATAAACAAATCTCACATCTTATCTCCAGCCTAGACCTCCTCCAGGTCCAGAACTATATCACCGACTACCTATAGGTTATATCTGCATGCCTCACCTAAAACTTAACATGTCTAAAATCAAGTTTAGTATTTTTCTCCCCAAAAAATGTCCTTCTTTGTGAGTTCACTATTTCTGTGTGGGCTCACCAGTTCATTCAGACTTATCTATTTGAAACTTTGGTGTTAACTGACTCCTCCTTCATTCTCCCCTTATATGTCTAATGTTACTAAATCATACTGCTTTTGCCAATGTAATATGTACTAATCATCTCACTTCTGTCTTCCTTCCCTCTTTCTACCACTATCAGCCTTATAAAAACCCTTTCTGAGCAATTGAAAAAGACTCCCTTCTTTTCTTCCAGAATTAGTCTTTCATATCATTTATTTGGTTAGTCTCATTTATATTTTCTTTATACATGGATATGATCATGTCATCACTCAAAACTTTGAAATGATTTCCTTTTACCTTATGAGTAAAATTCAAATTCCTTAGCTAGATATTCAAAATCTTCTACTATCTGGGGCCACCCTTACTTTCTAATTTCATTTCATTTGACTTGCCATATAACCATATTAACTACTTGCCATACCCCTAGAAAACCCTTTCCAGCCTTCATACCTTTACTTAAATTATTTCTTCCCCTTCTGCACACCAATCTTTTACTGAACACAAACACAGTCCCTTTTAGTAATACTCTCTCTTCCTTTCTTGTCTCCTTACCTTGGAGTTCCCAGTACCAATGAAATAATAGATTCAATCTCTATCCTTATCTTATTCCATTTTATATAGCTATATAAAAATGCATTTAACGGTTTTTATCATTGCATATTATCTGTGGTAAAAAAACTGATTTACTGTCTTCTTATTGATAGAATTGGGCAGCCAGGTGGCAGAGTGCTAGACCTGGAGTCAAGAAGACTCATCTTCTTAAGTTCAAATTTGCCTCAGATACTTACTAACCATGTGACCCTGTTTAAGTCACTTAACCTTATTTACCTCAGTTTCTTCATCTGTAAAATGAACTAGAGAAGAAAATGGCAAATCACTGCAATATTTTTGCAAAAACAAAAAATGGGGTCTTGAAGAGTTGGACACAGCTGAAATAACTGAACAACAAAATGCATTATGGGTGCAATAGTTTTGCCCGGACTATTTACTACCTATTTACTCTTATATTACTCTGTAGTTTATGACTTGGGTTGTATAAACTAAAACATTTGATTATCTTCCATTCCAAAGGAGGTTTGAATAAGATACTGAGGTTAGGGATGTAATTCTGAGACTAAGGTAGGCATTAACCAAGATTGTACCTACCTGTCATCTCTTCATTAAAAGAGAGATGAGCATACTCACTTATTTAATCTACAAAAACTGGGGAACTATAGGCTTTCTTAGGTGAAAAAGAAGTTAAAAGCAGTGGGTCTCAAAACTGTGGCAGGTAGAGAATCTATGTCTTGGAATGCGTCATTTTGGCTGCTTATTTCTACCTCTGGTTACAAAGTTTCTGACAATGCATTGTGTTACCAGAAAGTAACCTCTTAGTTAAAAGAGGTATTATTTAGTTATTCAGCAAATAATGACTTACTACTATTTTACCATACAATTCAAAATTTCAGCAGCTTAAAAGAAAAATAGATCTGTTATTTCATCTGTATAGAGAATTCTCTGGGAAGAAACTCCTTGTACTAATAGAGATGTCAGTTCTACTGTAATTTACAGGCTTACGGAATTGTCTGGGGCATTAACAGATTAATAACTTGTCCAGGGGAACATAATCAGTATTTCAGGGAAGCAGGATCTGACATCAGGTCCTCTTGAGTCTGATGCTGGACCTATATATCTATTACATCACTATGCCTCTCTTCAGTGAACTCTAATGGAAATATCATAAATGTCTTATTTTAGTTAATACCTTCTGAATATTATCTTTATCCTTTAAATGCCGTATCTTTTATTATAAAGCAACACTTTGTACTCATGGCACTTAAATTCTTTTTGTTCCATTATTTTTAGAAGTTTGTGTGCCCATTGTTGTTGTGTGACATTTTTTCATCTGTTCATTTAGTAATTATCACTCTTAATCATCAGGTCAGACATATCATTGAAAGGTATCGTCGTGATATCCTCAGGTAGTGTGTTCATTTAAATGTTATTTTCATTTTCCCTCATGGTAAATTAGTTTTTAAAGAAGTTTGAGATGGGGATGCAGAGTTTGCCATCAAACAACAAAAATTTTTCAGATTTTTTGCTTATTGCATTCTTATTACAATAAGAATCATCAAGGGTTCCTGTGATGACAAAGCAGTGAAGGCTACATAATGCTGTAATGGAATAATATTGAACTGAGAATTGGGAGGTTTAGATTCTGATCATAATTATGTTATTTCATATAAATTTAAACTATTTGAACCCATTTCCTTATCTGTAAATTATATGTTTAAATTTATATAGTACTTTAGAGTATGCAGAAGGCTTTTTTTCTCACAATCCTGTCATAATATTAATGTTGCCCCCATTTTACAAATGAATGAACTGAGACACAAAAATTAAGTGACTTCTTACTCTGTCTAGTGTTCTTTTTAACTCTAGTACTAAATATGTAAGGCTTAGAGTTGCCTATTTGAAAAGTATTTACCTTATGGTAAATGGTCTTTTTAAGATGAAAGCTTTAAAAATTAAAATTGGCTAAATTATGTTGTTTTCAGAAATAAACACATTTGTTTGTAATAGTTTGCTATGTTTCTTTTCAAACAAATTGTCAAAAATAAAGGTAAGGCCTTTCCACTATATCCAAGTCCTCCTAATGGCTCTGTAGCAATGGTGCTAAACTGCGATTGGGAGTCTAGAAGTTTACAGATTGAGGTGATGAATGGACTACTGAAAGTGCTTCCAGTCTCATGTTCAAGAGCACACCCAAATCATTTATTTTTATGATGCAAAGTATGGACAGTTCCCTAAGAATCTCTTGTCTTGTAAGCAGTATTAACAATCATCAGATCTATCAAATCTGTTCACATCAACCGAGTCCCAAAAGTGGACTAGCTCTTTCTTGACATTAGAAGCAAAGCAACAATTTCCAGTGATAACCAAGCATACTGAAATTATTTGATGCCCTTCTCATAGAAAAGACGCTAGTGTAAATCACTAAGTCACAGGACACCAAAGTTGTTGATGGGACAGCTTTGAATACCTTGCTGACAGGAGAATTCCTGAAGCACATAAAAACCTATATGAAAGAATACTTACTTTCCATACTGGCAGTTAACAAGTTGAAGGAGATTCTTTTTATTGAAGAATGATCACAGAGAGAAATAGAGGAAGCTGCTTGAGAAGTGTCCATGATGACCCTGAACTCCAAGCTGATTTCCCAGTAGAAAGTTGCCTTTGCTACCATGGTATTGGATGCTGTCGTGGTGCTAGATGACCTGCTGCAGCTCAAGATGACTGTCAGCAAGAAATTGCAGGATAGTGCTCTTAAGAAGTTCCAGATGTGTATCAAGAGTTTCATTACCAAACAACAACAACAACAACTTTATCTTGTTTGGTTCAAAATTTCAACAAAAAATATGCCTCTCGTATGATTGCCTTGCTGAATTTTGAAGTAGAACTGAAAGCCAAAAAAGGTGATTCAGAAGTCTGGATCTTTACAGTGAAGGATTACTGCGCCACAAGCTAGAGAAGATTAAGGGATCTAAGTCATCTCTGAACTTCCCACTGGGGACTTAACCTACTTAGTATTTTGCTGCCTAGGGCATGTTCTGTGCTGGCCAAGTGTAGTTGAAAGGGTAATGATGGTTTTTGGAGTCTCCAGACCATTGTCATTGCTTTAATCTCACAGGTTCTGGGCAGCCACCAGCTCTTCAACAAGACATAGATCATTGGTGAGATGTATAGTTTCTATACTAGCTGCTTCCAGACAAAAACTGTATAATTATCCTACAAGATGGAGCTAAGTTGTTCACTGCTGAGACAGAAATGTGCTTTTATGATATTGTTGTCATTGTCAGAGGGCCATCAAGAATCTGGTGTTGGGGAACAGTGAGAACAAAGTAGTGTTCTCTGACTATCTGAGGTATTACTGTAGGACGATCCAAACAAGCAGCAACTGTTTATTGGTGTTTATGGTAAAGTCCTAGAGATCTTTCCCTATCATCTGTGTAACACCAGTGGCTTTGATGTCACCAACATCTTTAATAATGCTTCGGACCATGCATGTTCTGTATGGCATATGGACATAGATATCAATCATGAGGATATCACTAACAACTTTGAAGCCTTTGCATGAGAGCCAGCCATCAGTGCCCTGAGAGATGATTCCAAGGCCACTTTCCTCATTGTGTCTATGGGTGAGACCACAAGAGGCCCCATGATGAGCCAGGGCCTAGGACCTCATCCAATCTACAGGGTAGGTACAATTAGTTGGTAATGAAAGGCAAGAGGTAACAAATGGGCCTGGCTCTGTTCTACTGGAAGGCTATTTAAATAAAGCTCAAATCATTTGTGGGACTTTTTCTGTACAAAATTTCTTAATGCCATCCCCCCTCTCCCCCCCACCCCCCCCCAACCCACACAAAAAAAACACAAAATGAAATTGCTAATTTATGTGCATTTTTTAAGTGCAATGCTTTATCACACATCAGGAAAAACTCTAATTCTTAGTAACGCTTTATTATTTCAGTGTCATTTATATTTGGTACTCTGAACTGTTAGACTGTTGTTTCAGTTCTTTCTAGAGCATCTAAAATAGGTTTTCTGTATTTGCTATTATCAGTAAACTAAGCACTTTCTAGTATCTACTTTGTGCTTGGTATTGCCCTCAAGAAGCTTATGTTCTACCTAAAAAAGCAATATATATATATATATATATATATATATATATATATATATATATATATATATATATATATGCATATAAGTTAATATGACATGTTCTCAAGATAAATTTACTGGGATAAGTTGCAAGAAAGGAGGTACTAGTAATTGAGGTGATGAGGCAGGAAAGGCTTCATATAGGAGGCAGCCTTGGCCCTTTAACTATGCTTTGAAGGGAGGTTTCTAAGAGACTGATAAAAAGAAGTACATTCAAAACATTGGGGACAATCTAACAAAGAAGGTAGAAAGGAAAAGGCATATACTGTATGCAGAACAGATCACAGACCAATTTGGTTAGACAATGTACTTGACAAAGAGGCCTAGTAAACTGAGAAGGGCTGAATTAAATCTGAAAAAGTAGCCTGGTACTAGATTACAAAGGGCTTTAAACAACAGACAGAAAATTTGTTTTTAATCCCAGAGGTGCGCATGCTTTATATTCAGGGGAGGCACAGGGTGATACCCGTGCTGTAGGAATATTACTTTGGTACTTGTGTAGAAGATAGAGTGACAAGGAAGGGAAAGTAAAAAAATTTCTGTTAAATTTGGATTTGGCAATTATGTAATGACTTCCCCTCCTGTACTCTTCAGTCCAGCCAAACTGGCCTTCTCTTTGTTTCTCATACATGATGCTCAATTTCCTGTCTCCCATTTCCTGAAATGTACTCATCCTCTCTCTGCCTCAGAGAATCACTGTCATCCTTCAATATGCAGCTGAAGGGCCACCTTCTCTATGGGACCTTTTTTGATCTCCTTAATTGCTAGTGGGCCTCTAGGTGGAGCAGTGGATAGAGTACTGAGCCTGGAGTAAGGAAGATGTGAATTTAAGTCTGGTCTCAGACCATTACTAGTTCCATGACCTTGGACAAGCCAATTAACCTCAGCTTCCTCATCTATAAAATGGGGATACTAATAACACCTACATTCCAGGGATGCATCAGCCTGAAGAAAGCAAGTTAAGTGCTTAGCACAGTGCCTGGTATATAATAGGCACTACATAAATGCTAGCTATTATTATTACATTAGTGCCCATCCTCTAAAACTGCCTTGTATTTAACTGATTTGCAGTTATCTTTTTAGTGTATTTTCTGTATATACTTATGTAAGTCCTTGTCTCCTCCAATAGAATTTAATTTCCTTGTCAGCAAGAATTATTTCATTCATTATTTGTGTAATCCCAGAGCTTAATACAGTGTCTACCACATAATAGGTAGATTATAAGTGTTTATTGTTTGGATGGTAAGAAAATGAAGATAGTGAATGTGAATTTGTATGAATTTCATAGGGAAAAGAAGGAAAAAGAATAGCACAGTAACTCCAAGGGATAAAAGTCAAGGGGATGACAATATGGGGGAGAACTAGAAGGGAAAGAAATAAAATTTAATTTTAGGGTTGTTAGGGTTGTTAGCATGATCTAATAGAAGGTTGGTTTGTTTTTTCAAAATAGGAGATTTCAACTTGCATATAAGGAGAGGGGAAATGGTCATGGGGAAGAGAAAGATTGTTTATGTAGGTGTTAAAGAAGATATAACTGACAGTATTGCTTGAAAGAGGTAGAAAGGAATGAGATTAAGATTAAAGAAAGCTGGAGAGTCTGGTAAGTATGGGAGACGTCTCTTTCATTGAAAAAGAATGTTGCCTCGGGAAAGAGAAGATGATACAGAAAAAAAACTAGAGTTGGAGAGATGCCAAGTCTATGCACAGATGGCCTCCGTCTTAAACTATGAAGCAGATTTTTCAGAATTGGTTATTGGAGGTATATAGAGAAGGTTTTGGAGAGTATCTTTGGAGAGATATACTAAGGAATCAACAAGTGAGGAATAAAAACAATACTGAAGAGCAAGGAGGGCTTATTTGAACATAAATGGCATGAATTTAGAGTGTTCCAGCAAAGTTTTATGGCTTTTTCCAGCAATACTTGAAGGACCAAAAAGAAAAGCAGAGATAGCAGATGATAGAGATGACTTAGATTTAAAGATTTAATTAGTAGAAGTCCCCAAGGCCAAGCAAAACTTAAGATTGGTTTGGTTAGAGGACAAAGAATAGTTTTAGTAGGTTCAAGTGAAGTAACTAAAATAGGAAGTATTGAGGTTGTGGTGAAGGTCCTCTGAGTTCATGACCATGAAGATGAGCTGAGTTCAGTATTATGCAATCTGATATTACATTTAATTATATGCACAGGAAAAACTTGAGTGAATGAAGAATGACTATTATCCAGACTATGGTATGCAGTTGAAGAGTAATTATATGCTTACAGAGATAATTTACAAGTACATATATGCCTTGGCAATCTATGCAAATGAAACATGAAGTATGCCTAGAATTGAATAGGAGGAGGAAGCAAGTAAGATCAGTTGCATTTGGGAAATTTCCTACTACTTTTATAACCATTTCTTCTCACTGAAACAAAACTTTTTAACTCCAGGCATTCAAATGGGAATGAAGAGATGCATAGTGCGTGTGAATAGGCTATTACCAACAAAGATTTCCTCAAACCATATGTATGACAAGAAAAGGAGTTCAGAAAGAGATTATTGAAAGCAAGGCATAAATAATACAAAGACAGCCATGTTTCATTTGTACCTAGAAAATGTCACTAAATTTAGAGCAAGAAGCCCAAAATATTGGTGGCCCCTACACTATGAAGGATTTATGGAAGTACTTAAATAAGGGTCATTTAGATTGAGGAGGATGAGATATGCTCCACTGAAGATAGTACTGAGTTGTGGTATGATCCCGTATCAATGAGATCACAGATCCATGGATGGCCTTCATTGGAGACCAAGCAAGGTATGCTTATGCTTTTGAGTGTTTGAAATATGAGAGTAATGGAAAGTCATTAGAGTTAAGACGTTCAGATAACTCTAAGGTTAGGGTTGTGAGGTGAATTAGGAATTGGAATATTTAAATCTCTGAGGAAAATGGAAAGAAATGAGTAAAGGGAAAACCATAAGCCAAAGAATGAAGTTTATGGAGGAACCTGAGTTTGCAGGGGTTTTTTGGTTGAATTTGTTGTTGTTGTTGTTTGCTGTTTGGAGGAGGAAGGAGGGGCAATTGGGGTTAAATAACTTGCCCAGGGTCACATGGATAGTAAGTGTTAAGTGTCTGAGGTCAGATTTGAACTCGGGTCCTTCTGACTCCAGGGCTGGTGCTCTATTCACTGCGCCACTTAGCTGCCCCTGGGTTTGTGTTTTGTGGTATCAACACAAATGAGAAGCGTGTTTGGATAAATTTATTAAATGAATATTAAAAAAAAAAGATTGGTAATAGCAGAAGTAGCAGTAGAAACTTTATCTCTCTTACTCAAGAGGAATAGAAAAAAAAATAGAATTCCCTTTGGAAACAGTATTTTGACTAAAAGGAATATCTTTTTTTTTTTACCTAGTTGTAGTAATAATTACTTTCTAACTAAATTTATAGAAAAAACAGACATTCCAGGACCTTTTTCAGCTGATTTAATAGAATAAAAGCAAGATTTTTTTCTTAAGAACATTCATTCATTCATTCATTCAAGCAAACATTTATTAAGCTTTTACAATGTACAAATCTAGGCTTTGATAGAAATACAAATTTAAATACAGTTGGATCCCTGCTTTTAAAGTATTCACTATATAGTAGAGGAGATGAAGTATGTATTCTAATAATGAAATTTTGAAAAATAGGATGTAATAAATGCATAACAATAATAGCTAATATCTATATAGTGCTTTACAAAATACTTGCATTTATTAAGTACCTACTGTGTGCTAGGATTTGGGAATACAAAGACAAAACAAAAAAAGCCCTTACTCTTAAGAACCTTGTTCTAGTGGAAATATGTGATATTTATTTTAAAAATCTGTTTCTTTCTATGACCACACTGCTAAACTATATCAGGGTCACTCTTTAAATGGCTACTACAAAGTTAACTTAATTGAATCATAAATACAAATTATTTCAAGCTGCATTTCAAATCATATACATTTATACATTTTTTTATCACTTTCTATACAAAAAGGATTTTTGTGCTTTTCTGCAGACCTGATCTAAATTTCTATATCAGATATTTTAATTCTATATTTTAAAAATTTATTGGCCAGAAGTCTCTGTGGGAAGTGAGGAAATAAGGTAGGGTAGGAAGTGAGGTAGAGTAGGAAGGGTATCAGGTATTAGACAGCAAAGCAAAATTCCAGAATATATACAACTAGTCAAATACTTCTTTATTAAAGACTGATTACTGCCTTCAAAAGGGCAGTATATTAAAAAAAAAAAATTAGCTCCCCCACCCAACTCAACAAAACTTTATTTTTCACAATGGCCACATTCTTATAGCAACTGTATCTATAAAACAATAGTATAACAGTCTTCATAATTTCTTCACAATGTGTGCTTAAAAAGACATTTCTACATCTTAAAGATGTTTTTCATAACACAATCTAAATACTGTGCTTTCAGAGAGACAATAGCTTAGAAAAGTTCATTATGGTGGACCTATTTACAAAGTCTACTCTTTAGGTTAGCAATAAATAATCCTGATGTTGGAAGAGTTGATACTCATGCATAACTGACAAGATGGACGCATACTCTCAAAATATTTACATAGTAATATCTCCTTCATAGCACTCCCATCAATAACAAAGGTAATTTTCTCTAACATTCTTCATATTGTTCAGTCTTGCTTTTGGGGGATACATCCTTCCATTTCTACAACTTCTGGCCATCCTTCATATTTGTTTGTATCCTTGTTATTCTTTATGTGCTGTTCAAAGGGGCTTTTTGTCTTGATACCTTTTCCACCACAGAAAACCCAGTTGTCTCTAAAATCAAGGTTAACGATAGCTGTACTTCCCAAGGCAGCAATCAGTAATCTTGCCTCATTATTGAGTTTAGTTGCTCCATCATCATATGTTCCCATTAAAACTATGGTTCCATCTTGAATAGACTTCAGGAATTCAATAAATGGTGCCACATCTCCTCCCCACATATCAAAGTACTTAGTGCGTAATGCTTCTCCTATTTTTCCATTTACCAATGCAACATTGATTCCTCTTTCAACATTATTCTTTACACCACTCATTAAAATATTGTCTTCTACACAAAATTTTGGGCCAATGACATTAGCTGCTCCACTTGCCATTTTGAAGGCAAAATGTTTTTCTGGACAAGCTTTTGAAATACCACATTTATATCTGGGAGGTTTTGTATAAGCTATCTGTAGTGCTGACCTTGCAAATAAATTTCCTAAATTTGAATCTAGCTTTATTTCAGATACTTGAGATATAACATAAAATGTCAGTAGAAATACTGCTACAGCAACCACCAACTTTACAGCACCTGCCATCCTCATGTTTACGTTTTGTTTTGTTTTTTTCAGTCTATGGCACTATGTCATTAAATAAGCATCTCAAACAGAAAGTTGATGGCAGAACCAGGTCTCCTGATTCTCAGTTCATATCAGGGATAGCCAAGATGTTGGTTTCTTTTGTGTGTATACAGTACTTAGTCACAAGGAAAGGCTTATCTGAGTGGGGAGGGAGAGCTGACAGGTAATAAGAAGGCGCCCACTGCTTCGCCAGCCTGCCCACCCAGGGCTTTCGCGTCCAGTCCCTGCCCGAGGCTACCGGGAGTCACACACCTCGACCTCGATCAGGTCCTCCTCCTTCTCCTCCCCCAGGTACCTCCCGCTTCCCTTCCACACTCAATATGTGATATTTAAATCAAAGGCTGTATAAAAAGTAATTCAAGAAGGGAGAGAAGACAACCAGGGTGATCAGACAAGGTTTAATATAGGAAGTGGGACTTGAGTTGAGTTGATGGAAACAGGATGAGAATGATGAGAATGGAGTACATTCCAGAACTGTAGTATATCTTGTAAAGGCATGAAGGTAAGAAATGGAGTGCTAAGTTAGAGGAGTTTAGGCCAGCTTTGGTAGAATATAGAAAAGAATAATATGAAATACATTTTCAAAGGAGTTCTCATTTGACTTTAACAGTCCTGTGAGTTAGGTACTGCAGGTATTACATGACCCTCATTTTACAGGTGAGGAAACTTAAGCTCAGAGCAGGTTAAATGATTTCCTCATTGTCATGTAGCTTATTTCAAACAGGATTAAAAGTCAGGCATATCTTAATCCCACATCCAGTGCTCTTTCACTGTACCACACTGTTTTTATATACAAGAAGTACAATGTTTTGTGAGGATTCAGTGGAGACAGTCACTTCTCTGCCCTCTACTTCAACTCTTGGCAATCTTACCAGTTCTCTTAATTTTAATTATCATTACTGTGTGGTGACTTCTAGTTTTATTCCTTCAACTTCAAACTCTTTCTACAACTCCATTTCCACATTTCTAATTGCCTATGTTAGATCTTTCCTGGGTATCCTAGAGAAACCTCAAACTCACAGAATCAAAATTTAAATGGGCCTCTTGGGAATCATCTAATTTATTCTTTTTTGAACAGGTTGAACAAGTTATGCAACATCCATAACAATTTGTCACCTAGGTCCTTCTTAAAGATCTCTGGTGTTGAGAACACATTATCTCCCATTTTAGCTCATTGTACTTTCAGCAACTCTGAAAAGAAGTTGTTTTCTTACTTTCAGTGTAAAATCTGCCTCTTCAATGTCCACACATCATACCATAGAATCAAGCAGAAGAGTTTTCTAAACCTTCTACATGATAACAAAATACTTAAAGACAGCTGTTTTATATCCCCTATGTCTTTCTTCAGTTTAAATATCAATAATTCCATCATACCAGTCCTTTCACCATCTTGTTCTCCCTCCTTTGTATATGTTCTACTTTAATACAGTCTCTAAAATATGATTCTCAGAACTGAACACATGGAATTGTTTTTGTGTTCTGATCTGGGGCTGAGTATGATGGCACTGTTTTCTGTTACTTCTGTTAATGCAATCTATGAATACATTTAATTTTTTGGGTCTGTCACAACATATATTGAGCTTTCAGTCCACCAAAAATCCCAAATGTCCAGCCCTAAATAAGTTTTGCTGTGTCAGGATGCCATACATCTTCTGTATTGCTTCTTGAAAAAAACCCCACATGTATTATTTTATCTTTATCCACTTTACTTTTTATCATATTAGCTTTTGCCTATTGTTCTACCCTATCAAGACATTTTTGAAACCTGATTCTTTTATTATAAACCACATCTGTGAAATCTTTAACACTTGACAAGATTCTCCAAATTAAATCAGCCTTGACACTGAATAACTTCAATGTAAGGGTAGGTATGGAGAATATAGCAAAAAATGTCTTGGAAAATACTAATTGATGACATAAAGTTGGAGACCAAAGACTTATGAGCTCTTCTGAGACCTCATGACTACATACCAATAGTTATTCAAGAAGTGAATTAGAATATGCTGGATATAACAGCCACCAAAAGACATGAAAAATGAAATTACTTCTTTTTTTTTTTTTTTTGCTTTTTGGAGGGCAATTGGGGTTAAGTAACTTGCCCAAGGTCACACAGCTAGGTTGTTTTATTTGTGTGTGTTAAGTGTCTGAGGCCGGATCTGAACTCAGGTCCTTCTGACTCCAGGGCCGACGCTCTATTCACTGCGCCACCTAGCCGCCCCGAAATTACTTCTTAACAGAAAAAAAAATTGAACAATTGGTTACAGATTTAACAGTTATTTAAGAATAATCTTAATGTGTTCAGATTGTCAGATAGAAGAAAGATAAAAGTTAGAAGTTAGGATAAAATGAGAAAAGGATATAGCATAGTTAAAGAATTTCCAAGTGGATCTGTTTAAACAAGTTGTTGACTCTGAAAGTTGAGATATGAAGAAAAACAAACTTTAAAGAAGTTTCACAGATAGAAAACAATCATCTCAAAGAGTAGGCAGAAACCTCCTTAGAAGACTCAATTAATCAGCAAGTATTTACAAGCACTAGGGATGTGAAGACAAAAACCAACACTGCTTGGCAGAGTTTATATTTTATTGTGGGGATCAACATGTATAGATATATTTATAATAAAGTAAATTTTGGGGTGGAAAGGCACTAGCACAGAAGTAGGAAAGGTCTTATGTAGAAGGTGGAAGTTGAGCTGAGCTTTGAAGGAAGCTAGAGATTTTTAAGAGTCAGAGGTGGCAAGGTAGAGCATTTTGGAACAAGGGCAACAAACCGCAGGGAAATGGAATGTCTGTGTGTGTGGAGCAAGCATGGACCACTAAGTGAGTAAAGAATGTGCAGTATCCCTGGAAAGGATTCTGAGAGCTAGATTTTAAAGGGCTTTATTTTTGTTTTAAAGTCATTTGTTTTTATTTCATCCATATTTATCAGTGTATTTCTTTCTGTCCCCTTCCTTGCCATCCCTTATGAAAAATAAAAAAGAGGGGGAAAAGCTGATAAATTAATCTAATGGAATCTAAACTGATGAATGATTCAGAAAAATTTTGTGCACCGATCCATACTCCTGGCTTTCTACCTCTTCAAAGAAACAAAGGGGCTGGGAGTGGCAATAGGGGACTCTCTCATAAAGGGTTTTAAATGCCTAACAGAAGTGTTTGTATGACTATAACATTGTGAACCCAGATGAGGAAGATTTTCATACCCTCAATAAGAAGAGGGATGTTCAGAAAAATGGAGGCTTTGGAGATCGGGATGAATCTACTTCTGGTGGAGTAATATCTTAGTCAAGACTACCACTTGTTAGGCTGTAAGTTGATTTGCAATGCATCATAGGGAACTCATTTAAAAATCACATAAAGATAGAAATTAGAATTTTAAGATGTGATAATTTTGGCCTTCAAGTACATTATATTAATATAGTATAGCAGTTCACCTTGTTTTGTAGTGTTAACTCTGGTAAGGACAGTTGTTCTCATAACCTTATAGTTTGTCGAGATACTTTGTTTCACATAATATTAGACGATCTATTTTTAGAATTTTCAGTCAGGGCTTATTAAAATGTCCATTTAATTCTGTTTTCTGCTTTTCTTAGATGCCTGTTAAAATATTTTTAATCTATTAAATATTTCAATTGAATTCTTATATTTAAATAGTTATTTTTAATAAGCTTGGTACAATTTTTCCTGTGTAAATTTTACTCACTTCACATTGTGATTAAATATATGGAAAAATTCACTTCCCTATTTTTACAATGAAGTAATAAATAAATTATTTCCTTTTTGGTGCACCTGTAAATTCAAAATTTATCAAACAATAACATACTTTGTAATAATATGAAGTAAATCATGCTTTTGATGTTAAAACAAAAAGAAATATAGAGGATGATGTTGGAAGGATTACAAACTATGGTATCTCACAAAATAATGGAAAAGAAATGAACAGAAAGCAAGCCTATAGAGAATATTGCATGAGATGGAGCTAAATCAAATAATCCTTAGGTCAATTGTAGATAAAACAAGAAGGAATGATAACAAAAAGGAATTGAGATGCATTGTATCTGCAGACCTTATTGTAGTGATCTTTTCTTCATGGGACTATAGAAGCATATTTGAACTTAGAACTTGATTTACAGAAGTTACAGCAGCAATTAAGGGAAAGAAATGAAAAAGAGTAGCCATAATAGTCAAATAAATATAGAAGCAATCTGGGCTGTTGGCAACACACTTTTAAAAGATTACAAGGATTATCAAAATATTTTAAAGGGAGGAAGATTCTCAAATAATGGAAATCTTTAAGAATGTTGTTTTCTATGCATTGGCAATATCTTGGATGAAAGCATATGAGGACCAGTAACACACAGAGTTAGGTGAAAGAGTGCTGGCTTTGTGTCATCAGGTTAAACCATTAATCCTCCTTGGACCTGACTCTTCACATCTGTAAAATGTTGGTTGGACTAGGTGGCCTTGGAAAAGCCCTATTTCTAGATATTACATAGGAGAATGTTCCTATGGTCCCTTTGGATTGTGGATTGTTGATTTTTTTTAATGCAATCATTTCATAAAATAAAATATAATTTTAATGGCTTTCATCATTTTAGACATGTTAAAATTATATAAGATTCTGTAACATGATCATGGAAATCACTTTTCTCAATGATTTGTGAAGTATTGATATCAAGCATAATGTGAAAAAAATTATCAGTCAACAAGCATCTGTTAAAAGCGTTCCAGGCACTGTTTTATGTACTAGGGAAACAAAGATTCCTGATCTTATATCCCATTGAGGAAATAATAATTCACATATAAATATGTACAGAATAAATAAAAAAATAAATTTAGGGTAGTTAAGGAGGTAGTATACTGTCAGTTTGGACCAGGAAAAGTTGGTACTTGCAGTCAGTGATAGATTCTCTAAGGTGCAGTTGAGGAGTGAGTATATTCCAGGCATGGGGGATAGTCAGTGTTGGAGTATGGAGATAGAGGAAGAATACTCTATATGAAGAAAAGGTAAAAACCAAGTTTTCCTGAACTGTAGAGTATAGGAAGGGTAATCATTACTTAAAATGTTTGCCAGTATCATGGAAGATACGATACCAAGTAAACAAATTCCCTGTTGATCCTGAAGTTCTCCAGTGGAATAGATGACATTCTGTTAATTGTATCTTGCCCTAAAATACTACAAAACCTCCTTAGTGGAATCTGCAATAAAATGAAACAGATTGGTTAAACAATGAAAAAATAAATTGGATGAAAATCATATATTATCCATGACGTGCTTCTGAATCTGCAGCCCATTGAATTAGTTAATCTTTGGGTATGTGTATGAATAACTGACAATGTGTATGAGTGATTGACAAACAGAATCAGTGAGTTATGCCAATAATTAAGTAGAAGCATTATTTAAATGCCTTCTTTGTGTCAACACCATTTTCGGTCCTGAAGTACAAAGACAAAAATGAAATAGTCTTGCCCTCAAGGAGTTTCCATTCCACTGGGGAGAAATAAATATATGCATAGATCAAGACAGGCAAAATGATTTTTTTTTGAGGTTAGGGAACTGGTAAGTGGCAGAAATGAAAAAAAGGAATTATGTATAAAAGGTGGTTCATGTCCTCAATCTTAAAAAAAACTAATCATCCTAAGAATCAGGATGGAAAAGAATGCATTCTGGGTATGGGGGATAGCCAGTATAAAGCAACAGTAATGTGGATAGAACATTGTGAATAGCAGAAAGTTGTCCAGTGTGGCTGTACTGAGTCTAGGAGTAATGTATAACGTTGGAAGGGCAGATTGAACCCCAGTTGTAAAGGGTTTTAATTGCCTAACAGGAGGTTTTATTTCATCCTGAAAGTAATAAGATCCACTGGAATTTTTTGTACATAGTTAGATTTGCACTTTAGGTAAATCACTTTGACAATTGTGTGGAGAATGGATTAGAGAAGGATGAAACTTGAGGCAAGGAGTTAAATTAGAAGACTATGGCGATAGGACAGATAAGAGGTAATGAGGGCCCAAACTAAGTTGGTAGCAGAATGGGTAGAGTGATAGGAATAGAAAGCTTAGAAATAGAATAGAAAGGAAAAGAAAGCTAGAGAAGGTTGTGAAGATAAGTAAAAATATCTTAAGTGGGATAAGAATGAGAATAGACAGTCTTAAGATGACACTGAGATTATGAGCCCCGGTGACTAAAAAAATAGTAGTTCCCTTGATAGATATTGGGACGTTTGGAGAGACAGTATGTAGTTTTATGTTAGTGTAGCTTAGGATTCAAGAAAACCTAGTTTCTGTTCTTGAGGCTTGACACATACTATGGTACTATGCAAGTCACTTAACCTTTTTTTTTCCCTCTAGGCAACTCTCTAAAAACCCTAAGTTGGAGAGCCAAGGCCAGTTTGAATTAGTAGAGCTTCCCCATCAGTAATTCTCTCCCTACCTCATCTCCCAATAAAATCACAGATCCAGTTCCCACCCAACTGCTCCACATCCCCCTACATAGGGAAGGTCAGAAAGGAGGTGGGCATCAGAGTTAATGAGTACTTATTTGGACATATTGTGTTTGAGATACTTACAAGTTGGAAATTTCTAGAAATAGGCAGTTGGTAATATAGGACTGGAGCTCAGGACTAGGGCTGGATTTGAGATTTATCTGTATAGACCTGATTATTTCAGAGACAGAACAGAGCCCGCACAATTATTGGTATGGATGAAGATCCAACAATGTAGTCTTAAGAAACAGGTAGGAGAAGCCAGAGAGAGGAGTAACTAGATAAGAAGGCAGGGTATCAAGGAGGAGCAGGTGATTAGCAGTGTCAGAGAGGTTTGTTTCAGAGAGGTCTTCAACCTCCACATTCATGCTAGACTAAGGATTCCACCCCTGTGACCTTGGGCTCTGATTAATTAGCACTTTCTTATATCTTGATCTGTCTCATAACATACCACCTTTGGGCTGCCTCCATGTCATGCTGCTGTGCTCTTGCCTTTTCCTCTTTTCTCCTTGCCAAACTCTAGCTCAGAAAACAGTTATCAGATCAACATTACTCTTCCTAGGAAGGGCTTCTCCATTAATTGTACCATCCAGTCGTTCTTCTCTCTATAAAATATTATTCCCTTCCCACTACTCTTGAGTGGTATTTCTCCTCTTAAAATGTGACGACCTTGAGGGCAGAGACAGCCTAACTTGAATTTGTATCTCTAGTGCTTAGCACAGTTCTTGGCAAGTTGCTTAACAAATAGTTTTTCATTCATTCATTCATTCATTCATTCATTCATTCATTCATTCAGTACAATTAGACTTGAATTTCATTTGGGAAATTGTATAATGTTGTCAGTTAAACTATAATCCAAATGCCAATTGGAAGACAAGTAACAGGGTCATAGGCTTTAGCATATTAGGAATATTGTCATGTGAGTGGGAACTGATAAAAAAAAAAACCTAGGTTATGCATAACCATTAAATGATGTAGATCGATCAGTAAAAATGAGAGATAGCTGAAATGACTTATTTGTACCCCCAAAGAATAGAAAAAAAACCAAAGGTGGTCTTCTAATCCATTTGCTGTATTTTGCTCAGTTTGTGAAAAGAACTGGGCAAGATTCATACTGGGGAAGAAAGCGTGGATGAATTGTTATTGCACCTGTGGAAGGATAAATCCATACCAATGACCTCATAAATTCATTTAAAAATAAACTTCTATTCAGTATCAAATAAAATGTTTAAACATTTTTTTGTAGTTCTTTATATAGTAAATTCTATTTTCCTTTGAGGATGGGAAATTGGATCACAACTTGAAAATTGGAAAAGACATCAGAGACCATTTTGTATTTCAATCAAAGGCCTGTACTTGAGGACCTAGAGAGCCACATGTGGCCATGAGGCTACAGTTTCCCCATCCCTGATTCATATAGTATTGCTGTTACTGTGTATAGTGTTCTGGTTCTGCTCATTTTACTTTTTATTAGTTCATATAAGTCCATGTTTTTCTGGAATACTCTTGCTCATTTCTTATAGCACAGCACTATTCCCTTATAATCCTATGCCACTTGTTCAGCTATTCCCTAACTGATGGGCATCACCTCAGTTTTCCCCCTTCTTTGAATCTCTTTGGGATATAGACCTAGTAGTATGGTATTGCTAGATGAAAGGGTATGCATTTTGGTTGCCCTTTGGTCATAGTTCCAAATTACATTCTAGAATGGTTGGACCAGTTCACAACTCCACCAACAGTGCATTTAGTGGCCCAATTATCCAATGTTTGTTATTTTCCTTTCCTGTCATATTAGCCAGTTTGATAGGCATGGGATGGTAGCTCAGAGTTGTTTGCATTTCTCTAATCAGTAATGATTTAAAGCATTTTTATATGAATATAGCTTTAATTTCTTCTGAAAACTGTTAGTATCTTTTGACTATTTAACACTTGGGGGATGATTTGTATTCTTATACATTTGAATCATTTCTCTGTATATTTGAGAAATGAGACCTTTTTTTCAGAGATACTTGCCATAAAATTGGGTTTCCCAGCTTTCTACTTTCCTTCTAGTCTTAGTTCCATTGGTTTTAAAACTTTTTAAATTTAACATAATCACAATTGTCCATTTTACATCTTATCTTGCTCTCTATCTCTTGTTTAGTCCTAAATTCTTCCCCTCCTAGATCTGGCAGGTAAACTATTCCTTGCTCTCTTAATTTGCTTATGGCATCACCCTTTATGTATAACTCATGTATCCATTTTGATCTTATCTTGGTATACAGAGTAAGATATTGATCTATGCCTGGTTTCTGCTGTACCATTTTCAAGTTTTCCCAGCAGTTTTTGTCAAATAGTGCGTTATTATCCCAGAAGTCAGAGTATTTGGGTTTATCAAACACTCAATTACTATGGCCATTTACTTGTAAGTCTCGTGTGCCTGTTCTGTTCTACTGATCTACCACTCCACTACTTAGTACCAAATAGTTTTGATGTTCAACACTTTATAATATAGTTTGAGATCTGCAATGGCTATGCCATCTTCCTTCACATTTTTTCTCCATTAATTCCATTGATATTCGCCACCTTTTGTTCTTTCAGCTGAATTTTGTTATTATATTTCCTAGCTCTATAAAATAATTTTTGGAAGTTTGATTAATATGACACTGAATAAGTAAATTAATTTATGTAGAATTGCCATCTTTATTACATTGGCTAAACCTACTCACAAGAAATATTTTTCCAGTTGTTTAGATCTGTTTGTGTCAAAAATGTTTTGTAATTGTGTGTATATAGTTCCTGGGTCTGTGTTGGCAGGATGACTCCCAAGTATTTCATATTTCTACAGTTATTTTATTTTATTTTATTTTATTTTATTTTATTTTATTTTATTTTATTTTATTTTATTTTTGCTTTTTAAAAAAAAATTTAGAGGGCAGTTGGGGTTCAATGACTTGCTCAAGGTCACACAGTTTGTGTGTGTGTGTGTGTGTGTGTGTGTGTGTATGTGTTAAGTGTCTGAGGTCGGATTTGAACTCAGGTCCTCCTGAATCCAGGGCCAGTACTCTATTCACTGCGCCACCTAACTGCCCCTCTACAGTTACTTTAAAATGAATTTCTTTTTGTTTCTTTTGCTGCTAGATTTTGATGGCAATATATAGACAATATATTTTGTGTGTGTGTGTGTGTGTGTGTGTGTGTGTGTGTGTGTGTGTATTATATATATATATATAATATATATATATATAATATATATGCTGATGATTTATTTGGGTTTATTTTGTATCATGCAACTTTGTTGAAGTTGTTAATTATTTATTTTATTTTTTTTATTTTTAAACAAGTGCTTTATTAACTTATGTTTTACATCATTCATTTCTGCCAGATTTTGAGTTACAATTATTTTTCCCCCCTGTCTTTCCCCTACCACTCCCAGAATAGCACTCCCACAAGATATCCCTTCCTCCAATCTGCTCTCTCTCATATCTTCTCCCATACCCCCTTCGACTTTTCCATTAGAGGAAGGTGAATCTCTGTGTTCCAATGCCTGCACATCTTATCTCCCAATTACAAGCAAAAGAGTATTAATAATAATATTTATATATATTTGAAACATTTAATGTTAAGACCTCGAATTTCAGATCCATTTCCTTCCTCCCTTGTCACCCATTCCCTCTGGGGAGATAAGTAATTCAGTATATGTTGTACATGTCTAGCTATGCAAAACATTATCATAGTAGATATATTGTACAAGGCTGCTTATAATTCCCTCCCACTCATCCCACCCCCCCCACCTGGTCCATTCCCTACTTGATCCTGTCCCTCTTCTATAGTGGGTACTTCCAACCTCCCTTCCCCCCAAGAATGCCCTCCCATCTATCATCCCTCCTCTCATCCCCCTTCCTCCTATTCTGCTGCAGTTTGAGATATCCCATTTAGTATGTATGTCATTCTCTCCCTGAACCAAATTCAATAAGAATGTGGTTTGCCTTTTTTGCCTTCCTGTTCTTCCCCTCCCTTGCAGCCACTTCCCCTTGCCTCTTCTACATGAGGTAGTTTACCCCACCCTGTCTCTACCCATCTCCTCTTGCCACTTTCCTCTCTCACCTCATAATTTCACCCCTTGAGTATCTTCCCTTCCCAACAAATTCAACCTATGCCCTCTATCCATATATAACTGTAAACATATATACACACATTCACATATGTATTCATATGACCATACACCCTTCTTCCATTATTTTCATACTGAGAAAGATTTCATCAGTCACTGTTATTGTTTTTCCATATAGGAATGTAAATAGTTCAACTTTGATAAGTTCCTTTTAATTTCTTTTCCCTGATTACCTTCTCAGGCATCTCTTGCTTCTTGTGTCTGGATGTCAAATGTTCTATTCAACTCTGTTTTTTTCCTCAAGAATGCTTGAAAGTCTTCTATTCTACTGAATGACCATATTTTCCCCTGAAACAAGATACTCAGTTTTGCTGGGTAGGTGACCCTTGGGTTCATTCCCAGCTCTTTTGCCCTCTGGAATATCATATTCCATGCCCTTTGATCCCTCAGTGTAGAAGCTGCCAGGTCCTGTGCTAATCTGATTGTGTTTCCACAATATTGAAATTGTTTCTTCCTGGCTGCTTCTAGTATTTTCTTCTTGATCTGGGGATTCTGGAACCTGGCTATAATATTCCTGGGAGTTTTCTTTTTGGCATCTTTTTCAGGAGGTGATCTGTGGATTCTTTCAACCTCCATTTTGCCCTCTGGATCTAAAACATCAGGGCAGTTTTCCTTGAGAATTTCTTGAAGGGTGATTTCTAGGTTCTTTCTTTGATCATGGCTTTCAGGTAGTCTATTTTCCAGGTCAGTGTTTTTCCCATGAGATATTTCACATTGCCCTCTAATCTTTCATTTGTTTGGATCTGCTTAACAGCATCTTGATTTCTCATAAAGTCATTAGCTTCCATTTGCTCCAGTCTAACTCTGAGGGAATGAATCTCCTCAGTGAGCTTTTGAGATTCTTTTTCCATCTGGCAAATTCAACTTTTTAATGCATTCTTCTCCTCATTGCCCTTTTGGGCCTCCTTTGCCATTTGAGTTAGTCTATTTTTTAAGGTATTGTTTTCCTCAGTCAGGCTGTTGACCCTCATTTCATACTTTTCCTGCATCCTTCTCATTTCTCTTCCCAATTTTTCCTCCACTTCTCTTATTTGATTTTTAAAGTCCTTCTTAAGGTCCTCTATGGCCTGTAACCTGCTCATATTTTCCTTTGGGGCTTTTGGAGCAGGATTTCTGACCTCACAGTCCTCTGACTGTTCCATGCTTCTGTCCTCTTTGCCCTCAAAGTAGGAGTCTAAGGTTGCATTTTTCTGTTTAATTTGTTTCCTTTGCCTTGGCATGTTGCCACTTAGTTACTTGACTTTCGGGCTATTTGCCACACTATGGCTCTGCTGCCAGACGGGAATTTTCGTCCCAAATGTGTAGGGGACAACTTCTGTTTCTGGCAAGCTGTAAACCCACCCAGACTTCCACCCCAGATCACAATCCAGATCCAGGGAGGTTAAAGCAAGAGCGATTACCCCCCAAGACTGATCGCTGGATCTCCCTACAGTTTGGCAGGCCGGGAGCTGGAGCTGCCTCTGAAAACTACAAAATGGCATGTCTCCTCAGCGGCTTCTAGCCCCCAGGGGAGGAAGCCGAAGAGTTCCCCAAATACTGGTCCCAAAGTCCATAGGACACTGACCTCTCACTTTGTCCTAGTCATGCTTATGTTGATAATTCTGGAGTCGCCATAGCTGCTGGTGTTCTGGGGTCCCTCCAGCTGGCTGCTGGTCCGGCCGTCCTGGGGCTAAAACCGCTCACACTCACCTGTGCTCAGCTCTGCGCACTGGGCTGCTGGCTCCCAGACTGCTGTGCTAGTCCTTCCTGCGGGGCTGCTGGGCTGTCCTCCGTGGGAGGTTAGCTTCTCAGTGTTGTTCTGTGGGTGCTGGGGCTCCAGAAGTTGTTCAGAGTCCCCTTTTACATAGTTTGGAGGTGATCTGGGGGGAGAGTGCCTTGGAAGTGCTGTTTCTACTCTGCCATCTTGGCTCCGCCCCCGAAGTTGTTAATTATTTCAATTAGTTTTTTAGTTGATTCTCTGGGATTCTCTAAGTATACCATCATATCATCTGCAAAGAGTAATAGCTTTGTTTCCTTGTTGCCTGTGCTTTTTTCTTCTTTTTTTTCTGATTGCTATAGTTAGCATTTATAGGACAGTACTGAATAATAGTGGTAATAATGGACATTCTTACTTCACCCCTGATCTTATTGGGAAGGGCTTTATATTATTCCCATTACAGATAATGCTTGCTGATGCTTTTAGATAGATACTGTTTATCATTTTAATAAAAGTTCCTTTTATTCCTGTGTTCCATAAGTGTTTTTAATAGGAATAACTACTGTATTTTGTCAAAAGACTTTTCCTGCATCTTTATGATTTCTGTTTGTTTTGTTACTGATATGGACAATCATGCTGATAGTTTTCCTAATATTGAACCAATCCTGCATTCCTGGTATAAATCCCACATGGTAATAATGTATAATTCTTGACATGTTTTAGTAATCTAATATTCAGGGAAGTTGGTTATAATTTTCTTTCTCTCTTTTGCTTCTTCCTGCTTTAGACATTAGCACCATTTTTGTGCCATAAAAGTAATTTGGTAGGACTCCTTTGCCTATTCTCCTAGATAGCATTAGAGTTAATTGTTTTTTTAATATTTGGTAGAATCCAATTATGAATCCATCTGGTTCCTAGGAGTTTTTCTCATGGAATTCATTGATGGCTTATTAAATGTCTTATTCTAAAATGAGGTTATTTATTCTTTTCCTCTTCTGTTAATCTGGGCAATAAATATTTATCCATTTCACTTAGATTGTCAGATTTGTTGGCAAAATTGACATCTAAATATTGGGCAAAATGGCACCTAATTATTGGTCTGATTTTTCATTTGGTGGTGAATTAGCTTTTTCCATTTTTGATACCTGTAATAGGGTTTTCTTTTTTTTTTTAATCAAATTAGCTAATGTTTTATCTATTTTATTATTGGGTTGTTGTGTGTATGTATATGTGTGTGTGTGTGTGTGTATGTGTATGTATGTTTAAAACCAGTTCCAATTTTATTAGTTCAGTCTTTTTTTTAACTTTCAGTTTTACTTCTCTTTCCTTTGATTTTCAGTAATTTTAATTTGGTGTTTAATTGGGGATTCTAAATTCCTTTTCTAGCTTTTAAAATTTTATGTCTACTTCATTGACCTGTTCTTTCTCTGTTTTATTCATGTAAGCATTTAGAAATATAAAATTTCCCCTATATTACTGTTATGTTGTTTTCATTGATGAAATTATTGATTGTTTCTATTATTTCTTCATTCCTTAGGAATATATTAATTAGTTAGCATTAAAAATTTTAATTTGTCTTTCCATGGTCCTTTATTAAATATAATTTTATTACATCATGATCTGAAAATGTTTCATTTAGTACTTCTGCCTTTGTACATTTCAGTGTGAAGTTTTTATGCCCTAATACATGGTCGGTTTTTGTGTAGGTATCATGTACTGCTCAGAAAAAGGTGTTTCCTTTCTATCCTATTTCAATTTTTTCCCAGAGATTTGTCATATCTAACTTTTCTAAAATTGTGTTCACCTCCTTAATTTCTTTCGTGTTTATTTTGTGTTTAGAGTTGTATCTAGTTCTGATAGGGGAAAGTTAAAGTCCCCCACTAGTATATTTTTTCTGTTCATTTCTTCCTATAGCTCATTTAACTACTTCAGAATTTTGGATGTTATACCATTTGTAGTATGGTACCTTTTTAGCAAAACTTAGTTTCCTTTTCTTTTTTAATTAGATCTGTTTTTGTTTTTGCTTTGTCCAAGATCATAATTGCTATCCCTGCTTTTTTTCCCTTAAACTGCAACATAAAGATTCTTCTCCAGCCTTTAACTTTATTCTTTTACCTTTACATTGTGTGTGTCTGTGCTTCAAATGTGTTTCTTGTAAACAACATGTTGTAGGGTCCTTGTTTTTAAAACACTCTGCTGTCTGTTTCCGTTTTATGGGTGATTTCTTCCCATTTATGTTCATGGTTATGTTTGCTAAAATACTTTTCCCTCTCTCCTTTCATCCTTTCTTACCTCACCAGTGTTTTGCTTCTGATCACCCCCTCCCTCAATCTGCCCTCTCATATCAGCTCACCCACTTTTCTTGTCCTCCTATTTCCTTATATGGTAAAATTGATTTTTATACCAGAGTGTGTGTTATTCGTTCTTTGAGATGCATCTGGTGAGATTTAAGGTTCAAGTGGTGCTCACCCCCTCTCCCTTCTTCCCTTTCATTGTAATAGGTCTATCTCGAGTCTTCATGTGATGTAATTTACCCTATTCTACTTTCTCCTTCCCTCTTTTCCCAGTTGAATCCTCTTTCTTACTTCTTAATGAACATTTTTATGTCATCCCATCAAAGTCAACATATACCCTTTCTGTCTACGTCTATGTATAATTCTTCTAACTGCCCTTATAGCGATAGGGTTTTTAAGATGGGCTGCAGGGCCTCTGTTGATGATCTGTGCTGGGGCTATGGGCCTCCCACTGGTTTGCCTGGACACTGCCTATGCTGTGACATGTTTTCTTTTTGCCCAAATGAGACAGACCTTTATACAGTCCTTCTAAATTATCTTGGACTGGAAAATTATTGTACCCCATCTTTTTGTGGGTTTTGTCACTCCAGAATTTGTTTTGAGTTGTGATTTAAAGTTGTTTCAAGGGGCGGCTAGGTGGCGCAGTAAGAGCGCCGGACTCAGAGTTGGGATGACCCGGGATCAAATTCGTCCTCAGAAAACGAGCACCCACACATAAATAATGACTAGCTGTGTAACCTTGAGCAAGTTACTTAACCCCAATTGCTTAAAAAATAAAAAATAAAAAACAAAGTTGTTTCAAGGGGAATTGAGAAGACCTCAGGCTTTTCTCCACCTCTAGAATTTCATTCTTAAGAGCTTCCCATATCTTCTAGACTGATTCCTGTAGCAGTGTTAGCAAACCTCTTTTAAGAAATGTATTTTTTCATAATTGTATTTAAATATAATTTGTTTCTTTTGGAAGTCTATGCATTTAAAAATATCATTCTGACAAGGGGTTTATGGACTTTCCCAGGCTATCAGAGGGTTCAGTGACTTCAAAAAGGGTATGGAATTTTAGTCCTTTTAGTTAAAAGGATACTACCTGCCCTTTTCCTGAACCCTTTCAAATGTGCTTTTAAAATTTTTAGGGTATACATTATAGTCTTCCTAACTTTCCTTTCTGCATCATAAATTCTATATTAGATGGCCACTTTCTCCCAGGATTCCTTTTTTTTTTAAACCACCACAGCTATTTCCTTTTTGCTGGTGGATATCATATCCAGGATATAATTTTGACCTAAATATTTCCTAAACTTTTTGTAGGACAGAATTATGATTGTCAAGACACATAATTATTACCTCTTGTGCTTTTTTGTGGAGAGAGCTGATGTCCATATTATTAGAGCTCCACGTTTTCCAGTATTGCTAAAATAATTTTCTCTTCCCCTCCTTTCATGACTCTGTAATCAATAACTCTCATCAGTTTCCTGAACAGTCATCTATATCCTGTTTCTGACCAAGTGTTCCTTCATATACTGTAGTGTCATTATTGCTCTATTATTCGTTAACAAGATGTTTTCTGTAATGATTCCCATTCTGGTTCCTGGATTTCCTTAACATAAATATATCTTCTAAATTAAGATGCTTCTCTCCAGTTTACCTGTATTGTGTCTTTTGAATGTAATTCAATTTATTAAAAGATTTTTAGAATGCCTTATTATTGATACTGGTAATAATTATATTGGCTAAAGCTCAGTAATTCTGTTTAATAGAGATCTGGTTATTAGTATATAGATAATATTTATTTGCATAATTTATTCATATCCTATATTTCTTATGTATTTACAGTTGGAGCAGATATTTTAAATATCAGTATTGTTTTAAGTGATACTTTGCTATTCTTTACTAAAAGTACTGTATTTCAATGATATTTATACAAAATAATATTTAGACATCTAAAAATTATCTTTAGAACGTGATTACATGTAACTATTAAATTGTTAGTATTTGTTGATTTGAAAAGCATATAGACATTTAAAAAATTCTAAATTGACTTTTGAAAGTAATTATTTTGTTGAGCTTTATAAAATGTAGGTATATTTTATGGAATATAGGTATATTTTCTTTTTTTTATTTTTAACAAAAACAAATTATTCATTGATTCTGTAGAATTGTAGAATTTCAGGATAGAAGAATCATTTGCTTATAATTCTTTTTTTCCCTTTCTCCTTTTTTCTTTTTTGAAATTTTTTGTCTTTATTAATGTTTGTTTACTTTTAGTTTACTAGATTCAATTCCATAATTCCTTGAGTTTCAAATTTTCTTCCCCTCCTTCCCTTTCTCCAAACCCCGCCCCCCCCACCCAATGGCATACAGTCCAGTATAGGATCTGCAAATACTTTCACATTAGACATTTATCAGGTTACAAAGGGGTTGTACTAGATGTAATGGAAAATGGTAAAGAGAAGATAAAGCCAAACAATAAAAAGAAAAAGGTCAAATAGTTTGCTTCAATAAGGATTCAAACTCAGTTCTTTCTAGTTCTTTCTCTGATGTAGACATCTCTCTCCATCATGAGTCTTTTGGGATTGACTTATATCACTGCATTGCTGAGAAGAGTCCAGTCTGTCATAGTTGGTCATCACACATACATTGTGTCTGTGATTCTTAATCTAGTCTTACCTATTTGTCAGTAATGGTGATATGTAATGGATAGTCATCCAACACGATTCCATAGAAAGGAAAGGTTCTTTGAGATTGTGCGTTTAAGGTACAAAGATTAAGCTTTAGAAAAATTATTACTAAATTATTATTAAATCTCTTTCAGCAATAGGAGACAAAGCATTCTAGTATGTATTTACAATACTTAGAATCATATCAAATACAGCTTTACAGCATTCACAAATGATTGTATCATTGATTAAAAAAACACATTTCAGAAGTTAAAAATAATTCATTTTAAAATCTCTTTTCAGTTTTGGAAAGATATTGTGGATGATAATGAAGTACGAGATCTAATTTCTGACAAAAACAAATCTCAAGGTGAGTTAGCAGATGTCAAATAATTAAATGTTTTTCTGTAATCAGTAGGAAAATGTATATCTAAAATTAATATTTTTCTGTTACAGAAAATACATCAGGAGAATGGATTTGGGAATCTTTATTTCATCCACCTCGCAAGCTGGGCATTAATGATATTGAAGGACAGCGAGTACTTCAGATAGCAGTGATTTTGCGAAATCTTTCCTTTGAGGAGGGCAATGTTAAACTTTTGGCAGCTAATCGTACTTGTCTTCGTTTCCTATTACTTTCTGCTCATAGTCATTTTATTTCTTTAAGACAATTGGGGCTTGACACATTAGGAAATATTGCAGCAGAGGTAAGGACTATCTAAATGAAGGAAAAGTATTTTTTATATTCCACTGTTGGTTCTGGACTTTTAACTTTATCAATATGTGATTTAAAATAAGTATATTAACCTTGCTTAAAATTCATTAAGAAAAGGCAGGAGGAAAAGGGAATAAAAATTTTTACTCTTGGACTTTTACAGAAAGAAAGAAGATAAACTAAGGGTATTTAAGTATCTGAAGTTTTTTATAAATGGCATTTCCATTCTAGCAATTGTATATTTCATTACCACTATTTAACTTATTTTAAGTATTTTCTTGGCCTTTATTCTGAATAATAGACTTTTTATAAAACATGTATAAGGTAATACACAATTTACTTAGAGATTTTTTTGTTTTGTTTTTCCAGCTTCTTTTGGATCCTGTTGATTTCAAAACTACTCATCTAATGTTCCATACTGTTACTAAATGCTTAATGTCAAGAGATAGATTTTTAAAAATGAGAGGTAAGTACCTATTTGTATGCCTAGCCAATATTTTAAGATCAGAAATTTACTTCTCCTTTATTAAAAATACATATGTATTTTTCAGGCATGGAAATTTTGGGAAATCTTTGCAAAGCAGAAGATAATGGTGTTTTAATCTGTGAATATGTGGATCAGGAATCTTACAAAGAGATCATTTGTCATCTCACTTTGCCTGATGTATTACTTGTAATTTCAACCCTTGAGGTGCTATATATGCTCACAGAAATGGGAGACGTTGCTTGCACAAAAATTGCAAAAGTAGAAAAGAGCATAGGTAAGATTGAATCTGGAACACACAAACTGGTTTCTTTTGTTGGCCCAAGAATGTTTGTCTTGGCAGAATGTTAGGAAAGTCATATTACTTTGGGTTTAATTTGGGGGGAAGAGGAGGTATATTAATCTTCTTAGAGATCGATTTCCATTGCTTTTATTATGACCTAGATCTGCTAAATTTGTGGTATGTACAGAAATGGGTAAGTATCATAGGCTGGTGTACAGGTTTCATCTCCCAGAAAGTTGGGGAATTGGCAGCAAAATAATTTTTCCTGTCCTTTTTTGGGGGCAGAGGGGCAGTTATTAGACATGAATTTGAAATTGATAAACATGTTTCAGCAGTCCCACTACTATGTTCATATACCCCAAGGAAATCAAAGATGAAAGAGAGGATTCACTCTATCAAAGTACTTAGAGCAAAACTGCAGTTGTAGGGGAAAAAACAACCTAGAAACAAATTGGAAATGATTGAAAAAAACTGGTATAAGATTATAATAATAAACTACTATTATTATTTTTTAAAATGATGATTATGACTGATACATTGAGGAACACGGAAAGTTTTCTGAACTGATACAGAGTGAAGTAAGCAGAACCAATACAGCAATATATATACAACTACAGTAATTTAAATGAAACTATATTCCTGCCAGTAGAGTTGGGAAATTAAGGAAGCCAAGTACATTCAGTCATTTTGCTGATCCATTTTACCTCTTTTTCTTTGTTATGAGAGGTTGGTCAGTATGTGTACCTGATGGGGAGGAGGGAAGAAAATATATTAGAAAAATATATTATACTATATAATGTATTATATTAGAAAAATATATTATATACTTCAATTAATCCTTTAATCCTTTGTAATCAGGCTTATTACTTTATCACTCTACTGTATCTGACCCCCACAAAGCTACCAATGATCTCTTAATTGCCACATCTGATTTTTTTTCTCAAGTCTTTAGCTTTCTTGGCCTTTTCCCCCTCATTTGGTGGCACAGTGAATAGAATGCTCACCTGGAATTCAGGAATACCTGAGTTCAAATCCTGATTCAGAGAGTTACTAGCAGTGTGACTCTGGACAAGTAACTTAACTGCTCCCTCATTTTCCTCATCTGTAAAATGACTAGCACCTACTTCCTGTGGTTGTGAGGATAAAATGAGACAGTATTTGTAAAGTACTATATCAATGTTACTACTCCTATTCCTGCTGTGCTGCTACCACCACCAACTCTTTCCTCTTGGGGTTTTCATGATAATGTTCTCCTAACTGTCTGAGCCCCATCCTTCTCAGTTTTCCTTGCTGATTCATCATCTGTATCACACTCCCTAATTTGTGGTTATTTCCCAAGGTTCTTTCCTGGCTCTACTTCTCTCTATTTGCACTTTCAGTGATTATAGGATCCACAGAGATCGGTATCCAATCCCAATCTTTTCCCCAGGCTTCACTCCTTAATTACCATATTTCCTACTGGATGTCCTAGAGACATCTTCAACTTAATATGCCTTAAACTGAACTGTCTTTCTTCCCCCAAATCTCTCTTCCAAATCTTCCAGTATCTGTGAAAGGCATCACTATTCTTCCAGTTTCCCAGGTTTGTAATCTTGTAATTATCCTGGACTCCTTACTTTATATATCCATTTTTACCTTCATAACAACTCTCACTTCTGATCCCTTCTCTCCACTCAAACATCTTCATTCAAGCCCTCCTTACCCACAGTGGCCTTGTAGCCTCAAGTCTCTCGCCACTCCAGTGCATCCTCTACACTGCTACCAAATTAATTTTCTTTATTCACATATGTGACCATACAACTCCCTAACTTAGCCAATTTCAGTGCCCCCCCGGAATCATACATACACAATATATGTGTGTATAGATACATAAAATTATATAAACTTTTCTGTTTGTCATTTAAACCCTTGCATCATTTAGCCCGGCCTATTTTTTAAGCCTCATTGGACATTATTCCTTCTCCCACACACTGTGATCTAGCCAGACTGGACTTGTTAGTTGATGGTGTTCCATATTCATGACCTTCCATCTCCTGTCCCCTTACCTTTGAATAACCATTCCCCATTCCTGGTGCCTCCACCTCACAGACTCCCTCATCCCTGTGTGATGATTTAATGACTTTCTGTGTAAATATATTTATCTCTATATATTTATTACCTCCAAACTTACTTTGTATATATATTCTAATGAACATTCCAAATCCAGCCCACCCCCATTAGAATATACACTGTTTCTGAGTAGTGATTGTTTAATTCTTTTTACTTATATTTTCAGCTTCTGGCACATAATAGATACTTAAATACTTAATGATTGACTAATTCTGTAATCTAGAAAGGAACATAGTATAGTAGAAACTGTGCTAGATTTGGAGTTAGAAGGCATGACTCATAGTCATTACTCCAGTACTTAATAGCCATGTGATTGTGGGAAAGCCACTGAACTTGTCTGAAACTTCGTTTTCTCATCTATAAAGAGAGTGTGATAGTACTTTCACTACCTCTGTTACTTGTGAGGAAATTTCTTTTTAAACTATAGTACTTAAAACTCAAAATGTTCAGTCTCTGTGTTTTTTAAAATTAAAATACATTATAAATGTTTTATGAAACTGAAAGTATTTTTTTTTAATTTAATGTTTCAGATATGTTAGTGTGTCTAGTTTCCATGGACATCCAGATGTTTGGATCTGAAGCACTAACTGCGGTAAAACTTGTTGAGCATCAAAGCTCTAACCACCAGGTTTTATCAGAAATCAGGCCACAGGCAGTAGAGCATGTTCAAACCCAGAACCATGTAGCAACTGTGCCAGGTTAGTATTTTTGATAAAAATTGCTTTTTTATACTATTTACTTCAATGCTTCAAGAATATGTGATTTTTATCAGTTTTATTATTATTTCTTCCACTAATGTACATCATAATACCTTTATGCTTTAGTATATACTTTCTTCATGATTTGCTATCTGTTTTAAAAAAAAATTATCACTTGCTGACCAGCCCCCCAGTGATATAACTCTTTTTACTTATATAGCCTAGCTTTCCGATGACAGTTACAGTCCTTCATTAGATTCTTTCAAAACCATTCCAGTTTAATCTTTCAGATCTTCCAGAGCTTGTATTCTGTTGGCACAGCTTTTAAAAACACATTATGATGAGGCATCCAAGTAGAACTTTAGCAGCAGGATGAGTAATGTCACATTTAAATAAATATATCTCCCTTAGTAGGGAGATTTTAGTAGCTGTGTTTTCAGAAGTTAGACTGTCACGCCCACTTCTTAATAATTTTTCTAAAGTTTTTGTTTTTTTTGTTTTTTTGTTTGTTATTTTGCTTTTTGGAGGGCAATTGGGATTAAGTGACTTGCCCAAGGTCACATGGCTAGTTCTTGTGTTAAGAGTGTGAGGTCGCATTTGAAGTCAGGTCCTCCTGACTCCAGGGCTGGTGCTCTATTCACCGCGCCACCTAGCCACCCCTAAAGTTTTGTCATAAAGTTTAAAATACATTTCAGGTATAGCAATGTACAAAGAGTTTTTGTGGGAAAATAGTATGAGACAAATCTTGAGTAAGGAGGTGGAATAGGATTAGAAAAGGACTAACCACACAGCAGTGGCATTGAATGAGGAGAGTTTGCCCGAGGCTAAGATCGCTCTTTGACTTCCACTGAGGCTGATGATGTAGAACTTCATCCTAGGAAAAGTTAATGAAATGGACGTAATTATACCTTAAGCTTTCTGACTTTTTGAAGTCTTAAGTTACCAAATAATACAGCATTTTTCAGAAGGTATTCTGTGCAACTTTCTCATCTCACAAGATCGTCCAAGGGATTCTATGAAGGAAAGTTGTAATGCACAAGCAAAGACACAGCATATTTATACCATTTGCTACCCTCTTAGTGTTCAGTTGATGTGGAAACCCAACAAAGATTGAGCAAAAATAGGCATATGATTGAAGATCATATCTTATTGGTCTAAAAATCAGTCATTGAATGTACCCACTAATATGTGATGTGAAGGCAGTTAATTGTTGAGTTTTCTCTGTAAAGTAAGTTATGTCTTTGTCATTTTGATTTTTTTTCTTTTTAATTATAAATTTTTTTGAAACTATCCCTTCTTATAAGAGAAATATTAATAACCGAGCCCAGATGATGAAACACATATCCAGAAACTTAGTTCAAGTTACAAATTCCACATATAAGAGAAATGCAAATACGATTTTAGCTATCTTCATTTGAGGTTTACCTTCATGTCTTTTATATTAACATATTTTCTAAAAGAGTTACCTTTTTTCAGGAGAATTACAAATGTATTTACCAACAAATTTTATTGCAAATCTAATTAATTTGGGGATAACATTTTCAAAGCTTTAAAGCAAAAAAAATGTAGTGATTTTGAAATAATGTCCCTAAATATTTGGTTACATGCAAAGGAAAACATAAAAATTGTTGTTAAAAATTATTCCAAGGGGTGGCTAGGTGGCACAGTGAATAGAGCACTGGCCCTAGGGTCAGGAGGACCTGAGTTCAAATCCAGCCTCAGACACTTAACACTTAATACTCATGTGGCCTTGGGCAAGTCACTTAACCCCAATTGCCCTGCCTTTCCCCTCCCCCACAAAAAACAAGCAAATAAAAAAGAATTATTACAGGTAATATTTCTGTTTGATATTGTTCCCATTTATGAAATGCTTGGTTAATACTCAAATCAATCATACCGCTCTCATTAAATTGTTATTAATATTAGTTAAGAATAACATTTATCTGAAAACAATATTTTTATCTAGCTTTAAAAATGAAACAGGATATGATGTCTCTAGAACTTGAAGTCCCAGATCCAGGGAAGTCTGAGGCTGGCAGATCTCCCGAATTTGGGAGTACTGAACTATAGTAGGGCTAATACTGATTGGGTATCTACAAGTTCCACACCAGTGTGGTGAGGCTATAGAAGGCAGGGAAACCAGGTTGCTTAAGGAGGGACATATTCACCTGGGTCAGAAAAATGAAGTGGTTAGGTTAAAGCTTCTATGTTCATCGGTATTGGAATTGGACCTGTGAGTGGCCACTGCACTTACAGCCTAGGTGAGATAGAGAGACTCAATCTTAAAAAATTTTACATTAAAAAAAACCCAGTAAATTAGATAAAAAATATAATCATCCTTTTATTAACTGATAACCATTGATAGTAAGAATTTTTAAAAATTATTTTAAAATTTTTGACCTGAAGGGATGAAATTTTACTTCAGATGAAGGTTCTAAATTAGTCCAAGGTTAACCAAAGGTAAGTGAACTTAACTTTGTCTGATTAAACCTTTAGAACATCTACTACTAGGGGAAGTTGTCTCTTTTCAGTAAGGACTGATGGAAAACTAGAGAGCAATCTGTCAGAAGAGGATTTACCAGAATTAATACTCTATACCACAGTAATCTTTTTTTCCTTTTTGGAGGGTAAGTGGGGTTAAGTGACTTGCCCAAGGTCACACGGCTAGTTTTTTGTGTTAAGTGTCTGAGGCTAGATTTGAACTCAGGTCCTCCTGACTCTAGGACCAGTGTTCTATTCACTGTGCCACCTAGCCGCCCCCTCACAGTAATCTTTAAAGGGATATGTGATCTAAATGTAAAGGTTCAGATCAGTAGAAAATGACAGGAAAATGAAAGTTCTTACTTTTCACAGGTATAGCTAGAGGAAGAAATCAGAGCTAAACAAGTAATAGAAGCAGTCATTAAAGATAAAATAGATAATTTTGATTACATGAAATTTTAAAGATTTTTGCATGAACAATCATCTATAACCAGATGGAAAATTTCGACTGGGAAAAATCTCTGGTAATAATTTGATATTTGAAACAAATAGAGAATTGACACAAATTTATAAGACCAATATTCATTTTTAGTAATGTAATATGAATAAAGTAATTTTCAAAAGAAAAAGTGCATAGTCGACAATTATGAAAGAATATTCCAAATCACTATTTATAAGTAAAATAAAAACTAAATCAGCTTACTATTAATATCCTTTTATCCAGGTAATAAAAAAAATAATAATAATAACAGTTAACATTTATATGTTCTCTATTTCAAAGTATTAAAAGTTTGCAAATGTTATCTCATATGTATTAACAGAAACCTTGGGAGGTAGATGTTATTATCATCCCAATTTTACAGATGAGGAAACTGAGGCATAGAGAGGTTTAAGTGCCCTTCCAGAGTTCACACAGCTACTAAGTGACTGAGTCTGGACTTGAACTCAGGTCTTCCCTGATTCCAGGTCTATCACTCTAACCACTTTTACACCTAGCTGACAGCTGTCAAACTACTGGGCATATACCAATAAGGTCAATAGCCAAAAGAAAGATGATCATGTATATGACAGAATGTTTATAGAGGCAATATTTGTGATATCTGTAAATACCCATCAATTGGGGAACCTATGAATAATGGCTAGTACTTGAATGTAATGGAATATTACTGTGTTGTGAAATGATATCTATGGAGAACAAAACGAAATATGTGATGATTTATATGAATAAACATAAAGAAACTGGAACCAAAAGAAATATAAACAAAATGTCTGCAAGACTACTACTACTACTAATTACTGCAGAGTTCAGATCAATTGCACTGGCCAATTTTAGTCCCAGAGAGGTTAGGGGAAAACATATATCCCTCCTCTCAGCTGAGGTGTAGGGGTCTACATGTGTGGGGTGAGGCAGGCTTTGTCAAATTTGCTTTGTTGTTTGGGCTTTGTGGTTTTGTTTTGTTTTTTATAATGAGGATTTAAGGAGAAGGTTTAGCTATTAAATGATTCTGATATAATGGAAATACATAAAAATTATTAATATGAAAGACAGATAAATAAAAGAAATATAAAAATTGGCTCTAACACCAAAAATGTGAGAAACAGCGGTACAGTGAATTTACTGCCTGATTTATTCAAACTCTAAATTATATGGGGTCCCTTTATATTGGTTATATCATAGATGCATTTACTTTACTGTGGCATTAACATTTGGTACTTGTTATAAATCTGATGCTTCATCATAGGCATCTTGTTTTCTAGATCTCCAGTTCCAGTATTAGTGGCTTTTAAAAATTTTTTCTTGTCATATTTACAATTATTTTTACTATCTTTTATTTAGTGTGAGAGTCAACAAACTGTGGGTAGCTAAACATAGCTTGCCAATTCCTGATCTATTTGCTATTAGTATTTTTCATAGATTCTCTTTTTTTGTTTTGTTTTTTGCCTTTTTTTGGAGGGCAGTTGGAGTTAAGTAACTTGCCTAAGTTCACACGGCTAGGTTTTTATTTGTGTGTGCGTTAAGTGTCTGAGGCCGGATCCAAACTCGGGTCCTTCTGACTCCAGGGCCAATGCTCTACTCACTGCGCCACCTAGCCACCCCTAATTTTTCATAGTTTCTGATCTCAAAATGAAATCCATGGCAGCATACTGGCTACCTTTTAGTCTGAGTAACGTTTATTTGTATGCCCATATGTGGCTGCTTTTTTGAAGAGTAAATAGTGAAATAATGATTTTTATGCTACAGAAGCAGAGAATATCAAAGAAAAACTTCCCACTGAGTGGATCTCTCAAATGCTGTTTAAAATGCCTATGCTTTGGAAGCACTTATGTGCCAGAAACTATACTAAGTGCCTTACAGATATTACCTTATTTGATATCACAACAACCCTGTAAGTAGGTGCTTTCCCATCTTACAGTTGGGATAAGTCAGGTGACATGCCAAGGGCAGTACAGTGGGTAAGTGTCCAAGTTTGGAATTAAATTCAGCCTTTTTGACTCCAGGCCCAGTCCTCTATCCACTGTACTACCTAGCTGCCTTGAATAGACAGATTTCCTTTAATTGGATAGGACTGACACTCACGACATTTTTTGTTGACTTTTTACTTTTTATCTTCATTTTATTGTTGAGATTTGTGTTTAAATAACACCTTTCTTCTAAAGAACCTGCTTTATACTCATAGAATATAAAAAGAATGTCAACTCTTAGACTTGGATTGAGAAGACCAGAGTCCTAGCCCTGGATTTACTAATCATATGACTGGGCAAATCACATAAGCTTTCTGTTTTTTTCTTGTATAAAATGGGCATATTTGTTATATATACCTTACAAGGTTTGAAGATCAAATGTGAATGTCCTTTGTATGCTATAAAGTAATAAATAAATGTGATTTTTTTATTATTTTTCCCCAAGTGAAATTTGTGACTTCTTATTATTGCCTCATTAGTTTACAACACAGAAGTTTTAACTTCTTGGTTGTATAAGTTATATTATCACTGTTGCAGAATGAGAAATTGAAATATGAAAAGATTGAGACTTGCAAAAGTTGTGTTGTACATCACTAATGGAAATAAAAATAAAACTATGGGAACTTAATTTTCAATAAGTTAATAATTCGTTGCTTAACTTTTGGGGGCTCTTCTAGTTTCAATTTGTTCTCAAAGTTTTTATGTCTTTATAGTTTAAATTTGCTTTCTCATAGATGTTATAGTCCAATATATTCTCTTAGGGTTTCTAATTCTGTTTTCTTTCTGAGAATTTTTATTCTATTGAGTTTTTAATATACTACATCTTACTCCACAAAAGTCCTGATTTTTCATTATCTAGAGGCAACAGTGGTTAATTCAAGCACTGACAGATTGTCAGATTGGAAAGGTCAGTGGGAAATGTATTGATTTTTATCTGAGAACAGACTGGCAGAGTTTCTAGAGATTCATCACTATAGGGCTGGCAAACATGATTTTTAAAAAACATTTTGTTTTCCACAGTGATTTTCTACAGTCTGCACAATAAGTTATAGAGAGGGGATACTGTAAGGTTGAAGGGAATTGTCCATATGAATGAAATCATAGATCCTTCCTGAAATTTGTCAATTATGATTACTTAAATTTCTGATAGTGACAATATATATAAGTCAGGTTTGGGCATATGAAATAGGTAACCCAGTTTGGGGGAGATTTCAGCATAGGTTTTGGGCATAGGAAATGTTTTTTCCTATACTAATACCATTATTGTAGAAAAATGAGAGGAAAATTGGAATTCCAGTCAGGAGATTGAAGTCTGCTTTGGGGTCAGAAAAGTTGCTTATGAGCCTTTCCTGGAATTCTGAAATTTGGAGATCATCTATAAGTACCTTCTAAGAAGTTTGACTAAAATTCCTCTGTCACAGATGGGGCTTTGTGTGTGTATTTGTGTGGGGGCGTGGGTGTGTGTGTAAAATCTTTACAAACTAACAAAACAGTTATCGTTTCCATTGCAGAATGGTAAGGTGATTTCTTTCATTACCTACAAAAGTATTGAATTTCATAATCTTTTTGAAGATAAAAAATTTGCACTGTATATTTATATACTTTTCAAGATGACAACATTTGCTATGCAGCCCTTAAATATAAGGATTGATAAATATTTGAGTCAGATTTGTCTTTTTTATTTAGAAAGCTTCTTTGTTCTACATAAATATGGGAATGTTGGTAAATGTAAAAGCAAAATTTTGCGCTAAATTACCATTTGATATTACATTCCATTTTGAAAAGTTTAGCCTTGAGGGTTTAATTCTGTGGTGTAAGAAGTAAATATTTATTTATTTAATTAGGTTTCAAAAGAAACTTAGGAAGGTGTTTCATCAAATGTATGTCCTCATGTGTATACGGAGCTTTTTTTTTTTAATGAAAGCTAAAAAGAGTCTGATATTTGCTTTGTTCAGTTAGTGCATTATTTTGTAAATTGACTATGACATATAGTGATTTAATTTAGGTAGGAAATCTTAATTATATAGCTAATGTATTGTTTCTTTTTCTGTAGCTTCCAGAGCAGTTGTAGCACAGCATGTTGCTCCACCACCAGGAATAGTGGAAATAGATAGTGAGAAGTTTGCATGTCAGTGGTAAGTGGTGTGGCTCTCTTAAAGCATTTTCCTTAGAAAGACAAAAGCAAGAAGAAATATAATAATCTGTCATCCAGATTATTTCATCCTAACTTCTTTCTTTATTAGAAGAGAGTACAATTTGGGGGAAGAAAGACTTTGTAATGTCATGTCACTGTTATGTTGAAGTTACTTTGATGGAATATTTTTCAATCTTCACTATTAAGATCTTTGACTAGAATTTTTTGCTACAGAAATATCATTGAACTATTTTATTCCTTTTGAGATTTAGTTTTCTAGTAAAATATTTTGTTTGATCTGTTGACAAATAGAATTTGCCAAACGAGTTAGTTTTCCTGGGCAGACAGAAGACTTTCCTTTGGAGGCACTGTGGTGGAGTTGAAAAGAGGGCTGAGTAGGAGTCTGAGTTCATATTCTGACCCTGCCACTTACTACTTGTGTAGGATGATTTGAGGCAAGATACTTAGCCTTTATGGGCCTCAGTTTCCTCATGTGTAAACTGAGAGAGTTAGACGCAGTGACTGCTAAGATTCCTTCCAATTTTAAATCTGTGATTTTTGAATCTTGTTTGTTGGAAGAAAAAACAAAATAAAAACAGGTTTTGGAAAAATCTTATTCCTTGTAAGTGTATTGGCACTTATTGCACATTGGATTTCTAGCTTTTTTTTCTTTTTTATGAATAACATGGGGGAAGAAGCTAACAAAACTATACATTTGCAGTATATTGTGCAGTTCCTAATACAATTACTTTCTGTTAAGGCCTTCAAAACAAAATAGTGGACAACTCACATAAAACTTTTTGCTTAATATTTTACTGAAAAGACTGAGTGGTAGCAAAGACATGTCATACCAGCTAGACTTAATACATATCTTAATTAAGATAATTGATCAATGATGCAAAATTTCAACTTTTTAAAATAATGTAAAACATATGAAAACATTACTCAGACTCTCAATTGAGTTGATTTTAACACTTGCTTAATTTCTTAGTTTTTAGTTTTATATTACATGAATCCTAAGCCACTTGTTTTAATGTGGATTTAAGCATGGTCTTCATCAGATAAGTGACTGATTAAAAACCTGTACTGTTAATGTACCTCTTTGTGCTAACATCTAGCAATACAATATATAACATGTAACAGTATAACATAAGTCATGAAGGAAGGAATTGTATCGTATTTTGCCTTATTTAGATACAACATTTTCCTTCCAGATCTAAATACATGATACTATGTTGAACTATTAGCTTTTGGGGATAATATATGTAAATGTATTGGACTATCATTGTATAAACCTTATTTTCTGTGATCCGGTATCTTCCTAAATTTGTTTTCTGTATTGTCTTTCTTTTTGCTTGATTATCCCTGACACCATCTTATTTCTCTTTTTATTATGATCATCTCCAGCTCATATATTCACCACAGTATCTTCTCCAAAGATGGAAGGGTTATCTTTTTTTGTTGCTGACATAAATGAACTACATACTTCACCATTAGGAAGTTTTTTGTGTCCTTTTATATGTCTTCTCAATCACACAACCTACTGGCTCTGATTAGGGTCCATTCCCATCCTCCCACCCCTACCAGGAATTATCCATTTTCTCCTTCCATTCTAGAGCATACCTAGTTTTACTATCTCAGCTGTTTTAGGGAAGGCTAGATGATAAAAGAAAAATATAATTCCTTCTTGATCTGCATCAGCCAAAAATGCTTTGTTGATATTCCTTGTTTTGGATCAGCTGCTTAGCAACAATAATAACTGATATTTACTTAACACTTTTAAGGTTTACAAATGTTTTATTAACATTATTATTTTGCGTCTCCCAGCAGATCTGTGAGTTATTAAAACATTAAAATCCCCATTGTATATATGACTTATTAAGTGATTTGCCCATGGTCACATTACTAGTAAGGTAGGATTTGAAACCAAATGTTTCTCACACCAAATCCAGCACTCTAATCACTGTAACACATTAAGCTTTTCCCTTTCAAGGAAGGGAGACCCAATAAGAACTTTGCCCTCCTTACCCCATCTGTTCTAGGGCTACACTCACTATCAAAGAATATAACAAATTTTGTCACAGAATAAGATAATTTATGTACTTTACAAACTCTGAAATGTTATATAAATGTTAGCTATCATGATAATAATTATGATGCCATCTCCATCCTGTCAGTTTACCTTATATCAATTAACTACCTACTCTATGCAAGATACTGTCTTTGAAGTAACAAACTAGACCCTCTGCTACACATCCACTATGGATCTACTTCCCTCCTCCTCCCTGAATCTCTAAACTTCTTCTGGATTCTGGATTACTGTCCATACACAAGGAGCCCTGCAGGCTACATATTGACTTAATTTTAAGATGTAATATTATCTTTATTTGATTTATTTTTTAATATTTAAAAATTTTCCCATTTGCATTTTAATCTTGTTCCGTCAGCCCTCAGGACCTTTATGGGCCTCATCTGGTCCACAGGCCAAGTAGGCACCTCTGGTCCACACAAACTATAGACAACAGAGCAATTGAGTACATTGTAGGCACCAGAAACTTTACGAACCAGGTGACCTTTGTGCTAGGTTTCACTCAAGTTTTCAATGTACTCTAACTACTGATGCCTGTACATGGTAAGAATATTGAACACTTTGGGACCCAGGGCCCCTGAATATTCCTTCATATTACCCTGCATATTTATTTATTAAAACTAAAGGAAGTGTAGACCCAGGGCAGCTAGGTGACACAGTGGATCGTATTCCAAGTGAAGAAGATTCATCTTCCTGAGTTCAAATCTGGCCTCAGCCACTTAACTAGTTGTTTGACCCTGGGCAAGTCACTTAATCTTATTTGCCTCAATTGCCTCATCTGTAAAATAAAGCTGGAGAAGGAAATAGCAAACCACTCCAGTATCTTTGTCTTTGCTAAGGAAACCCTAAATGGTGTCATAAAGAGTTGGACACCACTAAATAATAACACATGGTTCACTGTTCATTTCTCTTCTGTGTTAAGGCCATTAAATCCTGATTGTAGGTATTGGCTAGTGGTTCCTATGTCACAACAGCACATTGGGAAAAGGTAGGTGGTGGGAAAGTAGACTTTCTGAGCTGGCTGCATTTTACATAAATGATCTCTGAAAAAGAATAGCTCAACCATCTTCTAGAAGTGCTTGCTCAGGGGACAGACTTTCTACTTTAAAGGGACAATAGTAAGATGCCTTGATTTTGTTTGTAATCTATTACGTGGTTCACTTTGACAAGCCCCTATCCATTTGCACCTGGGAATCGACCCAAACTTCACCTTTATCATTAATGGCTGCATTCTCACTCTGCCCTGATGACACAAATGTCTTACTCTTCTTAGGTCCCAGAGATGGAAAGGCAGGTGCTGTGTTTCTCTGAAAAAAAAAAAAAATTTTTTTCCAGATCTTTCTGTTTACCTGTATATCAACCACTAGAAAGACATGTTCACAAAAAGACATGTGCACAATTTGGGATGTGCACCTTGAGTCTTTTAACCCCTTTAGCTAAGATAACAATATGCTTAAGAACCGTTTTTATTAGACTGACTCATCTCAAGGCCTAACTTGATCAAAGTGTACATTCCATTACTACTTCAACTTTTGTTACCTACCCACTTCCAAATTCTAAATTCTCAAAGGGATTGCTTAAATTCCCTTTCTTCTTGCTGTAAATCATTAACATGGTCCTTATATATAATAGTTTTTTTAAGTGGTTATTCAGCCAGTAATGATGATGATGATGATGATGATGATGATGATGATGATGGCAATGACCGCAATGATGGCTGCAATGATAGTATATTTTATAGCACTACAGTGATTTCATAATCTTTAGGTCATTTTTAATATATCGTCTCATTAGTTAAGCAAAATTCATGTAGGGTTGGCAGGATGTTGTGTCTCGTTGTGTTCCCTACCCCATCCCCATGCTATAGATCCTAAGCTCTTTACGCCCTTTTATGTAACTTCTGTGCATCTATCTTTTTCTAAAAATTCTTCTAGCTGTCTGGAAAATTGCATTTCTTCACTTTAAAACCCTTTTGTATTATCCTGTTTCTATCTGATGTATTTATTCCAGTGCAACTCTTGCAACACAACCACAATTACAGATTTCTAGATACTTTTGACTGATCATGCTTAGGACAGGCTTTGTTTTCTTTTGTATACTTTCATAAAACAGCATGTCTTGGGTCTAGATTTCCATAGAGAATTTCATTTAGATCTGGCTGTTTTCAACATAACATCTTTCTTCACCTCCCATATTGTAGCTTCATAATCCTCTAATATAACAGTTGACAGAAAAAAACCTTTTTTTAATGGAAAAAATCATAGTTCTTTATACTATTTATCTAGTTATTTAACAAGGTTTTTGCTGAAGATGTGTTTTTCTCCTCTTCACTTGTGAGATCTAGACTAGGTCCCCTTTACTTACTTTAATGTCTAATCCTGAATCAGGGTTGGAAGAATTGAATAGGCCTTATAAAGATGATAATAGCAGGGAATGGGGATGCAATGGGTTGCCTCACTGGGCCTACCAAGAGAGAAGCTAATAGATTTCTCAAGAAGTGCAATGGTTAACTTAAGATCCATCAGTGAAAGTTCAAATTTGAGAAAACTGTCTTCATGGTCAAGTGGAGTTTTCTAGATGTTTCCATCTTTGACACCTGTTATTTTCTCATGTTAACAAATTTATCCCTTCATTCCCCCTAATTGTAGCATCCTAGTTTTCAACTATGCTTTGTAGAACCTCTTCCACCAGAAAGGTATTCAGCTATACCTTTTAACATTTCTATCTAAAGGCAAAAATCTTTCCTTTTCACTGTATTCCATCACTCTAGGCTACCCATCCTTCCCAACAACAAAAAAAGAGTATGGGGTTGGGGGAACATGGCACAGATATATAGAAGAGAAAATAGGCATAAGTAGTATTAACCTATATTGCCTACCTCATTTTGTGATTGTCAATTTAGAATGTATTTAGCATGTTCAAAATTATGATGCCACGCTATTAAAATATGCATTAAGCTTACTATAAATATCTCATGAAGGTCTTTAAAAACAACAGCAAAGGAAAATAATTAGGAAAATTGTACTAACCAAGTACTACCCCACAAGATTCTTTGATTAGAAAGACATGGCCATAATAGAATTTCTTTGGCACAGCACATATCCTTTCTTTTATTCAGTGCCTGTTGTATGAACGGTGCTAAAGAATGATTATCATTATTGCACTATAGCTTTTATACTGTTCACTCCACAAATTCTCACTCCACAAATTCAAATAATAGATGTCAATTGGGCTATAATCTGTTGGTCCTAAGTCCCATGTCATCTATATGATCAATGATAATTGATCCTTCTTTCTTCCCCAGTTTTTTATTTTGTAAGGTTTCTCCATTTACAAGTAATGTCCTCCCACTAAAACTCCAAAGTACAGCCAGTTGTTTATTCTGAAATGTTGTTGTGATGAATACCTTATCAAAAATAACAGTCCTACAGTTGTTAAGAACTAGAGTTGAGACAGAAGAGCTCCTTTTTCTTCAGTGCAGCACATTCATAAGCAAAAAGGAGTTTTGAACCTTGTAGGGTAAAATATATACTCTTTCCTCTTACTAAAGGCCTTTGAAATATTTTGTTTTAGTGTACAGTTTAAAAGCTTGAGTTAATTAACTAAGCAGTGTTGGGCTTTAATTGCTTTGTTTGGAATTGAAAGAAGTAAGGAAGATTCCAGCTTGCTAATGAAATAATAAAGCTCTGAAGAACTTAAACTTAGCTTAATTTTCCTTTCTTTTTCCCAACCTGCAATGGAATAGTACACAGTCAGGAATAGAGAGGGATTTTATTATATGAACGCAGGACCCATTAGTTGTATGAAATGATTGTAATAGGATCAACAGTACCATAAATATGGACCTTTTCTGCCACGTGAAAATAGATTTGCAATATAAAGCAGCCCTTTGTTTTTGATACATTGCAATTTTACTTGCATTATAAAAGTAAACAAGCAAACCACCATAACATCTTTGTTCCTTAGTTTTCCCATCTATAAAATGAGGACTTTGACTTAATAGCCCCAAAGATCCCTTAGAACTTTAAATCCTAGGAAAATTAATGGTTCGTCTATTTCCTTATATTAGCATGGTTCAAAGCCACTCTGTACTTTTGAGAAATAAGAATGTTTACTTATTTGAAATTTGTTACATAGTTATTTGGTACTAAGTTTTGACATTATTATTGAATTGTTCCAGTATTTTAAAATAGGATCCTGAAGTTAGTGTTAATTGTTATTGTTCATTTTTAGGTTGAATGCACATTTTGAAGTGAATTCAGATTGTTCAGTCTCTCGAGCAGAAATGTACTCTGAATACCTTTCAACGTGTAGTAAATTAGCCCGTGGTGGAATCCTGACATCAACTGGATTTTATAAATGTCTTCGGTAGGATCTATGGTCTCTGCTTAAATAAAATTATCAAGATTCATCATACTTTTGGATTACTGTTACTGTTCTCTTGGGGAGGGGGGAGGAATCCTAAACTTTTTGTTCACTTTAAAGCTCATCAGTTTCTGGAATTTTATATTGCTATATTGAGGATAGTTAGAATTGAAACTTTATGGATAAGGTTTTAATTAAAATATTTTATTGAATATTATGACTTTTAAAAGTAAGGAATTATATCTAATTTAGTTCATTTCTATTATAATAGTAATCTTTTAAAGATTTTAGTTTTCTAAAAATATAATACTTTTAAAATCACATCAGCAAGAATTTCACAAAATCCAATCAAAATTTCTTAATAAATTGCCATCAGTCAAAAATTAGAGAGACTATTTTCCATTACTTTCCCTGTCTTGTTTATTTGTTTTTGTTCTATTTTTACAAAAATGACAGTAGTAATGGCAAATATAATGAATGTCCAATATTTATAATTAAAAAATATATTGTGCTACTTTGAGCTTTTTTTGAAAAATCTTGTGGAGAATTTTTGGTGGTACTAAAAACTAATAAACATACTTGTGTTTGACAGAACGGTGTTTCCAAATCATACGGTGAAGAGAGTGGAGGATCCAAATAACAATGGGCAGGCACATATCCATGTAGTAGGGGTAAAACGGAGGGCGATACCACTTCCCATTCAGATGTACTATCAGCAACAACCAACTTCTACACCTGTGGTCCGTGTTGAGTCTGTTCCAGATGTATCTCCTACTCCTTCACCAGCAGGTTTTAATTTATTATTACATTTTCAATTGAAGTTAATTATAAATCTCAAGCAAAAAGCATTAAACTGATTACAAAGTAAGTTTTGTTATGACTTTTACAATATTACAGAATGCTTCTTTACCTTCTAGTTTTGTGAGATTAATGACACCATGTGTCAAGAGGTTTCACTTAACACTTGTCACAAATTGTTTACCATATTAAAATCTAATAGCTACTTTTATTTTAAGTTGCTTGGAAGGATGAATTCTTGCATTTGATTCCTTAGTTTAATTTGCTTTTCCTCTATTTTCAGGAATCCCACATGGATCACAAACTATAGGAAACCATTTTCAGCGGACTTCTGTTAATGGCCAATCTTCAAATTTGACTGCAACGCAAATGTCTTTTCCAATCCAAGGTGTTCATACTGTGGCACAGACTGTTTCTAGAATTCCACCAAATCCTTCAGTTCATACCCAGCAGCAACAAAATGCTACAGTGACTGTCATACAAAATAAAGCTCCAATTTCTTGTGAAGTAGTTAAGGCTGCAGTAATTCAGAATACTATTCCCCAAACAGCAGTTCCTGGTAGTATTGCTGTTGGAGGTGGAGCAGCACAGGCCTCTATTGTTCAGAATCATAATACAGGACCACAACCAGTGACTGTTGTCAGTTCTCAAACATTGCTTCATCATCCTCCTGTCCTTCAGCAGCAATCCCCACTACATGCAGTAGTACCAGGACAAATATCCTCAGGCACTCCTGTTACAGTAATTCAACAAGCTGTACCACAGAGCCATATATTTGGCAGAGTACAGAACATACCAGCATGCCCTTCTACAGTTTCACAAGGTCAACAGTTAATCACCACATCATCCCAACCTGTGCAAACTTCATCTCAACAGTCATCTTCTAGCAACCAGCAACAAGACACTGTCATCATTACACCCCAGCAATATGTAACAACTTCGGCATCCAATATTGTCTCTGCTACTTCAGTACAAAGTTTCCAAGTAGCAGCTGGCCAAATGGTTACGATAGCTGGAGTCCCAAGTCCACAAACCTCCAGGGTAGGATTTCAGAACATTGCACCAAAACCCCTTCCTTCTCAGCAAGTTACATCAACAGTGGTACAGCAACCCATCCAGCAGCCACAACAGCAAACCCAACAGAGTGTAGTGATTGTCAGCCAGACAGCTCAGCAAGGTCAAACATATGCACCAGCCATTCACCAAATTGTTCTTGCTAATCCAACTACAATCCCAGCTAGTCAAACAGTCCAGTTACCCGGACAGCCAAACTTAACTCCATCTTCCTCACCATCACCTGGACCAGTTACAAATAGCCAAGTCCCAACTGCTATGTCATCTCCTCCTTCTACTCCTCAGTCCCAGGGACCTCCTCCAACTGTCAGTCAGATGCTATCTGTGAAAAGGCAGCAACAGCAGCAACATTCACCAGCATCTCAACCACAGCAGGTACAAGTACAAGTTCAGCAGCCACAGCAGGTACAAATGCAAGTTCAGCCACAGCAAACTAACACAGGAGTTGGTCAGCCTGCATCTGGTGAATCTAGTCTGATAAAACAGTTACTGCTTCCAAAGAGAGGTCCTTCCACTCCAGGTGGTAAACTTATACTCCCAGCTCCACAGATTCCTCCTCCTAATAATGCAAGAGCCCCTAGCCCTCAAGTGGTTTATCAGGTGACCAACAACCAAACACCAGGTTTTGGAGTACAAGGACAGTCTCAAGGTCAGCAGCTATTGGTTGGGCAGCAAAATGTTCAGCTGGTACAAAGTACAATCCCACCATCCGCGGGAGTACAGACAGTACCTATCTCTAACTTACAAATATTACCAGGCCCTCTGATCTCAAATAGTCCAGCAACTATTTTCCAAGGGACTTCTGGCAACCAGGTTACCATAACAGTTGTGCCAAATACTAGTTTTGCTACTGCAACTGTGAGTCAGGGAAATGCAACTCAGATCATTGCTCCAGCAGGGATTACCATGAGTGGAACACAAACAGGAGTTGGACTTCAGGTGCAAACACTTCCAGCTACTCAAGCACCTCCAGCTGGACAATCACCATGTGCTACTGCTGCTGCTCCCCCATTTAAAGGTGATAAAATAATTTGCCAAAAGGAGGAGGAAGCAAAGGAAGCAACAGGGTTACATGTTCATGAACGTAAAATAGAAGTCATGGAAAACCCATCCTGCCGAAAAGGAGTTGTAAACACTAGCAATGGGGATACAAAAGAAAATGAAATAGAGGTGGGAAATCTTTTAAATGGGAGAAAGTATAGTGACTCAAGTCTACCTCCTTCAAACTCAGGGAAAAGTCAAAATGAGACCACCCAATGCTCACAAATCAGTAATGGGCCATCATTAGATTTGGGTGAGAATGGAGCTCCTGGAAAGCAGAACTTGGAACAAATGGATACACAAGAATTCAAAAGTGATTTGAAGAAACCCCTAGTTAATGGAATCTGTGATTTTGATAAAGGAGATGGTTCTCATTTAAGCAAAAACATTCCAAATCACAAAACTTCCAATCATGTGGGAAATGGTGAGATATCTCCAGTGGAACAAGGGAATTTAGATGCCACTCAGCAAGATACTGCCAAAGGTGATCAAATAGAAAGAATTTCTAATGGACCTGTATTAACTTTGGGTGGGACACCATCTGTAAGCAGTATACAGGAGGCCACAAATGTGATAACACAGCAACTTAGTGGTACCAACACTGATTTACCTAATGGACCTTTAGCTTCAAGTTTGAGTTCAGATGTGCCTCAGCAACGCCCAAGTGTGGTTGTCTCACCACACACTGCAGCCTCTGTTATACAGGGACATCCAATCATAGCAGTACCCCACTCAGGATCTAGAGCATCCCAATCTCCCTTATCATCTGAAGTTCGGTCTACTAATGGCACAGCAGAATGCAAAACTGTAAAGAGACCAGCAGAGGATATTGATAGGGAAACAGTCCCAGGAATTCCAAATAAAGTAGGAGTTAGAATTGTTACAATCAGTGACCCCAATAATGCTGGCTGTAGTGCAACAATGGTTGCAGTACCAGCAGGAGCCGATCCAAGCACTGTAGCTAAAGTAGCAATAGAAAGTGCTGTTCACCAAAAGCAGCAGCATCCACCAACATATGTACAGAATATAGCTACGCAGGTATGTTCACTATCCTGTTTCTTTTATTATTAAAATAATTTTGTTGTTTTTTATCAGTTTTCTAAAAATTGTTTGGCAGTACAGTCATTAGTTAATCTGTTGTTTTCTCCTGTCAAGCCTCGAAAACTTGTAAAGTTATAATGTTTTGGTGTAAATATATGTCAAAACAGCTGTACTTTTTTTTTCCTTCCAGTTCTTATTGCTGTCATAGGTGTTTTTTTTTTTTTGTTGTTGTTTGTTTGTTTGTCATAGGTGGTTTTAAAGTTAATTGCACATAATTTAAAGAGGGTCTTTAATTTTTTTCTTCTAATGCTGACCAGACTAACTCATGTATCTTAGCTTTTGGAAAAGTGATTGTCCAGCTGGATGTGCTTTAAAATCTTTATTTTCTCACATGGTTTTCTTTTTTTCTTATTTTGCAAATGCCACCAAAAATTGTTTTTCTGTATTTAATTTCTTCATTTTGAAGTATATTTATATAACTTGTTTGCCAACATCTTTGTATAATGAATCCCATAGAAGTCACATTATTTTGTATTTTTAAAAAATACTCCCAGATTCCTTCTTGATATTCTCATATATTCAATAAATTATATATAGCTATAATCACTATCTTGAATTTAGGTGTGACTGTCCTCTAAGCAATATCATCATAATAATTTTGTTATTTTGTTACTTTTCTCTGATTCCCAAGTTTCTGCTATATCTTTCCATAATGTTTTCCATCAAAGTTGTGAAGAACTTAACATAAGAAAATATTCTCTGGTTAAATTTTATCTATCAGGAAATTGTGGGATCACATCCAGGTTATGAAGGTTAAGATAGTTGAAATACTTTATCTGTTGCGATGTGGGTCTTGCTTAAGTCCTGACCTGATCCTTAAATGCTCAGGTTTAACCCCACCTTATCATTATTTCATGGTTTTACTCCTTTCCTGCTAGTCCCAAACCTGACCGACCTATTCTATTTTGACTTTCTGATTGCCTTTAGTAATTGCAAAAATGTCAATAATTGGGGAGGCTAGGTGGTGAAGTGTATAGAACACCAGCCCTGGAGTCAGGAGGATCTGAGTTCAAATCTGGCCTCAGACACTTAACACGAAAACTAGCCATGTGACCTTGGGCAAGTCACTTAACCCCAATTGTCCTCCAAAAAGCAAAAAAACCAAAACAAAACAATATTTACTGTCAACAATGGACCAAAATTGGACCTTGCAGGTATAGAAAGTGCAGCAGGAGAGAAAGTAACATATCACAATGCCATGTTTAAGAAGCTCCATTCCTTTAGCATGTTGTTTTACATAAGTGTGTGAACTTGGATAATATTACTTATAATTATGATATGATTCTAATTAATGTTTTGTGCGGTATATATATATGCGGATATTTTTATATGCATATATATTTGAAATTTTTGAAGCACTAAAATATTCCATTTATTTTTAAACAGGTGCTACAAATTAGTTAATAAATTGATTGCTGAATGCTAGCTTTTCCCCTCAAACTAGATTTTCCTTCAATTGAGTCTTTATAACTTATAAAAAAATTGATAAAGATTTATTCACAATATTTATCATTTTGTGTTTAAGTATTTTCTATTTTATTTGCATGGTGCTCTCTTCTTCTATTCTGCTAGAATTGTTAATGGTCCCAAGATGATAATAGGAATCTATAAATAATTTATGATAATTAACAAACCTAACCAATTTTAAGAAGACTTCTGTATAAGATAATTTATTGAACCTTATTTTTTATGTCTTTATCTCTCTATATGATTATATTCAGTTGTTGTTTTTTTTCAATTTTTTTTTCACTTTTTTTTGGGGGGGGGGGAGAATTGGGGTTAAGTGACTTGCCCAAGGTCACCTGGCTAGTTTTTGTGTTAGGTGTCTGAGACTGGATTTGAATTCAGGTCCTCCTGACTCCAGGGCTGGTGCTCTATTCACTGCACCACTTAGCTGCCCCGATATTCAGTTTTAATAACTCAACATCATAAGCATTGTTAATACATTCCTAAATTATCTATAAGTAGTTATGAAAAATTTCCTTTAGGAAATTTGGGTTTACACTTATTATAAAATTTTAGAATTTCCAAAATAACTTTAGTGTGTCAGTGCATTTTGTGTGTGTGTGTGTGTGTGTGTGTGTGGAGAGGGGGGGAGAGACATGAAAACAGATACTCTTTAATGGTAGAATTGTAAACTTGAAGATCTTGTTAGAGAACAATTTGACTAGTGCAGTTTGAAAAATTACAGTCATTACATTCTTAAGGCTTTACCTGTATTTAAAGTTTTTCTCTCGTATGAAATATCAGAATGAGAATCACACATTCTCAGAGTTGGAAAGGACCTCAGTAGCTGTCCAGTTCTGATATATTTATATCTATATGGTCACCAAACATATCCATGAAGTTATCATTCAGCCTTTGCTTAAATACGTCCATTGAGAGGTAATCTGCAACCACCAGGACTGTTTATCCTTAGAAAAAACTAATTAGGAGCAGCTAGGTGGCACAGTGAGTAAGAGTTCCGGCCCCGGAGTCAGGAGGATATGGGAACGGTTCTGGCCTCAGTTACTTAGCACTCACACATAAATAACTAGCCGTGTAACCTTGAACAAGTTACTTAACCCCAATTGCTTTTTTTTAAAAAAGAAAAAACTAACATTCGGTTTTTCCTTATTACACCAAGCCATATTGTTTCCCAATTCCATCCCCTGGGATCAAACCAACCAAATCTAACTTCTTTACTATACCTGAAAATAGCTGTTATATCCCTTTGTAAATTTTCTCTTCTCTAGCCTAAATATTCTCTGGTCTTTCAGCTAATATATACATATATGGTATGCTCTAGAGGCCATTTGCTATCCTAATTGCCCTCTTCTGGGCACTTTTAAGCTTATCCACCCCCTTGCTAAAGTGCAGTACCAAGAATTAAAGTTCATTTAAAACAACAGATATTTAAGGCATTGATGCCTTTTAAACTTTTGCCTGTTATACTTAGCATCTATACATTATATCCAAGTTTTATTCATCATTATCATTTGAAAATCCATTCTGAAACTGTATTTTGTTTGCTTGTAGCAGTTTTTAAAATGATTGAAATTAAAATAAATATGCCAGCCATCATGGAGAAATCCTATCTTGATTCAGACATAGAAAACCAAAAATACCAAATAGAACAACATGAAAAGTAAAGATAAAATATATTAAAATTCACTTCAGCTTATATTTTTTTCATTGTGAAGAGATAAATGTTTACTAAACAAGTACCCTGTGTGTTATACCTGAACATTCTGAAAACCATCAACATCTCATTATCTTCAAAAGTTAGCATTAAATTATTTTGAAAACTAAATTATTTTATCCTTGAAAACATAAATTGAGTTTCTCTTTTACATCCTTGTCAAATTTGGAATTAAATACTATTTCAGTATATACTTGAAGAGGATACTGGGCATAGACCATCATGTAGAGAGCATTACTATATTTTCTTTTCCTGTAGTGATTTTATTTAAAGGTTTTCCAAGAGAGGTTCAGTTTTTAAGGGTTTAAGGGTTTGATTTGGAATATGTAGAGACTTTAATGGCTATTATTACAGGATGCTTGTATTGAGAAAGGTCTTAAGAAATAAGGACTATTCAGAAAAGGCAAGGAACTTTTGCTAATTAGAAGGAAAAAAATGAAGACAAGTACATGAAAATATAAAGAGAAATATTTTCCAGGAGTCATTATTTATCTGTTGAAGATAACCATATCAGTTTGTCCTCTTTGGTCTAAGCTTTATTGTATTCATTTTACAGCATGGCAGATGCCCATATGTGAGATAATTATACATACAATATTATTTTAGACTATTTTTATCTTTTCCCTATTTTCACTTTGTTTCTCCCTTTGCCTAATATATGCATTTCTGTTACCTATTTTTATTGTTTTTATAGACAGACACCCTCTGTAGGAAGTTAGATTATGGCTGTGTGCAGGGCCATTGACATTGATATTTGCATGACCCTTTTTTTTTTTTATCAAGTATTAGGAAAACAAGGGCATAGCACAAGGATACAATTTCACACACAGCCAGGAACAGATCAGTTCTGCTAAAGCTACAAAAATTTGGTTCTTTCCCAAAAAACCACTGTTGCACTGGTATTGAGGCTAGTGCCTTAGTTATTCATTTTCATATCATTTAAAAATAAGCTGTGTGGGGGTGGCTAGGTGGTGCAGTGAGTAAGAGCGCTAGCCCCAGAGTTGGGACCTGGGATCGGTTCCGGCCTCAGATACTTAATACCCACACAAAAATAACTGGCCATGTAACCTTGGGCAAGTTATTTAACCCCAATTGCTTAAAAAATACATATATGTGTGTATAGATATAGATATACACACATATATATACACACACACACATATACACACACACGCACACACACACACACACACACACACACACACACACATATATATATATAAAAGCTCTGTGTGTGTGTGTGTGTGGTTCCATACTTAAAGAGGGAAAACTTTTATGCCAGAGAAAACCAAGTGTACATATCATAATTCGTTTTTGTTATCTTTTCCTACAGTTTCATTTAAAATATTTGATTCTTAAAAGGTGACTAAATTATAAAAAATACTTTGGGAAGATAAATTATTACGAAAATGCCAGGTATTTATACTGTTTCCACTGTTAGGGATTCATAATTATTATACATATTAGTGGACTGTCAGACATTATAGATGTTCTACGTTGTGATAGCAAAATTATGAACCTCAAGAAATTTTGTTTTCTGTAGCTTATGCATTTTAATTGAGTTTTTCTCATTAGTTAATTCATTCTTTTTAAAACTTTTATTAAAAGATTAACATTGAACATAGATACTAAGCATTATTAATAATATGCATGTAAATTCATTTCAGAACATAAAATGAAATAACAATTTTTCAGTTGCTCCCACTACATCTTGTTCAGGATTCTTTATTTTCCATTCATTCTTACACTCTTGCACTTTTTTCTTTGCAATTAGTATATTCTTCTGGTTCTGCTTTTTTTTTCCTTTTTGCATTGTTTCATATAGATTTTTCCAGATTTCTTTATATATCTTATACCCATTGATCTTAACTGCATTATGAAATTTTATCCCATTCATGTTTCATAATTAAATCATTCCTTTATCATTGTACATTTACAATATTTCCAGGTGTTTTTGCAATTACTTATGATATTGATATTGCCATGAAAATCTGTGCAGATGCAGCTCATTTTTAGTTTTGATAAAGCTTTTAAGGTGTGTTCTTAACAGTGAGGTCAAAGGAGATTTGTTCAAAAGGTATGATTATTTTTTTTAACTGTCACATTGCTGTCCAAAATTATTCCACCAGTTTACATTCCACCAATTATGGAAGAACATAACTCCTTAACTGTGCCAGGTACTATGCTAAGAGCTGGAGAAAGGCAGAAGACAAGAAGCAAACAAACTGGTGCAAAAAAAACTGTAGATAGGATAAATAGGAAATAATAAGCAGAGGAAAAGCACTAGATTTAATTGGGGTTGGAAAAGCAACCCTGTAGAAAGTGGTATTTTAGTTGGGACTTGAAGCAGGCTGGGGATCCAGGCGGTAGAGATGAGAGGGGAGAACATTCTTGGCATGGGAGATAGCCAAAGACAATGTCTGGAGCTAAGAGATAGGGAGTGTCTTATTTATAGAATATCAAGGAGGCCAGTGTCACTGGTTCATAGAGTTTGTGGACTGGGAGGAAAGAAAGGAGAAGGGTGTAAGATATAAGAAGAGTGGATAGATGTCAGGGCAGGAAGAGTTGAACTAGGTAATGAAGGGCTTTGAACACTGAGCAAAGGATTTTGTATTTGATCCTCGAGGTGAAAAGGAACCACTTGAGTTTTTGAACAGTGACATGATAAGATCTGTATTTCAGGAATATCACTTTGGCAGCTTAATGGAAGATGGACTGAAGTGAGGAGACAGTTATGGCCAGCAGGCTATTGTAATTGGCCAGTACCTGCACCGGGGTGGTGCCAATAGTCAGTGACAACATTGGATAGGGGCAATGAGAGATACTGAGGACATAATACGTAAGTTGTAAGCCAGGGTGACTAGGAAGATGGTCAATATTGATTTGGCAGTTTGGAAGGGAAGTGGGTTTAGAGAGTTGAATTTTGGACATACTGTGTTTAAGATGTCTACTGGACATGTCTGGGAGGCAGTTGGAGATGCAAGATTGAAGGTCAGCAGAGTTGTTAGGGCTGGATTTAGGTAGATTTAAGAATCATTAGCATAGAGATTGCAATTAAATCCAAGGCAGCTGATGAGATCATCAAGTATAGTGTAAAGCAGATCAGAGGGTGAACCAAGAGAAAGCCCTGTTACCCATGGTTAGTGGGCCTGACTTGGATGAGGATCCCCAAAGGAGACAAAGGGAGGAGAACCAGAACCAGGAGAGAATGGTGTCCAGAAAAGGGCAATAAACAGTGTCAATAGCTGTAGAGAGGTTAAGAATGAGGCTTGAAAAGATGACATTCTTTTTTTTTTAATATTAACTTTCTTTATTTCCCTTTTTAAAAACATTAATTTTTCTTACTAGCCATGTGACCCTGGGCAAGTCACCCAGCCCCAATTGGCCTGCCCTCTTCCCTCCAAAAAGAAAAAAAAATATATCCATTAATATCCATTTAAAAAAATTTTTGAGTTTCAAATTCTCTCCCTTCCCCCCACACATTCCCTATCCTTTTAAGGAGAGAAGCAGTATGATACCCATTATTCATAAGCAGTCCTGCACAACTTACTAATTTTAACTTTTCATCTTTTTTCATCCTTGTCAATTTTCTTGGTATGATGTAAGAGAATGAGTTGCTTTAATATGCATTCTCTTATTTGTGATTTGGCATCATCTTTCTTACAATTATAATTTGTTTGTTGTTCCTTTTTTTTTTTTAAAGCAGTTGGGGTTAAGTAACTTGCCCAAGGTTACACAGCCAGTTATTTTTGTGTGGGTGTTAAGTATCTGAGGCCAGAACCGATCCCAGGTCCTCCTGATGCCAGGGCCGCTCTTACTCACTGCACCACCTAGCTGCCCCTGTTTTGTAGTTCTTTTTTTTCCCCATGTTTTTTTTTTTTATTTTACGTTTGTTTTTAGTTTACATCATTCATTTCCATAAGATTTTGAGTTAAAAATTTTCTCCCTCTCTTTCCCCTACCCACCACCCCAAAAGAGTGATCCCACTGGAAAAGACAACATTCTTAAATTAACATCAAAGGCACATCTATATTACCAACTTCTCCCTACGTCTTTTTAGCCCTTGTCACACCATGCCTGGACTATCGAAGCATCCTTCTACAATAGCTGGGCTGAAGTTTCCTTTTTACGTTTTTTCCAGTTCTAGTCTGACACTAGATAAATTTCTTTAAATATGCACTTTCGTTATTTTATTCCTCTATTCACTATTCAATGACTCCTCCTTGAGTGCAGGGAAGTCTTAAAACTTGTTAACCTGCCATTTATTGTCCCTTTTTCTCAACATAAACTTTACTGTAGGAAAGATGATTTCCTTATCATCTCCAGAATACATATTGCTTTTGTGTCCTTCCTTATAATGTTTATACTACTGTATGTAATCCCTTTCCTACCTTTATCTGCCTGCCTAAATTTTGCCTATCATTCAAGGTCTAGTTCAAATATCCACAAAGTTAGTTCTTTCCCCTTTCTAATAAAGGAATGATATTCTCCTTTCCTTCCCCTCCCCCCCCCTTTTTTTTTTGGTGTTTTAGCCTTCTTTATATTGTTAACTTTTGATATGAATGTCATTTCACAAACTAGATTGTAAGCTCTTATGAGTCAAGGACACAATACTTCTTGTTGTCTTCTATTGCTAATTGCACATGGTGCTTTCTCAGAAAAGGTCTTTTGAGTGAAGGAAAGTCTTTTTTAACTACCAAAAGCCATTTGTCTTCTCCCCGGAAAGAGGATTTCGGGGCATCAAGAGCAACAGTTAATTGCAGCTCCTTTTTTTTTTTTTTTTAGTCCTTTTCTCTTTATCCAACTCTATAATTTTTCCCTTTATACTGGAGTATGATAATATAACTTCATTTTGTCAAATTTCATGATTGTAAAGGTTTTAAATTTCTGTTTTGAGTGATTTGTAATATTTACTATCTACTTAGCCAAATTATTTTATAAACAAGATAATAAAAACAATTGAGCTGAACATTTTAAATACAATCTGATATGTAATCACTGACTAAAAATATACCACATTATTACTATATCATACATAAAGCATTTTTCCTCTTGTACATGTACTAAAACTCAATATGTAATTTCTTAGTGTTGGTATAAATTTGGGGTATAAATTTGGAAAAGAAGAATAGTTGAGAGGGAAGAAACAGAAAGAATGACATAATTTGCCATTATAAGAAAGTTTATATCAAATATAGATCTTTTAACTTTAATGGGGAAAAGCTTACTTCATTAAAGGGGTTAATCTTAGAAGTTAATTTAATGAATGAATGAACAGATTTCTACATATATATGAACATAATTATTCTGAGTTTTGTACTGTTTCTTGCTGGCCTATGTGAAGCATATCAGTAAATTAATCATGGATGAGAAAACATTTCGTGTTTCAACTTAGAAACTAATACTTTTCTTATGGGTTGAAATCTCCAACTAAAAATATTTGGTTAGAAAATTATTTAAAATGAATTATTAAAATGCTATAGTGATGATTAAATGTGATTTATTTACCTAAATTTTGCTTATATGCTTCTGTGTGAAATAAAGGAATCTGAATATTTTAAAGATTTTTAGATAATCATATGTACTCCTTAAATTAAAAATAAAGTAACACTCACTATATTAATAGATAAATCAGTTTTTCATGTAGAGTTGTTAGAATGAACTATAAAATGTGAATGTGTTTTCCTTTATTATTTAAAAACCCATGCATTTGTAATTTTTCAACAGAGCACACCTGTGACACCAGTACCAACTGTTCAAGTACAGGGCCAGCATAACAATTCTCAGCCATCTCCATTCAGTACATCCAGTCAACATGGAGAACAAATGAAAAAACCTGGACAAAACTTCATGTGTCTGTGGCAGTCTTGTAAAAAGTAAATGATGTTTTATTTAATATACAAGTACATTTTAGAAGTGTTCTGTTTACAAATAAGCTTCTAGTTAAACTCAATTTTTTAATGACTCAACATTTTCTCTTGAGAAACTGTTTTTTAACAAGAATTTCTGTTTTAGAAGTGATCACTCTATAAATCTAATGTAAACTAATGCATTTTAAATTCATGCAAAAACTCCCTGATATAGATGTGATTTAACATAATATTTGTGTATGAAAGAACATCTTGGCTTGTGATAATTATAAGTGTTTCAACACTTTAGAAGTCTCTCAAACATTTCTAGGACTTAGAAGCCATGTATTATTGAATTGTCATAGGGAGAATGGGCTTGACAGAAAATTTCAGAATGATATTGATGAATTAAAGTGCCATCTTAATTCCTGAGGAGATAACTTCATATCAGATCATTCTTCAGAAGCATAAACTTATATATAAAAAAGACACTTCAAAAATGTTTTTCCTCATAAGCTTTTTAAAAATTAACAAGCATTTATTGTCTTCCTTTCCTTCCTATCAAGCCCCATCCATTCTTCCCACTACCCTACCTCAACTGAGAAAGAAAAAAGAAAAAAAATCCTTGAAAATATTAGTAATCAAATAACATCTATTTCCACATTGTTCACAACAAAAAACATTTCTCATTCTGCAACTTGAGCATTCTTCATCATTTGTCCCCTAGAGTTATGGTTGGTTATTGCAGTCATCAGAGAGATCTTCAGTCTTTCAAAGTTGTTAGCACATGCAGCCTACATAAATTTTAACAAAATTTATAAGCCAATCCATTATCACATTAGTTTAGATTTAAATGTTCTACATCAAACTCTAATTTATGGTATTTATCCAGCATCTGCTATGAACTACTAAAGAGATGTCTAATTTACTGTAAACCTTTTGTAGGACTTGTTCAAGGACTGTGATTGTTAAAGTGTGAATGGGAGATCACTGGTGCTTCTCCAGAACTTTGTTTTTATCTTTTATAGTATTAATATTTCTAATAAGACATGCTTTTCCTTTTGTTTATCATGTGAATCATTAATGAATTTATCTATAGCTTCATCCATGACTTGAGAAATATAGTATTGTATTTTTTTTAATTGGAAAGTAGAAGTTGATGAGTACCCTGGGTCTTCTTATATCCTAAAGTGGACAGTGGATTGAAATGTTTTGAGAATAATTTCTCTAGGGTACTATAGTTTTTAAATACAATTCATGAATCTTAAAATTTTGAGCTATACAAAATTTTTGAGAATAATTTCTCTAGGGTAGTATATGGACTGTAGTACCTTGGTTCTTCTTATATCCCAAAATGGACAGTAGATTGAAAAATTTTCAGAATAATTTCACCAAGGTACTATAGTTTTTAAATACAATTAATGAACATTAAAAGTTTGAGCTATATAGCTCAAATTTCTCATTAATAGAATCACACTAGAGGACTGTAAATGTATATAAATGAATTATTTTGTGTCATATAATATAACTTGAAAAAATTTCACAAGAACAGATTAAGTAGGAATATTCTCCTAGTTTCTTATTGCCTTCAGTGGATAGACTACAGATATATAGTTTTGCCATCAAAGACGGTCTTTTGTCTATTTGGTGCATGTTCCTCATAGGATAAGTATGAAAAAGAAATTTTGCTTCATTTTACAGTAACTACTTCAGGTACCTCAAAACCATAGAATGTGTCAGTGTTTCTCTGCGATTTTAAATTTAAAAAAGAAACTTATTTAGACCTTGCTAGTTTAAGCACTGCCCTTCAGAAGATAGCCCTTTTAATGAAATTTCAGTTAAAGTTGAAAGTATATATGTATCTTTTTTAAAGCAACTTCTCATGGTCCCAGAAACTGGGGACCAAACATAACACATTACCTCTTTTTTGTTTTGAAGTGTTTGGTACTGAAAAGGCAAAAGTAGCCACTTGTGTTGTGTTACTTTCATGTAGCTGAAAGTGCCGTCTCTCTCTACACACATAAAGTGTCTGGTGTGTTAATGCTGCTTCTTTATCTCACATAATACAGGATAGCATCCCTTACACTTGGCCATCGTATCTTTAATTTAGATAGATAGATAGATAGATAGATAGATAGATAGATAGGTAGGTAGGTAGATTATTATTCACATTGGCTTTAAATTTCTTAGGCCTACTTTTTTATTCTTGTGTTATGTTAGTAGGGAAGGGAATAAGCATTTATATAGTGCCTACTATATGCCGGATACTATGCTAATTTCTTCACAAATTCATCTCATTTACTACTCAGTTGTGCTGTAAGGACAGTTAGCTGTGTGAAGTAGGTCCTTTTATTATCTTCATTTTTATAGTTGATGAAAATTAGGCAAACATGGTAAATAGCTTGCTCAGGAACACACAGCTAGAAGATGTCTGAGGAAAAATTTGAACTCCAGTCTTCTTGATTCCAGGGTTAGCACTCTATCTGCTGTGTCACTTGGCTTCCTCTATTTGAAAGGTACTATATGAAAGATATTTCTTCCCAGTAAGAATCTTTTCCCCAATATCCAGCTCTAAGAAAAAACTGAAATTTGAAAAATTGTAAAGTTTTTTTAAAATTCAGTTTTATTTAAGTTCTGAAATTTTTCTGTCCCCAGCCCACTGAGAAGACAAATACTATAAAACCCATCACAAATAATAGGAAGTCCTGTTTCTGCATTAGCCATGTTCCTCACCCCCAATCCCACAAAAAAGTCAAGAAAAAAATATACTTCCATCTCTGTTATGAGTCTGTCAGTTCTCAAGCTAGAAGTAGATAGTATTTTCATTATGAGTCCTTTATAATTGTTGTGGATTATTGTGTTAATCAGAGTTACTAAGTCACAGTTGATTATTTTTACAATATTGCTGCTAAAGCATAAATTATTCTTCAGTTCCCACTCAGTTCATTTTTTATCAGTTCACATAAGTCTTGCCAAGTTTTTCTCAAACTTTACCCTTCATTTCTTAGAGCACAATAACATTCCATTGAATTTATCTACCAAATCTTGTTTTTATACTTGTTCAGTCGTTTCAGTAGTGTCTTAACTCTTCATGACTCATTTGTAGTTTTTTGGCAAAGATACTAGAGTGGTTTGTCATTTCCTCCTCCAGCTCATTTTACAAATGAGAAAACAGAGGCAAACAGGGTTAAGTGACTTTCCCAAAGTCACACAGTTAGTAAATGTCAGAGACCAGATTTTAACTCAGGAAGATAAGTCTTTCTAACTTCAGGAATGATGCTGTATCCATTGGGCCACCTCGGTATATCTTGTTCAGTCATTCCCCAACTAATGAGCATCCCCCTCAGTTTCCAATTATTTGCTACCACAAAAAGAAGTGCTATTAATATTTTTGTACATATGGGTCCTTTTCTTCTTTCCTTGATCTTGAGAAATAGATCTAGTAGCAATATTGTGTATTCAAATGTTATGTACGATGTAATAGTTTTTTGGCCATAGTTCCAAACTGATTTCCTTATTGGCTAGACTATTTCACAGCTGCCAGTAATGCATTAATGTATTTATCTTCCCACATCCCCTCTAGCATATTTTATTTATCTTTTATCTTAACCAAGGTGGTGGTGTGAGGTGGTACCTCCGAGTTATATAATTTGCACTTCTCTAATTATTAATTATTTAAAACATTTTTTCACATGGCTTGATAGCTTTGATTTTAATGATTCATCAATTGGGAAGTGGTACTAAGTTCCTATATATTTTACAAATAAGACCTTTATGAGGAAACTTGCTGCAAAGATTTCCCCCCAGTTTTCCTGTTTTTCTACTTTTAGCGGCATTGCTTTTTTTGTCTATAAAAGCTTTTTATGTAATCAAAATTATTCTTATTACTTTCTGTGAACCTCTCTCTTTCTCTTGATAAATGAAATCTTCCCTTATCTAGAGATCTGTCAGATAATTTCTTCTCTGCTCACTTAATTTGCTTATGATGTCACCCTTTGTAACTAAATCACATACCCATTTTGATCTTTTCTTAGTATATAGTGTGAGATGTCAGTCTGCCAGAATTCATTCCAGTTTTCTCAAGTTTTTCTCAGATACAGAGTTCTTGTCCCAGTAACTGGGATCTTTGGGTTTATCAAGCACTTCTGTATGCATTGTACCTAATATGCTACATTGATTAGCCTCTCTATTTCTTATGCAGCATTACATTTAGATAGTATTGTTATTTTTGTTATGTTGACTTGACCTACTTAATTAACAATTACTATATCTCCAGTTATTTAAATTTGTATTTGTGCGAAGAATGTTTTATAATTATGTTCATATAATTCCTGTGTATGTCTTATTACGTAGACAGTCTTCTTGAGCATTTTATGCTGTCTGTGACAGTTATTTTAAATTAATTTTTTCTTTCTATATAATTTGGTTGGGTCTATTAATAATATGCAGAAATGTGTACGCTTTTTGTGGATTTATTTTATACCTTAAAAATTTTATGAAGTTATTGTTTCCATTAAGTTTTTAGTTGACTCTCTGGGGTTCTCCAAATCTTACCATTTGCAAAAAGCAATAGTTTTGTTTTGTCATTGCCTATGCTTATTCGTTCAATTTCTTTTTCTTCTCTTATTGAATGGTTAGCATTTCTATTACAACATTAAATAATAATAGTGACAGTGGACATCCTTGCTTCACCTCCATCTTATTGTTCTTGGTTTTAGATAGGTGGTACTTCACATTTTAATGAAAGTTAAATTTATTCCAATGATTTCTAGTCTTTTTTTTAAAACATTTATGAATTTTGTATTTTGTCAAAAGTTTTTTCTCTGTTTATAGAAATAATAATATAGTTTTTGCTATTGATACGGTCACTGATGCTGACCATGTATTTAATTGAACCAGTCCTGCATTCTGAATATAAATCTGGCTTGGGTCACAGTAATGCTCTTTGTGCTATATTGCTCTAGTCTGCTATTCAGAATTTTTGAATCAATATTAAATTAGGGAAATCAGTCTTTAGTTTTCTTCTTTATTTTAGCTCTTTCTGATTTAGGTATGAATAACATTTGTGTCATAGAAGGAAATTGGTAAGACTCCTTTTTTACCTATTTTTTCAAATAATTTATGTAGTAATATTGCAATTATTTTTTTTAAGTGTTTGGTAGAATTAATTTGTAAAACCATCTGGTCTTAGGTTTTTTTCTTAGGGAGGTCATTTATAACTTGGTCAAATTTTCTACCTAAATTAGATTATTTAGGCATTCTATTTCCTGTTGTGATAATATCTATAGTCTATGTTTTTAATAAATATTCATCCATCATTCAAATTGTCAGTTTTATTGATATGTAGTTGGGCAAAATAGTCCTTAATAATTGCTTTAATTTAATCTTCATTGGTCATGAATTTACCATTTTTGCTTTTTATACTGGTAATTTGGTTGTCTTCCTTTTTAAAAATCAAATTAGTCAGTGATTCATCTGTTTTATTATTTTTTTACCCCAGAAACCAACTCCTTTTATTTGACTTAAGTGGTTTTATTTTGGTTTTGCTTTCAATTTTATTATTAATTTCCCCTTTGATTTTTAGGATTTCTATTTTGTTGTTTAATGGACAGTTTTAAATTTGTTGCTTTTATAGTTTTTTAAGATGTTTATCCAAGTTGTTGATCTGTTCTTTTTCTCTTTTATTTATTGTATTTAGCGATATAAATTTTACACTATCATACTTTGTATCCCACAAATTATAATATGTTGTCTTATTGTTGTCATTATCTTTAATGCAATAATTGTATTCTTTGTTCTTTGACCTGCCCATTCTTTAGGATTAGGTTATCTAGTTTACAATTAATTTTTAATCTGTGCTTCAAATGAACTTTATTGAATGTAATTTTTATTCAATTATGGTTAGAAACATATGCCCTTAATATTCATCGTTTTCTGCATTTCTTTGTGAGTTTTTTAATACCCTAATACATGGTCATGATTTTGAAGATGCCATGCACAGCTGAGACATCCATATACTCCCATTCAGTATTCTCCAGAGGTGTATCATATTTACCTTTTCTTTAATTCTATTCACGTACTTCTTTTTATGTTTATGTTGTAGTTAGATTTATCTAGGTCTGAGAGGAGTAATTGAAATCCTCCACTAGTATAATCTTACTATTTCCTCCAGTAACTCATTTAACTTTTCCTTCAAGAATTTGAATGCTTTGTCATTTGGGTACATATATGTTCAATATTGATACTAATTTATTGTCTTTGGTACCTTTTCAAAAATTGTAGTTCCTCTTTTAATTAGGTCTGGTTTTGCTCTTGCTTTGTCTAAGATCAAGATTGCTACACCTGCCATTTTTTTTTTACTTCAGCTGAACTATAATAGACCCTGCCCCCCCCTTTTTTAATGCTATATGTATCCTTTTGTTTCAACTGTGTTTACCTCTCAACTTTTGTCATTTTGCCTCTTCCCCCCATGCAGCTTTTAAATATGCATCTCTGTTTATGTACTCACATATATAAATATAATTTCTACCTTCTTACCCTCCAACCCAAAAGCACTCCCCACCCCCAACTGAGAATATAAGAAAAAACAAACCCATTACATACATGTGTATGTATTAATTTCCACAATGGCCAGGTCCAAAACAATTCGTTGCATTTTGTATTCTGAGTCCCTTTCCTTTTTCAGAAGATGGTTAGTGTCATCATTAGTCATCTATAATTCTGGTTAGTTATGCTAAGAAGGGTTCAGCACAATAATATTTAATCACATTTTTATACCATATCTTATTCAACCATTCCCCAACTTATAGGCATACCTTCAAATATTTTTTTTGTACAACCTTAGTGTTTGTTTTGCTGAGGCCTTATCCCCCCCATCCCCACCTTCCACCTCAGCCTACCCTTTTAAATTCCTCTCCCCCCTCTTCTCTCCTCCTCCTATTTACCTATCATTTGAGATGTATTTTTGTATCTATGTATTCTTTGTTGACCAATTCAGATGAGGAGATTCAATTAACAGCATTTCCCCTTCACCTCCTTCCTCTTATTTATATAGATATCTACGTGTGCACCCTAATAATGTCAGATAATTTTTCTTGTCCTTCCTTTCCTTTCACTCCTAGTATTTTTCTCTTCCATCATCTTTGCATTCTTCTCTTAAAATCACTAAGACTTAGAAAGATACTCCCAAGCTTCATCTAATTGCACTTCCTCTATGAACATCAGTGATGTTCATATTTCAATGTGAGCAGTTCATCCTTATTTGGACCTTTATTATTGTTCATCCATATTTACCTTTGCACATTTCTCTTCACTTTTGTATTTGACTTTAAGCCCATCTTCCTTCTAAAATAATAGTATTCCAAGTTTTCTGCTCTTTTTTCGTGGTGACTGCCATGTGCAATCCTGACTGTGGCTCCTTCTTACTTGAACTTTTTATTTTTGGCTGTTTGCTGGAAGCTTTCGATTTTAGTTGTGATATTCCTGGGAATTTCTATTAAGGGATTTCTTTCAGAAGGTAAACTGATGGTTTCTTTGTATTTACATTTTGCCTTCTGTTTCCAAGAGATTTGGGCAATTTTCTCTTAGACTTTCTTGGAATATGATGTCTAGGCTTTTTTAGGGTCAGATGATAGAGTGAGTCTTAAATTTTTCTCCTTGATCTATTCTTCTCGTCAATTGTTTTTGCTATGAGAGGTTTTACATTTTTGTCCATTTTCTTAGCATTTTAACTTTATTTTAATATTTCTTGTGTACTCATGAAATCATTGGTTTTTACTTGGTCCATTCAAATTTTCAGGGAGTTTCTTGCTTGGGCAAGGTTTTGTACCTCTTGTGTTGAGCTTGAGTTTTTCCCTTTCCAGTTCTTTCTTACATGGCTCCCATTTCTTTTCCATTTTTTCCTCACTCTCATTCCATTTATAAAATCATTTTCTTAACTTTTGCTTCATCTCTTCTAGGAATTCTAGAGCTTTATTTCTTTCTGAGGCAGTGCTTATGGATGTTTTGAAGTTGTTTTCTTTTTTTCCATTTCTTCTTAAGTATCCTGGCTTGTGTAGTATTTTTTAAAAATTCCTAGCTGTTCCAAGCTCTATCTTCTGATTTTCCTTCCCTAAACTTTGTTTTTGTTATAGTTATTAACCCATTTCCTCTTAATTGTATATTAAATTGAGCACATTAGTAACAAATTTGCTGTTTGTTTTCCCTTGGGAATTTTTTTTTGTTCTCTGTGTATTTTTTAATGTTTTATCTATCTTCTTCCTTTTTCATCTTTATTACTACCCACTAACCCATATCTGACATCAGTATACTTCTTGTAATCTTATTATATAGAATATTACATTCTCAGATTTTATCCAGCCCAAAGGCATCAGAGAAATACATGGCGTACGTAAGTAGACTTTAATATATTACTAATGATAACCAAGATGTTAGGCTAGAAGATAGTACTCAGAATAAATATGATTAGAAAAATAGAGTGGCTTCCATCTGCTTCCATTTATTAGGAAGCAGACAAGATTTGAACAGGATGAGAAGATGTAGTAGACATTGTAGTCCCCACCATTGGAAGTGAAAACTTTATCAATGAAATTTTTGTTGTTGCTCAGACTTGTTTGATTCTTCATGACCTTATGTGGAGTTTTCTTGGCAAAGATTCTGGAGTGGTTTAATATTTCCTTCTCTAGCTCATTTTACAAATGAGGAAACTGAGGCAAACAGTGACTTTCCCAGGGTCACATAGCTCCTAAGTTTATGAGGCCAGATTTGAAGTCAGGAAGATGAGTTTTCCTGAATCTATGCCTGGTACTCTATCCACTGTGCTACCTAGCTGCCCACATATCAATGAGATTACAGATGCATTAAATAAAGGATCTTGTAACACTGGATATTTAAGCCACAGCAGCAGCTCCCTTGAGCCTACCCTTGGGAAATATACCAGGAATCTTGAGAATTTTTTCCCCTTTTTCCTAAAACTACCATTAAGTCAACTTCAGAAAATTAAAGGGAAGGAATTTATAATGGCATACCTAGGTAAAATTCAGGTGTCTGCCAACCCATTCTATTTCTCTTTTCGGAACCTGCCTAAGAAAAAAATATATTGTTTCCTCTTCTATCTCTTCTCTTAGATTAATTCTAGAGGAATTTCTGTTTCCAATTTTGTAAGCTTTTTATTACTGACACAGCTATTCGTACATTTTGACCTGTACTTGTGGATGTTGTACTTAATAGTATACTGGAACATAATTAGGGATGAAATGTGATTTATATTAGAATACAGTTTACAGAATTTTAAACTGTTTTTGCGCTGCTATAGTCCATTTTGAGCTTAGGTGACATTTTGCCATTTGCTGATGGTTGTTATTCAGTTATAACTGAGTCTACATGACTTCATTTAGGGTTTTCTTGGCAATGATACCAGAGTGGTTTGCCATTTCCTTCTCCAACTCATTTGTTAGATGAGGAAACTGAAGCAAATACAGTGACTTGGCCAGGGTCAAGTGTCTTCCTGACTTTAATCCATCCACTCCATCTAGCTGCCGATTTGGTGATAGATATGGTTCAGTTAAAGGGTTTTTTTCCCCTTTTCTGATAGGATTCAAACAGTGTATCTTAATGGAAAGAACTCAGAGCAATTGTGCTAGACTTCTTGTATGTATGTATTAATAGCAGCTTAAGAGCTCTGTACTCTCTACCAGGAATTGAAAAGTAAATTTCAGAAGTGACATTATATAGTACCAAAAGTTAGATGACAATAATTGATTTTCTGTCCTATGGAATGACGTCTGTAAGCAGTAAATAGTTGCAAATAATTGAAGATTTTATATTTGCACTTTGTTGATTTGACATTGGTTAATTTTTTAACAGTTTAAAAACTGAGTAGTCATTTTCCCTAAGGACTTCTTATATATTTGGTGTCATAACTAAGATAGTGGTTTCTAAACTCCATAGCAACCTTCCCACCCCCATTTTAATAAAAATAACTATTATGCTAATCTACACAGTCAAATGCAGGACAAGTTATCTGTCATGACCCTACATTGACTGACAGTGACAGATATCAGTATTTAGATTCTGAAAGTGCTCTCTCTGATTGATCTCATTTTTGCATATTGTATTAATGAAAGAATAATTCTTTGCCTGTCAATTAGAGTGAATTTGCTTCACCAGGTTTATTTTAATTGATTTGTTGCATTTTGATTTCATGGGTAGAAAATGGATAAATTCTTGTAGGAGTTCAACTAGAATATATACAGATCCTTTTGGCTGTTGATTTTTGAGTAGCCCCTTCTCCCTGGACTAAAAGAGTCTCACATACCCCCAAGCAAATGCACTCCAAGGTTTAGAAAATCATTAAAATATTTTAAAAATTTCTGTGACTTTAGGAATAGCTGGTCAGTTCTAATTTTTTTTTACTTTAATTATGCTTTTATCACATTGGTATTCCTTTCCCCACTGATGCAGTGTCATCCTTGTTATCTTGTTATCAATCATCTTTTCCCTAAGTTTTTCATGGAGTTTCTGCTCAACCCCTGTTAAGCCTCTGAGTTCTTCTGTCTCCAAAGAACCACTCAGCTTTCCGTATGACTGTTCTCATTCTCCATACATAGCTTAAATACCTCCTTTTCAAGTTATATCTAAAGTCAAAAATGCCTTTTATGCTGCTTTTATACATACTTAAGTTGTCATTAATAATATGCTTCAAACTGTTTACACTATCCATGCATTTCATTGCCCTTTAAGTTACCTTAGATTTTGATTCTTCTTAGATAATGGTTTTGTGTCATTTGCACCAATATGACATCACTAGGAGATTATTGATGTTAAAGAAATGAACTTTGTAGAAATGAAAAGTTTACAAGTCATTTACTATAATTGTACAATTGCAAAAATGAAGTCTAAACCAGTCTCCTACTTAATTTTGGGCCCAGCTTAGCCCTCTGAATACTTGTCCAAAAGGTATATATTGATGGGATAATTCAACCAGTTATTACATAACAAGGTAATAATTTAGGCAATATTTTTCTAGAGTGGTTGGTTTCATTGAGATGGATTTTGTAGCTTGATGTAAATAGTGTGATAAAATGTTTTATTAAAACATATTATATATATTATATTAAAACATTTTATTAAAACATTAATAGTAAATATGTAAGGGGAATAACTACCCAGTATTCCAGTAAGCACATTTAGTGAATATATTATCTCTGTTGCTAATACCTTACATTATGTCAGTATTGAGTAAATCACTGAACAGAGTTGAAATGATCTCTCTAGTCTCATCTTTGATGAAGTCCTATATCATTTTGTTTTACACATGAAAGACACTTTAGCTGAGGAACTTTTATGAGATTGAATCAACTTTGTTTTACTCAATCAAATGCATCTTTAATATTAATGAACATTAAACATAGAGCTTATATTTTTTATATTTCAAAGTCAGTTTTGTAACCATGAATAACTTAAAATTTTTATAATAGTTTAAAGTTTACATAAAAAGGAGTTGATTATAGAAAATTATTTATAAAAGTCTGCCATTTTCTTTTATGTTTTCATTGATGATGGTTATTCTCATAAAGATTTTATAGGGAAAAGGAGGGAGGGAAGAAGGGAAAGAAAAAGAAAGGAGGAAGGAAAGTTGGCTTAAGTGCCAAGCACTTTGGAAATATTAACAGATTTTATCTCATTTGCTCCACAACAACCCTGAGAGGTAGGTGCTATTATGATTCCCATTTTACAAGTAAGGAAACTGAGGCAGACAGATTAAATGATTTGCTTAAAACCAAATAGTTAATGAATGTCTGAGGCTGGATTTGAGGTCAGAGCTTCCTGACTTCATGTTCAGTTCCACATCCACTGTACTAAGCAGCCTCTGGATGACTTGGCTTAGCTAGCCCTCATGACAAATCCTTTATAGCCATATTTTGCACAAAACTACTTTGGACATTTTGTGAAATCATATAATGATAATCTTTCAGGATTTTCCTCTATAGTGTTTTACAGATTAGTTTGAGGTCTAAACTAACATTGACATGGGCAGCCTTGGCTTTGCACTTGACTAGGAGATTAAATATTTACTGACTGAATTAGTTTCTGTTCTCATTCATCTTCATTATTGTGAATATGGTTTTACTTAGTTATATTTATCTGAAAAAGAATAATGATCAAGGCAAGTCTATTATTTTTTCCTAAAGGGCAACAACTTTGAAAAATTAGTCATATTGAGCAGTGCATGTGGTGCATTCTCATCTTTATCCTTTGATATTATTTACTGTAACCATTGATGTAACTAGTAGTATGACTACACAGACAGCCGATTTTGAAGTAGTAGCAACATTAAGAGCTTCTAGGAAGTTAGGCTGGGTAGTAGCTAAGATTACCTAATCTACCATTGAGTCCATTAATAAAAAATCCCTTTCTGATATGGAATCGTATTTGTTAGAATGTGTTATAGCCTTAAATTACTCATGCTCACCTCCACACTTTAAGAAGGCAGTTGGAATTTAGAGGAAGAATAGAAATGAATCATCAACCTCATTGAATTCCTTGTCAGTGGTAGAATAAAATTGTAATCAAATCCTATCTCACAGCTTTGGTTTGCATTATAGAGCACAGATCGGTATCCAGAGGATACTGGACTCGATACCCTCTTACCCTATTATAAAAATAGTCTTTAGGTAAAAGAAATATTCACAATTTTTCTCCATCTCCTAATCTGTACTGCATATAACTTCAGTGTCCTTATTTGTGAAATGAGAAGATTAGAGATGTGGGGTTGGTGACATTTGGATTTAGAAGATTTGAGTTCGAATCCCAGCTCTTTCTACTTAACTTTGGTAAGACATTTAACTACTCCACCTTAATTTCCTCATTTATAAAATAGAAACAAAGAGAAGCAGTACAGAGAACCATTCTTAGAGTCAGGAAAAATGAAGTCTTGCCTTTGTCATACAGTAACAGCGTAATCTTGGGCAAATCACGTATCTCTCAATGCCCAGGATTTCATTGGTTACTTTGAAGAGAGCAAAGGCTGAGGAGTGAATGAGTGAAAAGAGAGGAAGTGGAGTCAGGTATTCTAAGTGGCTTTTTTTTTTTTTTTTTAGAGAAAAGGGAAGAAAGACATGGTTGGTTGTTTTGTGGTGTTTTTTATAAGATGGGGAGACTAACAAATAGGGAAGGAAGTTAATAATTCATAATAGTGGAAAACATTTCACGAGTAAAATTTAAGTGCCAGTTTTTATTTTAAAGTGGGTTTCTTATGCTCGTGTCCAAATGTCCAGCTAAGGAGTTAGCTCAGAGTCAGTTTCTACTTGCAAGCTTTTAAACTTGTAAGAGGCGGAGACAGTGTCTCTTTTACTTGATACGTACATGTGATATCTGAGAAAATTTTTTTATATGATAGTGTCATGTATAATAGTGTATTATACCACCAAGTTAGATTAATTTGGACTAAAGTAATACTATTATCCAAAGTGAGTAATGGATTCTTCTTATTCACATAAAAAAAAAGGCAAAAAACCTTCTATACCAATTAGACTGTTTTAAATTAAATCAAACTGTTTTCTCCTGCTCTGACTTTATAATATAATATATAGGAATAGGGACTGGGCCTGTTATTTCATTGGTATAGGGAACTAACTCTCAGATAAAGAAGCTCCTTCTACCAATGCATGTCAGCATTTCCTGTACAATTGCAGTCTAGAATTGCCTAGACCACAGAGAAGTTAAGTGATTTGCCCAGGCTTGAATCCTGTGTCAGAAGTGGCCCTTAAACTCAGGTCTTCCTATCTCTGAGTTGACTCTCTCTTTCACTTTGCCACCTAGAAGGGACCTTGACTATCATTTGGTTTAGCCTTGTTTTACTGATAAGGAAACAATCCCCAAGAATTGAAGTGACTTGCCCAGTATCACATAGGTAGGTAGTAAGCAGCTGAACTAAGTTTCAAACCTTGGTCCTCAAACCCAGATCTAATCCTCTTTTTCAATCCCTATAATGACACATTCCAGTGTCAGTGTTTAGTAAGAATTTTACCATCAGAGTTGAAATCTTGTATCTCAGTGAGGGGTGGAGGCAGCGGCAGAGGAGTTGAACCAATTCATTACTCTAGGCTCTTATTAACTTCATCAAATATTTATTTAACAGCTTATTAGTATGAGGGGTGGAGGTGGGATGTCAATTCTGTTGATATAGTAATTAAAAACAATACCATTTACTTTTTTAAAAAAGATTTTAAGTGGTAGAGACATTTAAAATATGAATAAATACTTAAACATTAAAAAATAAGATATTCAGTATAACTAAATTATTAAAATTTTGGAGGAAATATTAAAGTCTTTCTCACATTGCTAAATTGTGGCTCCTTATTCTTTGCCAGTCTGTCCATTTTTCATCTAAACATTTACATTTACATCAGTTCTAGAAGGGAAGGGGAAAAGTCAGAAGCTGATTGTTTGACTATAACTATTTCTTTGTCTTCCAACAACTATTTTGACCAAGCTTAACCTTTCCTGCCCTAGCACTGATCCAAGAGGGAAAGGAAAGATGGATATGTAGAACTTAGGTCCTTTGACTTAGATCCTACAGTAAAGTGTTAGGGTGGTATCCTATTTTATTTCTGAGCCTCTTCATTCAAGTTCAGTTAAAGCTGTACTCCTCACATTTTTTCAGTTGTCTGGAAAATATTGCCTATGAATTTCATTTTCCTGGTAATATAGTTAGTACTGTTAATGTCCTGGGGATTTCTTACCTTTATCCCTAATAAATATATACAAATGAATAATTTAGTAATAATGTTTAAGTTCTACTTTGAGCCATCCCAGAGGAAGTATGTGAGGGAGGGAGAGAAATGAGAACATTCAGGTGATGCCTACTTGTGAAAGACAGATTCTGTATGTAGTTGAATGAACAGAACAGAAAAATTTGGAGTAGAGATGACAGTTTTTGTTAACAGCATTTTAAGAAGAAAGTCAGATGTTGTATGTGGGTGGATACAGAAAACTCAACTAAGAACCGCTTCTTTTATGTTCGCTGACACAGTTGGCAGGCACATTCCTTGTTCTACATTGCTACTTCTAGAGCCTAGACCTTTCCTGTGCCATCCCTCAGAAATCTCTTCTCTTTTAAGGTTCACTAAATCTGTCTTGGGCAGCTAGGTTGTGCAGAAGATAGAGTGCCAGGCCTGAAGTCAAGAAGACTTTATGATCCTGAATTCAAATGTGACCCATACATTTACTGCCTGTGTGACCTGGGCAAATGCTGTAAGGCCTGTTTGCCTCCATTTCCTTATCTGTAAAAGGAGTTGGAGAAGGAAATGGCAAACCATTCCAGTACCTTTGCCAAGAAAACCCCAAATGAGGTCACAAAGAGTCAGATACAACTGAAAACTATTAAATAACAAATCTGTCTTATGACCTTGTCTAAATTCTTATAGCAGTCTTTTATTGACTTCAGGTTCCTCTCTTTCCTTGTGACAGTTTATTTAGTACCTGGTTTTGTCTTCCTCTTCATCCCAATCCATGTCCCCATACTCAGGGGCTTCAGTATTCATGTTGAGCCCCTTTTATCTTCTCACCTATTAATTGGCAAGTATGTGTAGGGTGAGGAAAGAGGAAAAATATCAAATATGACTTAAGTGTAAAACTGAATTCTGAACTTTGCTTTATGATCTTAACCTTGTATCCATCTTTACATGATTTGCTCCAGTCAGCTGTCTTTCTTACCATGACCTTCACTCTTCCCTTTTCTGCTAGTACCCCACCCCTTCTCTGACTTTACTTTTTGTCCTTTCATAGTATTGATCCCAGTTCATCTATAGGCTGTCTTCAACCCCATGGCAGTATGCTTTGCTGAACTCCAACCCTTGGATAGTTCCCACAAACCATCTTCTTATTCCTGCTACTGAAAACTGGAAATCACATAGAGTGACAAATCTGCTCAAAATTGGTTATTTAATCCCAACAACTGTCCGTAGAAATCTTTCTATTATTCCTCAATTGATTTTCCTTCCCCAGAGAAGTCTTGCCAGCCTTGTAAATCATGTCCTCTGCCAGAAACTTGTCTCTTATTTTACCGAGAAAATGAGGACTTTCTGCTGAATTCTGCTTTTCTTCCATACTTCAAAACCCTCTTATGATATTCCCTATTCTCTCCTCCCAAGCTCCTTTGTTCACGTCTTAACAAGGCCAGTTCTTTTACATATGTCTGTGTTCTCTCATACTTTCCTCCTGAAGATGTGTGTGTGTGTGTGTGTGTGTGTGTGTGTGTATGACAGTTGTCTATTTCTGTCTGGTGATTCCTGTTTAGTGTCCTTTTATATAATCATCATTTATTTTCTGTGACCAATAAAATGTCCTCTAAACTTCAGTTTTGATCCCTCTACATTTTCTCAGTGACTTTTTCCATTTTTGTGGGTTTAATTATTGTTTTTATACAGATAATTTCTAAATCCACATATCCAGCCCTAAATTTTTCTGGATCCGAAACTAACCTCACCAATTGCTAGATATCTGTCAGATACCCCCCTTTGACATTTTAAATATACAGCATGTTTCTTCATGCCTCACCTCCAAAATTTCCTTTTTCTTTTGAAATATCCTAGTCAAACAGACACTTAAGTCATATTTGATTTTTTTTCCTCTTTCCTCAACCTACACATAAAATTACTTTATTACTTGCCAAGTCTTGTTGTACCTCTACATCATCTTTTATATCCAGCTGCTCTTCTCCATTTATGCAGCATTATCAGGCCCTCCTAGCCTCTTGCCTAGACTGTAATAACAGCCTTCTAATTGGTCTCTCCATTTCCGTACTTTTCTCTCTGGTGGTTGTCAAAATCATTTTCCTAAGGCTTAGATCTGGTTTTGTCACTCCTCAGCTCAAAACTCTTAAGTGGTTCCTTATTATGTCTCTAGGATACAATAGAAATTTCTTGTTCAAACATTTAACTATTCTTTTTCTACACTCATTATTCTATAAATGTGCTTGTATACAGGTTGTCCCCTAACACCTCAATGTTCTCCTTCCTCATATCTCTGCCTTCTAAGAATCCTTAGCTTTCTCTTCAGTTGCCACTTCCTATACAAAGCCTTTCCTGATGCCATTCCCTCTCCACTCCTTCCCACCTTTTGGTTGTTAGTGTTTTCTGTGCCCCATATCCTCTTGTGTTTACTTTGTATGCTATACAAATATTTTGGTATTTACTTATCCCCTGTACTTAGTATAGTGCCTTAAACAGAAGTACTTAATAAATGCCTTTTGAATTAGATTGTTTCACTTGATTTTGCATTTGCTTAAATTTTTAATTAATTTTTTCCAATTGATATATTAGAATCACATTTTTAATATAAGTGAATTGTCTAAATGGGAAGCTCATATTTATGTGTTCTTGAGAGAAGACTCCTCAATGTTCCCCTCTCAAATTCTCTAGTTCCCTTATTTGATCAACTTCCTGTTATTTTTAGAATCAAATACAATCTCTTTTGTTTGGCACTTAACACCCTTAAACTGGCTCCAGCTCACCTTCTTAGTTTTATTGGATATAAGTGTAATAGGCTTCACACTCAGATTCCAGCCTAAATGCCTTTCTTGCTTTTGCTCACACACGAAATTCCATCTGCCTTGGCACAAGCTGTTTACTAAGCTGAAATTATATTCCCTTTTCACCTTTACTTCTTAGAATCCTAAGCTGAGCTTAAGTGCCATTTCCTTCATCATTAGTTTTCCTTAACTCCTACTGCCTCCTCACAAAAATGACTTTGTGTTTTGTATATACTTATATTTTTACATGCTGATTTCCCATATTGAATATAAGCTCTGCCTTTAAGCAGAGACTTTCATTTTTTTTCTTTGTAATGTGGTGTCATACAGGCATGATACCTAACACCCCACAGGTGTGGCAACAGGTGTTTGTTGATTTGATTCTTGTGAGGAAAGTCCATGGAGTTGATAATTCGTTCTGAGTTGTAGATTCATGGTCATCCTATGGAAAGAGCACCTGAATTTTAAGTCATAGGATTCGGATTTAGATCATTTTTGGTACTTGTCATGCATATAACCTCATTTATATGAACCTCAGCTTCCGTATTTGTGGCAGACAGCACTCATGATCTGTAAGGTCCCTTCCAGCTCCACATCTGTGATCTGTCTATACCCCTAGATAAAGATCAGACATTGCTGTGAAAGGCTCCTAAAGTCAGACTAAAATAAATGATAAAAATAAAGTTACTTTCAATTTACCAGTAGGTATTTTATGTCAAAGATTTGACCCTGAGCATTTCTTTGAGTTGATTTTCCGTAATCTCTTGGAAATCAGTAAACCCCATGCATTGTCTCCTCTGTCATCCCCATTCTTTCACTTATTTTCAGTCTCTCCCTGTTTACTGGCTTATTCCCTCCTGCCTACAAACATGTCCCCGTCCTGAAAAAACCCTCCCTTACTCCTTCTGTTCCTGCTAACTATCCTCCTTTGTAGCCAAACTCCTCACTCCCTTAGTCTGGCTTCTGACCAAACCTGCTCTCTCCAAAGTTATCCATGACCTCTCATGCCAGATCCAGTGGCCTTTTCTCAAGCTCTGTTCCCAAGGATTTAATTTACATTTTTAAGCTGATGATTCTCAAATCTGCCTTTTGTGCCCCAGTCTTGGGCATCTTGAGCTGGATGTCCAGTAGACATCTTTAGCTCAGTATGTTCAAAGCAGAACTCATCATCTTTTCCCCCAAATCTTCCCCACCCTCTTACTGTAGAGGGCACCGTCCTCCCAGTGCCTCAGACATGCAGCCTGGGAGTCATCCTGAGCTCCTCCTCATCTCTCTCACATCCTCCCCCCCATTTAAGCTATTGTCAGGGCCCATCAGTTTCCCTTTTGCAGCATCTCCCCTTCTCTCCTCTGACACTGCCACCCTTCTAGTGCCGGCCCTCATCACCCTGTTCCTGTAGTATTACAGTAGCCTGCTGGTCTGTCTGCCCAAGTCCCTTCTTACTCCAATCCATTTTCCATTCAGGTCCCTTAACACCATACCCCTCCCACCCCCCACCGCCCCATCTGCCCCAATCCCCCCATAATCACTACACTCCAGTGGCTTTCTGTTGTATTCAAGATCAAATGTGAAATACTGTTTGGCATTCAAAGCCTTTTATAACCAAACTCCTCCCCCCTTCCCCCTTTCCAGTCTTCTTATACTTTACTCCCTGACAGGTACCCTTGGATCCAGTTTCATTGCCCTTCTGACTGTTCACTTCATTCTTCATCTGAAGGCATTTTCTCCAGTTGTCTCCATGCCTGGAACATTCTTCCTCTTCCACTCCCAGTTACTGATCTCCCTGGCTTCCTTTAAGTCCTAGCTAAAATCTGACATTCTAACTCCTCTTAATTCCAGTAGCTTTCCTTTTTGTTAGTTCCCATTTTTCCTGTATATGACTTGCGTGACACATATTTGTTTCATATTCTGTCCATTATATAAGCACCTGGAGGGCATGGACTGTCTTTTGCCTCTTTTTTTAGCCCCAGCATTTAGCAGTGCCTGAGACATAGTAGGTGCTTGATAAATGTTTATTGAATTCGAGTGTAATTTAGGGATGGGGACTGGCTGGACCTATGATTTCATTGAGATGGGTAAGTCAGATAAGTAACTCCCTTTATCAACAAAGGTCAGTACCTTCTCTGCAATTTACTGCCTTACAGTTGTTTAAGAGGCCAGCTCTTTATCCATTATGCCAACCACAGTACTGGTTTTTTTTTCACAGTACTGTTTCCAAAAAGTAAGCTTTTTAGTAGGTAGGTCTACAAACAAGTATGAGTAGTATTTTTAGATAGCCTATAGTCACGATAATTAATTTATTCCTCTTGCTGACAAAATTATTCCAAAAGTATATTTCATAAAGGAATGTTAAAAGTATGATCCATACTGAATAATAAACATTGGATAGTGTATCTGTGTATTTCAATGACACTTTTAAAGTCTCTTATTCTCACCTGGACCGTTTTTAAGCTCCCTTTCTACTTAAAACAACAAACATACTCATTTTCCAATGTCAAACATGTAACTTCAAATTCTAAGATTTCTTCTCCTGACTTTCATTTTAAAGTGGTATTGATAATGCAGAGGCAACGTGGAGCATTGGATAGAGCTGGCCTTGAAGTCAGGAAGAACTGAGTTGAGTCCCTCCTCCTACACATACTGGCTCTGTGACTCTGAGCAAGTCCCTTAATCTGTCAGTGCCCCCAAGCAACTCTCTAAGGCTATGAATGCACAGCAAGTGCATCTGCTTTCCTAGAGGAAGTTCTTACTGGGAGCTCCCTACATCGATGAAATCACAGGTCCAGTCCAAATCTATGTGTGTGTGTATGCTTTGTTTAAGTGTGTAAAAAAGTACAGCATGTGATATTTACATGTATGAGAGCTCATCTATTTTCATGTCATCTCATTTCCCTCTGAGAGGTTTTTTTACCCACCTTAAAGAGGGCGAAGCTGAAGTAAAATGGTGGTATTAATCCATTTATAAATCATATAATTAGAAATTTTACAAATGATGATGATAAATTTTACATATTTAAAAAACCTAATTAAAAGTGACTAAAAATTTTTAAAGTTTGAATGTTTTAGAAAAGAAAAAACAACGTGGCACCTGTTTAAAATGTTTTTAAGGAAGAATATTTTGCATTTTCTGTAATGACATAGACTGCCACCATTCATCCTGAATCCCCTTTTATCTATGCCATTCTGCCTTTCGTTTGAAGTCAAAATTAAGAAATTGTGATGTAGTAAATAAATCCCAGTGTGGAATGTCTCAACATGATGAATTGAAACTTTTGTTTAGTACACTCGTTTTTATAAAAATAATTCTTTGAAATGGCAACACAGTAAGCTACTTTTTTTTTTTTTAAGGTGGTTTCAAACACCATCCCAGGTTTTTTACCATGCAGCAACAGAACATGGAGGGAAAGATGTCTATCCAGGGCAGTGCTTATGGGAAGGCTGTGAGCCTTTTCAGCGACAGAGGTTTTCCTTTATTACCCACTTACAGGTATAGTTTTCTTAGTATTCTTTAAACAGGAAATGGTCTGACTGAATTGAACTTAATACATTGTTTTTTTCTTTTCTCTCTCAAGGATAAGCATTGTTCAAGGGATGCTCTGCTTGCAGGATTAAAACAAGATGAATCAGGACAATTGGGAAATCAAAAACCTTCCAACAAGTAAGAATCATAAAGCGTAGAGAAAAGGAAAGAACCCAGAACCAGAAGAGATCTTTAACACTGTAGTAGGCAGGATGAATCAACGGAATGAGCCCTGGATTCAGTCAGGAGACCTGGGGTTTAGTCTTAGCTTTTCCAACTAGCTGTGTGTCCATAGATAAGTCACTTCCATTTTTCTGAGCATCCACTTCCTCATCCATAAAACAGGACTGGGATAGATAATGTGTAAGTTGTTTTATGGCCCTGAAATAATTTGATTTCTATTATGTAGACATTGGAGGAATGGGTCTTAATTCTTTTTCATGCCCATTGGACAACGTGGGCTTATGGAGAAAAAAAAATCCTTCGACAAAACTAACTACTCTTCCTAGAGGCCAAAGTGACATAACGTATATAGCTTTTTATAGTTTAGTTTTGAAAATGAGAAATGCATTTTTTTCTTCAATAAAGTACTATTCTTTTTAGGTTTGGAAGTAGATAATACCTAACAGTAAATAGTCCCAGCTTCTGTGCATGCCAAGCACTTGAGGAGATAACAAAAATAAATAAGACACTGTTGGCTGCCTTCAATATATTTATAATCTAGCAATAAATACTTCTTGTCTCATCAAATCTATTTTCTTGAATGGCCCGTACTGCTTTTTTTAGTTAATTTAGAACTCAGAATGAAAAACATTAATTTTTCACATAAATTTTTTAACATAATAGTCTCAGTGACTGAATCAGAGTCTACTTCTAGTTTTCCATTTATAATTATTTTAGTCAGTATGGATTTTTCATATTGGAAAATTAAAAGATAAACCTTTTCAAGACTTCCCTGTTTTGCTTAGACAATCAATATCTCAGTTGCCTGGATTTAGAACTCTGTGGTTCTTGAGCCACATAGCTTTTGTTTCCACATCTTGTTAATTTTGCCTCCACAGTGTCTCTCTTAATCCTCACCTCTATTTCTGGCCCTTATCATTTCTTACTTGGACTATTACAATAGCCACCTAATTCATCTCCCTGATTCCAATCTCTCCCTTCTACAGCCCTAAACAGCTTCTAAATTGATCTTCGAAAAATACAAATTTGACTATGTTACTTCCTTTCCAAATATGTCAGGGGGCTTCTTACTACATCCAAGATAAAGTACAAAAATCCTTATTCCTGTATTCCAGCTAGCCGTCCCCTTTGTAGTTTTTTTTTTTTACAACCCTTTTTATACACAATTTTCTGCCTTTTTTTCTTTGTACATTTTCACTTGGTTCCCACTACTTCCTTACCTTGCTTCTTAGATTGCCTAGCTTCCTGTAAAGCACAGATCACACAGCACCTATTACACAGGCCTTCTTGATTCTCCATTTTTAGGGTTTGCTTCCTTTTGAAATTGCCTTGTTTCACATTTTATATACTTTGTACTTATTTGTATACAGTTATAACAATTCACCCAATGAAATGGAAACTAGGGACTGTTGTTTTTGTCCCAGTGCTTAGTACAATGCTTTACATACCCTAAGCATTTAATAAAATTTTGTCAGATTAAATTGTGAACCAGTAACTATTTAGACTATTCCAGAAAGTTAAAAGTAGTTCCCTGGAGAGGCAATGTCTTAATCATTATCAGTCTATTTCTTAGAAAGTTGAACAAGGATGATGTTTAATAGTTTCCTTCTCTTCGTCTAATCAATTTAGGCAGCCAGCTGCAGGGAGTTCAACCTCAACTCCCAGAACACAAAAGGCCATCGTGAATCATCCCAGTGCTGCCCTCATGGCACTTAGAAGGGGATCAAGAAATCTTGTCTTTAGAGATTTCACAGTAAGTGCACATTGGATCTCATTTTTAAAAAAGCAAGGATAGTGTGATCTATAACTATTGAACTATTCTTCTTTGTTTTTAAGGATGAAAAAGAGGGACCAATAACTAAACACATTCGACTAACTGCTGCCTTAATATTAAAAAATATTGGTAAATATTCAGAATGTGGTCGAAGGTAAGTAATGTTCTCTATGAATCAAGATCAGTGTTTTTAAGTAATGTTTTTAAAAGTTGTGTTGAATTTACTTAATGAGCTTCATATAGTAATTTGGTAGTTTCATATACAAGCTATTCTTGTTTTACAGTATGTATTACAAAAATGCTTTGATGTGGTCAAGTTTAGAATTTTTTTTAATGTAAGGTAGCAACTAAGTCAACTAAAACTGTTTTATTAACAGTTCTACAAGTATATTCAGAGGACTGTGTTAATTTGAGGTCTTATGATTTTCGTATCATAAATTTTTAAGCCATAAAGAAGCATGAGCCTAAAGATGAACAAGTAGGCAAGAGCCTAAAAGATGTACTTTTAACTTGATGTTTTTACATTTGTTTTCTTTGGCAGATCCAAATAAATACAACTATTTTGTCCTGTGTTTGGTTTTGTCTGGAATTAAAAAAAAAATTATATATATATATATATATAATATATATAGGTACAGCTATATGGAATTGTTAGGTTTTTTAAAATTGTTTTTAAGATTGCAAATTTTTTTGTGGTATTTGGGACTCATTACTTTTGTTTTTTTCCTCTCCAGATTACTAAAGAGACATGAAAACAACCTATCAGTGCTAGCCATTAGTAACATGGAAGCTTCCTCTACACTTGCCAAATGCCTTTATGAACTTAATTTTACAGTTCAAAGTAAAGAACAAGAAAAAGACTCAGAAATGCTGCAGTGAAAAGAGTCCTATTTGTACAGTAAGGGCAC
>WOXC01007084.1:185000-345276 GCA_011680675.1 Gymnobelideus leadbeateri
GTTTGCGTCTAAGAAAATTTATAAATGCCAAATGTTTCTAAAGAAGCCTATTTATGGCTTCTTTTGTAGGTCCACTATTTCCAGCATATTTAAAAGAAGTATGGAATGATACAAAGAAGCATATAAAATATCCTTTAATTCTGTTAAAGGTACTCCTTATTACAGAGGAAACTGCTGATTTCTAATATTTATCTTTCTCATAGCAAAGTAAGTATCACATTAATATTCTTTAATGACATTAAAATGAAGAGTGTGTTGTATCAGTACCTACTGCTAAATAAGTATTCAGTTAAGTGATCAAGATAGGTGGGTGACTATCATGATACTATCTAACAGCTTTTCTAATACCAAATAAAAAATTAACTCCTTATCTTTTCTAAGACAGTAAAATGAATTAAAACAGTATTGCTGATGAAAAATCAGTTGTTACATTTTCTGACCACATGGATATTAACAAATCTCAACAACTGTTATTCAAAATCATAATTCTCCTGATCTCCATGATCCAAATAGTTTTCATGAGTTCTAATGTTAAGAAATATACCAAGTAAGTATGACAGCTAAAAGATAGAATGAGAAATTCAAGTGAATTTTTAAAAAGAAACATGAATGGAATGTAAAGTGCTATAGGGTCTTGCCCAATAACTATATCGGGAAGGGGAAGCTGAGTAAAAAAGTTGTAAAAGGCCTGAATATAGATTCTCATCCCCAATGTAACAAGTGGTATTGTGGTGATAAGCTACTTTTTTGTTATTAAAGCTGGGAAGTTGCCAGTCAGAGGCAAGATCTGAACTCAAGCAAAAAGTGCTAATAATCTGAAAAGACAAAAAAAGCATCAACACTGTACTTGTCTTTCCAGAGAAGGTAGAAAAACAGACACAAAGAAAAATGTAGCAGACAGATAATGATTAAGAAAATGGCAGGGTGAGAAAACACAAATTAAGAGATTCAACAATATTATGACCAAAACTAAAAAGTTAAAATTCATCAAAGTTAGGACACTGAATCTCTAAAAGCCAAACCAAATGGCATCGACAGCTTGGCATGAAAATTAAAACTGTCCTCCTGAAAAAAAAAAAAAGAATGAAACCATAAAAGAAAATGAAATATTGAAATTGGAGGTCTAAGTGAAGATCACTGGATATCATCTGAGAACCCCCTTATAGTGACCAACCACTAGAGCTTTAGGTGTAGCCTTATAACCTGAAAGGAGAAATAAGTCATGGCAATGTGCACTGTATGGGATTGCCTGGTTAACAAAATATGTTTTATCAAAAAGCCAAGAAAGATGGATGATCCCAAGGGATTTAAAATCTGACCTCCAATTATCCTTTCTCAGAAAGATATAAGGGGTTCTCCAGAATGCAAAGCTAACAACAAAGCCATCTCCTCTCCCTGCCAAGAAAAACAAAAGAACACGTGCAATATGGAGAAAATATTGGCCATAAGAAGGCCCACCTTCTCTAATAGGGTACTGTTGCAAATGGGATGATGAGTTAAGTTCTAGAATAGATTTATCCTAGATAAGGAAAGAAGACAGGATGAGGATGAATTAACTCATTACTTCTTAAATGAGTTACTAGAACTAAAGATGCATTAAGGTAGAATCAAGATATCGGGGACAGGGCTGAGATGGACAAGGAAAAGGGCAGAAGTCTAAGGCTAGATGTGATAATCATATTGCTTCAAATATAGATGTAGGAAGCTAGGGCAGATTGCGAAGTGATTTGAATCTGGAACTCCGGTGGGTGGGAAGATGGAATTCTGTAAAGCAAAACATGCAGGTTTTTTAAGAGATAATGGAACAATTTGATGGCTGGGGGGTGGAGTCTTGAATGTTAATGAATTATGGTATACAAAACATGGAATCAACACAAAGGACATGAACCATTTTTTTTTTTTTTTGCTTTTTGGAGGGCAATTGGGGTTAAGTAACTTGCCCAAGGTCACACGGCTAGGTTTTTGTTTGTGTGTGCATTAAGTGTCTGAGGCCGAATCTGAACTCAGGTCCTTCTGACTCCAGGGCCAGCGCTCTACTCACTGTACCACCTAGCCACCCCATACATGAACCATTTTCAAAGGAAGAAATGCAAACTGTCAACAGTGGCGGGGGGAAGTGGGGGGCAGCTGTGCTGGGGTGTAGTGTTAGATGTGTAACTCTAGACAAGCTACTCAACATCTCACCTAGAAAACATGTAGTTTGGATTTCTAAACCCTATAATTTATATCATGGTTCTAGATCCTATGATCTTCAAAGGTACAGTGGATAAGTTGGGCTTGGAACTAAAAAGACCTCAGTTCAAATCCTTCCTTGGCAAGTCACTTAAACTCATGTAGCCTCAGTTTCATTGTTGGGAAAATGGGAATAATAGTAGGTACCTCACTGGATTGTTGTGAGGATCAAATGAGGCAATGTTACATGATTTGTACATCATAAGCAAATACTAGCCATTACTGTTATTCACGATGATTCCAAGGTACCACACCTCACACCCATGAAATTATCGAAGCTGGGAAAATCAGGTGTTGGCAGAGCTGTGGGACAAAATAAGCATGTTCACAGAGGGTTAAGGCCCTCAGCTGTTTAACCGATTATGCAAGAAAAATTACTAAATTAGTAGGTTCATAATATCGGGAATATTTTTTCAGTCAACCAAAAGCTGCCTTCTGTCCATCCTTTTTTCCCATCCCTGCTGAAGACAGAAAGTCAAGCGAAATAGGCTCTTATACTGCTCATTTCCCCAAAAGTCTCATTCTGCACTGTGTCTCTGGCCACTATCAGGAGGCTAAGTAGCATGTTTCATCATTACTCCTCTGGAATTAGTGATTCTGCTGATCAGAATTCCTTCTTTCCAAGTTGTTTGTATTTACAATACTGGATAAACCACTGTATAAACTATTCTCCTGCTTGCATCACTCTGCATCAGTTGATACAAGCCTTCCCAGTTTTCTCTGAAACCATCTGTTTTTTTTTTCTTACAACAAAAAAGTATTCCTGGGGCGGCTAGGTGTCGCAGTGAGTAGAGCACCAGCCCTGGAGTCAGGAGGACCTGAGTTCAAATCTGACCTGAGACTGACAACTAGCTGTGTGACCTTGGGCAAGTCACTTAAACCCAACTGCCTCTCCTTTCCCCCTCCAAAAAAAAAAAAAAAACAACCCATATTCCACCACATTTATTGTGATGGTCAGTCAACATTTACTAAGTGCCTATTATGTACTAGAGAGTGCTGGAAATACAAAAACAGGCAAAAAAAACACTCTGCCCTCGAGGAGTTCATAATCTAATGGGGGAAACAATGAGCAAATATGTACAAACAAGCTACATGAAAGAAAAATGTTGAGAGGGAAGGCACTAGAATTGAGAGGTTGGGAAAAAGCTTTCTGTATATGAGATTTTAGTCAGCCTTTCCCCAAATGGACACTCCCTCATTTTCAAATTCTTTGTCACTACCAGATATTGTTCTAGGTTCTTCTTAGTTTGTTTTGTTTAGAACTACCTATCACCTCTTCTATTTCCCTATCCAATTACCTGCTGTTCTTTCCTTTGACCAGTTCAGATGAAGGCAACCCATTCCTCCCACTCCTTTCTTATTCCTGATTATAATCCCCACACCCCTTCACCAACTCCACCTGTTTCCTTCTTTATCTCCCTATTCTTAAGATTATCAAAACATAACCACTCCCAGATCACAAGTCTAATTATAGTTACTTTGTGACCCTTTATCCTTGTTTAGTCCCTTATGTTTACCATCTTTTTATGTTTCTCTTTACACCTATGTTGGTATTTCAAAGTTCCTTTACTGCTCTGGTCTTTTCATCAGTAATGTGTGAAATTCTTTAGAACTAGGTCCCATTTAATGTGAATAATCCTCTGAAGTTGTCCCGAGTATTTGAATTTATACTGCCTAAAAAATATAAAATACTGTAACTGGAGCTAGCTGAATGGATATATGCAAAGTGAATTCAAATAATATGTGTGCCTACTTCGGGAGACTGTTTGAAGTAATTGGAACCTATCTCATTAAAGGACCATTTCCCCCACATAGGATCATATTCAGTTTTAATGGTTGTGTTTCTATCCCTTGTCTTTTGAATTGTGTTCTAAGTTCTCCATTTCTTTATATGCTGTCTGTTAAATTGTTTGTGATCCTAACTATGGCTCAATTTTTTTTTAACCTGTTGTTACAAGCTGTTCCATTTTTAAATTTTTTTCCATTTCTTTATAGCTGAAAATTTGTTTTTTTACTTTTTCTTTAATTTAATTTTTTAACTGTTGATTCATCTCTCCTAGGAAGCCCAACTTATGCCCAAGCTGTATGTTTCTTTGAGGATCAGCTCACAGACCATTTTGGAGTCATTCTCTTCTGTATTTGTCTTGAATATCACTGTCACAATAACAGCTTTTTATGATGGGGTTTTTGTTTACTCATTCTTCCAGGGTAATTTTTGACCTTGGACTTATCAGGATCAAGTTCTACTCATTTCTAGATAGAATGTCTGAGTTGGTCATACTGCTTGTTGTCTTATTTCAGGATTTCAGCCAACAGCTCAGGCTAGGAACCTGCAAGCTTTCACTACTTCCAAAGTAGACTGAGCCAGGGCAAAGTCTGCTCTCTGATGCCCTGGTCTGGGTTCCACATGTTCTTGAACTGGTTTTTAGTCTAACAACCTAGCTATGGGCTTGCTCCATTTGGAGTTTCAGGAGACTGCTATTGGACTTAGCTTCTCTTTGATCTAGGATTTTTACTCCCGTTATTCCTGCACAGACTTTAGATCAAGCTAGAAGTTCGAACTGTGTTCCTCCTGTGTGCCTGAGGTCAGAGCCACACCACTGCTTCCTGCTTTTGGACTTTAATCCTTATAAAGGAGCCTAAGGTCCATGACCACTCTGCACCCTGGAATGCCACCCCTAGTTGCAAGTCCCTTACTCAGTCTGCCTTGGATCTGTGACCCACAACTGGGTAGTAAACATAAAAGAGCTGTTACTCCTACAGCCTTCAGAACTTTAGGCTCTTCTGTACTGGGGTCTCCTCTTGCCCTGATGTACAGCCTCTAACTGAGCTAGACGTCTTCATGCAGCAAGCTTTTGACTAAAGCCTCTCTCCAGTGTCTACAGATCTCTCTGTCTCCCTATGCACACCTGAGCTGGAAAAATTACTCAAAGACTTTTTTCTTGGGTTTTTGCAATGATGATTCTGTCTGGTGTGTTTTCTAGGTCTGGGTGGAAGCTGTGAGATTGAGCTTGACTGAACTAATACTGATCCAGCCTCTTCTATTCTGCCAGATTTATACCAAGGATCTACACGACACTCATATCACTCATAATTTTTATTGGCAAAGGACTGGAATAAAGTATGCTGAGTTATAGCAAGAGTTCAAAGAAATATGTGCAGAGTTCAAAGAAATGTGAGATGACTTGTATGAAACAACAAAGTAAGTCACAAAAAGCATTTACCATTAATGTGAATAGGGAGAATGGTTTGAATAAGGCAACAACTCAGACCAAATGCAAAGAACAAGTGGGTCAAGTTTTTGCTTATTCATAATCAAAGTACCTATAATGTAAATTATCCAAGAAAACGTAGAGCAAAAAAACAACTTTATTAATTTTTTTACAGAAATATTTGACACAAAAACTATTCCCAATAAACAGCCAAGTGTTTTTGTTTCCCCCCTTAAAAGAACATTCCCTAAAGCCAGATAACCAAATCTACCTAATGAGAGGGGGGAAAGGTCAGAATAAGCATTTATACATTGTTGTGATGTATGTGCCAGATGTTGTGTGCTTTACAATGGCTGATCACAGAATCCTGCATCCAGTCCTACCCCTAAGTGAAGTCAGTTCACCCACACTGAAGGAAATTTTTTTTTTTAAAATGCAGTGGGAGAGAGGAGAAAAGATGAATGGGTAGCATTTGACTTGAGCCTTGAAGGAGGATATATTAAGCATAGAGAATGCTATTGGCAAAGGCACTGAAAGGGTAAAACCTACTGGTATTACTATAAAGAGATCTGAAATCATAAAATCAGGACTTAAATCCTCATTCTCAATACCAGTTTGACTTATTGAGCAGTTTCCTTTCCTAGAAAACTAAACTGAACTCTACATGTCTTCTAAGAGCTCTCTCAGCTCTACATGTATTTTCTTGTAATCCAGGGCATGTTTAGGAGACAAAAGTTGTACAGTCTACCTGGAATACTGAATATATGGAGAGAAAATGATTCAACATTTAATATTAAATATTATGCTTTATGCATGTAAGTGTGCAACATGCTGGGAATGCAAAGACAATTTATAACATAGTCCCTGCCCACATCAAATTGTACTGAAGTTTTCTGAGACTTAGGAAGATAAGTGAAAGATGGATTGGAGAAGAAAATGACTGACAACAAGGAAACCAGTTAGGTGATTACAATAATCCAGGTAAGAAATGTTGAGGGCCTAAACTAAGGTGATGGCCATGGGAATGGACAGAAGGGACAATATGTGGTGTTAATCAGGTAAGTAATTAGATGAGAAAAAGTATAGGTATCACTTAAGTTTTAGTCTAAGAGACTCAACTACAAGTTAACTTGTCAACAATCAAAATAAAGAAGTTTATAAAAAGTACAAGTTGAGGTGGGTAAAGATTAAGTCAGGTGAGCATCCAGAAACTATCTGGAAATATGGGGCTAGAACTTAGGGAAGATGAGGGAGTTGTGTTAATACAAAAGAATAAGATCACAAAGGCCCAAGAACTTTGGGAATATAAAATGAATGATACAACAAAGGCAACTGAAGTCAGTAATTGTTAGGAAGAGAACAAGGGGAGAGCAGTTTTACAAAACCCAAAGGAGAAGCATACAAAAAAAAAAAAAACCATAAAAAATTAGAGGTGAAGCAGGATGAGCATTGAGAAATAATATTTTCCCCTCTTTTGAGAAGTGATAGTTGATAGTTTTTCAAGTTGTTAAGAATGGAAGCCAGAGTGTACAAGTTAAGTGAAGCCAACAGGCATAGTTAATTTTTCTGTACATAAAAGGGAAAGGGTTGAGACAATGTATAGGGTCAATTTTTGTTCTACTAATTTTAAAAAGATGCAGTTCAGAGCATGTGCATAGATAGCAGAGAATGAGGCTTTATACATAGTGAAAGGGAAAGGAAGGCAATGGGGCAAATTACTGAGCTCCAGAGGAGAGGGCTCACCTTTTTCTTAAAGACTGGAGAAGGAAACTCACAAATAGCAATTATAACCTTGAAAGTGAATGAGATGTTTATAGCACCTCTCTTAGTGAGAGCTTACCAAAGAACTGGAAATTTCTGGGATCCCCATCAATTGGGGAATGGCTGAACAAGTTCTGGTACAGTTGTGATGTGGCACTACCATGCTATAAGAAACAGATCTTAGAAAAACATGGAAAGACTTTCACAAAATGATGAAGAGAAAGTGAGCAGAACCAAGAGAACACTGTATACAATAACAATACTGTTTTAAGAACAACTTTGACTCAGACATTTTGACTATTATAAATACATAAATCAACAATAATTGACATGAAGAGAGATGCTACCTGCCTCCATAGAAAGAACTGATCAACAAAAGTATTTTTTGAGTAATTTCACACACACACATACACACACCTCTATTTGTGTCTAATGGTAGCCATTTCTTGGGGGAGTGGGAAAGAAGGGAAGAAAAAAAGTGAAAAGAAATTTGTATAGTAACTTTGTTGGGAATAGCAAGTCGTATATGGTGGATTTGTAATTTCATGTTCAATCATCCTTTTTATTGTACTGTTATGGAAATGCTTGTTTTGCTCCCTGAACTGAAAATAAAATAAATTAACATTAAAAAAGAGACTGGAGCAAAGGAGGAGAGGCAAGGCTCAGAGATACGTAAAAGAGGTGAAAGGCTCACCACGTAGGGGAACAAATATCTGAAAAGAAGTGGGCTCATCTGAGAAAAGAGGATAGGGAGTGAAGGGGACAGGACATATGCTGAGGCCGGTACTAAAAACATTAAAAGGGAGTAACCTAGAAGTTGGTAGCTAATAGTAGGGACATTGGTAGAGTGACATAAACCCAAAAGGTCCAAACTGGAACTCATTTTTCCTGTCCCATAAACCCACCCCTTCTCCAAACTCTTCTCTTCCTATTAAAACCAACACCATTCTTCTAGTCATATGGCATGAATACCTCCGTTCTCAAACCTCCCTTACATACAATCAGTTACCAAGCTTTTCTTTTCTACCTTCACGTATCTCACAGCTGCAAACTTCTCTCCACCCTAACACAAATCAAGAAACATTAAGCACCTACTATGTACCAGGAGCTGTGCTAAAGAAAGGCAAAAGGCAGCCCCTACTTTCAAGGAGTCTCTCAGTCTAATGTGGAAAAAGCATGAAACTATGTTTTTATGGCAACTATGTTCTAAGATAATATACAGGATAAATGATGAACACAATAAGAAGGCACTAGAATGAAAGGAACTGGGAAAGGCTTCTTAGAAGAAAGCCAGTAGGTACAGGTGAGGGAGAGAATTCCTAGCATGGGAGGTCAGAGAATAAGGAATTGGAAGATGGGAGTATCCCATGTAAAGAACAGCAAGGAGACTAGCATCACAAGATGCTGAGTACAGAGGAGAGTATGGTGCAAGAAGACTGGGGGATGTAGAAAGGGGCCAGGCTATAAGGGTCTTTAAAAGTTAAATAAAGGATTTCATATTTGATCCTTAAGGTAGTGAGTCACTGGAGTTGACTGAATATGAGGAGAGGGAAAGAGACTTGAGGCAGGGAGATCAACCAAAAGACTATTTCTTTTTTTTTTTTTTTTGAGGGCAATTGGGGTTAAGTAACTTGCCCAAGGTCACACAGCTAGGTTTTTGTTTGTGTGTGTTAAGTGTCTGAGGCCAGATCTGAACTCAGGTCCTTCTGACTCCAGGGCCAGCGCTCTACTCACTGCACCACCTAGCCACCCCCAAAAGACTATTTCAATTGTCCAGGTTTAAGGTAATGAGGACCTAAACCAAGATGGTGGCAGTGTCAGAATGGGCACGTTGTGAAGGTAGAATTGACAGGACTTAGCAACTTTTTGGATGTAAGGGTGAAAGAGAGGTTATGGTTGTGAGCATGGATGAGTGAGAGAACGGTGATGCCCTAAACAGTAACTGGGAAGGTATGGAAGCAAGAAGAGTTTAGGGAGAAAGATGAGTCCAGTTTTGGACATTTAAAATGTCTATAGGATATCCATTCCAAATAGAACTAGATAAATAGCCCTGAGAACCACCCGCATAGAGATGACTGTTAAACTCATGAAAGCTAATGAGTTCGCCAAGTGAAGTAGTATTGTGAGAAAAGAGAACATCAGACAGGCCCCACGGGATACTAATGACCAAGAGGCAAGGTGTGGGTGAAAACATTCAATAAAGGAGATGAAGCAATTTCTGCAGATAGCAGTGATCCCTTGGGAATGCACAGGAGTTATGTGGAATTTAGGCAAGTAATTAGATAAGAAAAAGTATAGGGACCAAGGGAGTTTTAGTCTAAGACTCAACTAACTACGAGTTGACACTCACCAATTGAAATAAGTGTGTAAAATGCCTACCCGCTGTAAGGTATTTGGATTAGGGATTTTAAAAGTTCAGCATCTGCTATTTACATTGTTTCCCCTTACATACTCTGTACTCCTGCCAAACTGGCCCTTTTGTTCTCCACATACAGTACACTATCTCCTATTTCCACACCTTTGCACAACAATCCCTCATACCTGGAATTAAGATGTCCTTTCTCACTTCTGCCTCTGAGAGCTCTGAGCTCCCTTCAAAGCATACTTAGTTCTAACAATACCAGAATTGTTAGTTCCTCTACACCCCAAAATTACTATTTATTAACTTTGTTAATATATTGTATCTTCCCCCAATAGAGTATAAGTTTCTTTAGGAACTCTCTTTTATATCTCGATTTTAGCAATTATTATATGCTGCCTGATACATAACAAATACTTCTTGATTGCCTGATAAAGATGTGAATTATGCAGATACAGAACCCACTGAAGGAATGGTCCCAAAGTAAGACCAACCTCAACTAATCAGCTGATGTCAGCTTGAATGTCACTAATGGATTGTCCTAAGATTCTGTTGAAGGTTCTATGCAGCTCAACATTTTAAACAATGAACTGATTGAAGGTACATGTGTCAAATGTGCTGGGAGGGATTGATAATACACTGAATAATGGATAGATATATAAAATATCTTGACAAATCACAATACTGGACTACATTTAATAGGAAGAAATATAAAGCTGTAATCTTGTATTCACAAAAATCAACTTTGAAGATCTAGGATGAAAAGGGTAAAGCTAAATAAGGGTTAGCAAAATCTGGAGATTTTTGTGGACTGAAAGCTCAGTGAGCCAAGAGTGTGACATGGATTGCAACCAAAAAATCTGATGTTCTCCACTGAAGCACTAACATATTTCAATCAGAAGTATTTCTAATGAGGGCTCTCTCAGGACATATTGGCAGTACTATAATCAGTTCTGAGTGCAATAGGTTAGAAAAGACATGTGCTGGAGTGTACCAAAGACTATTACCATAAACTACAATCCATTATTTTAAATAATCATAAATTAAGTATCGAGTATATTATGCCAAGTGCTAAAGGAATAAGAATCAAAGTCGGAGTTTAGGAAAATCTGATATATAAAACACATGTATTTAGAATGATAATCTAGTTTACCCTGGGTGTTACACATGTAAACTTGACTTTAACTATAGTACCAATGCATTAAATACATTATCCCAGTTATAAAAAGGTAAAGTTTACTAAACTGAGACAAAAAAAAATTAAAGACAGCATTTATTTTAGTCAAAAGAATTTATTAGAAAATATTATACACTACATAATTTGTTTAAGATAGTACTGTTTTTTAGTAGGCAGCACTCCAGCCATATGCTACAAACAACTTAACACAGACCCTGGGGCAGTCACTGTGATCCTGACAAGACATTCAAGCAGCAGGCACAGTGATCATTTCAAAGAGTATAAGGGGGCAACTCAGTAATTAGCAGAAAGGTACATAAAACCTTTATAATTCCAAAAATTAATGGTCACTATATATCTTTAGTTTCTAAAAATAATTTTCTTCAAAATCTTGGGAACTTTTTGGCCCAGAACACTTGCTAATAAACACTATTACATTTTTTTGTATTTAATAAAGATGAAGTCTTAATACCAAAAGGAATCAGGAATTAATGGTGATGGAGGATGCACAACATATATGTGCAAAGTAAATTTAAATTTCTGGGAAAATAAAGGGCATATAAGGCAATAGATTTTGTTAAAAATATACATCATGCATTTTCCGATAAATTCTTAAATATTTCCAAGAAAACAAGAAAAAGCTTTACTCATCGCTTTCTAATTTATAATACGTTCTTAATTAGGAATTACAGATACAGCAGAGCTCCAATGTAACCACTGCCCCAACTAGAGATGGCAGCTACCCTTATTACTTCCCCAAGCAGGGTACAAAAACACAAAAGAAAACAAAAACCCTTCTACCCTAAACCTAAATTTTATATCCTTACCATACCTGCCCTTCTGTTAAGCCCTTTTACAGGTTTGCAAGAGTCATCTGGCAAAGAGACTCAATTATATAAAGCAAGAGAGAGGGAAAATGTTATATAAACAATTCCAAAAACTCCTCGAAGGAAAATGCAGGAAAATACGCACAGCGTGTGATTAATCAGCATAGGCATAGCAATTTGCTACAAATTTCTTCAAAGTGCTAACCAGTTTTAGTTCAAAATAGGTTGAAAGTTCACACAACTGCTGCCACAGGTCAAATGGGGGAGAAAGAGGGCACTGTGGAAATCTTCAAGACATGGTTTGAGTGTGCTTTAGGGAAGAAAAAAATATCAATATCAAACTCCACATCCTATACTTTAGTTATGATGAGCTTTTAAACAAAAAAATCAGAAGAATGATAAAATAAAGCTATTCAAAAATATAATGCAAAGGTCATTATTTTTCAATGTCTCAGGATTTTCCTATTAAAACCTGACAAAGGTGACATAGTATTAATTAAATCCTACACATTTCAAATAACTGTTCCTACCAAAGCTAGGACCAGGCACACACTATACACCTAAAATTGAAGAAATGGAAAACCTTTACTCTAAGACAGCATAGTAATAAACAGTATTGCTCAAGCTGAAGAACTTAACAAATAAAAGGGTCAAATTTGACTCAATGAAATACAATCTTGCCTTAGAATATAGGACTGTTTGTCTAAATACTATTTATATTGCTTGATTTCTATCCAGAGCTGTTCCTGGCTGGAAGTGGGAGGAAACTTTGCACTGTACCAGTATCATCCTTTAAAGAAAGGAAAGAAAACTAGTCTTTAAGCCAGTATTTTCAAATCAGAAGGTTTTATACCATTTTCTAAGACAATTTTATACCAATTTTCTAAGACAATGTTTCCAAAAAAACATTATTAAAACTGTACTACTCTCTTCCCTTACCACAAAACAAAGTTTCATGCCTAGGACTTTACAACATATCTAAGTATTTCACTCACTGTGAAATACTTTAAAATTCCACGAGAATGACAATAATACCATTTCTTGACCTATGTAAGCCAAGTTACCAAAAAGTGAATTTATATTATACCCCATTTCCAAGTAAAAGGTCAACCCAAAAGTCCTACACATTAAGTACAGATCTCAGGTGGCACAATTTGCTGCCTCTGGCCAATAGAGGATGTGAGTAAAGAGTGCACTATTTCTAAACCTTTCTCTGGATTGTCCTTCCAACAAGTGCAGTCAGAGACTATGGCTACTAAAATTCTAGCAATCATAAAATAGTTATGATATTTCATACTAATAACCCAAAAGCAATGGGGGTGAGGGAGAGCACAAAATAAAAACAAGCAGCAAAATCTTTATTTGGTGTTGAACAGTATCCCAAAACTTGTGGAGTTGAAAAGTAGTATTGTCTATGATTTTTCTATCTAAACATTTTCTCTATTTTGACAGTCATGTGCTTTTAAAAATATATATATGTATATGTGTATGTATATACACACACACATAAACAAATATACAATGAATCGAGCAACCAGTCTGTCTAGTTCAGGGGTGGGAAACCTGCGGTCTCAAGGCCACATGTGGCCTTCTAGGACCTCAAGCACCGTCCTTTGACACTGAATCCAAACTTCACGGAACAAATCCTTTAAAAAAAGATTTGTTCTGTAAAACTTGGACTCAGTCAAAAGGTTACACCCTGAGGACTTAGAAGGATACATAAAGCCCGGAGGCCACAGATTCCCCAGCCCTGGTCTAGTTAATATTAGAAATAGTATCCATGGCAACACATTATTTTAATTTTTACCACAATTAAAGGGGGGGTAGACAATAGGGAAGAATATCCTACCTTAATATATTTAGGCTTATAGCCTACATGTACATACCTCTTCCAAAATCAATGTACTTGTTTCTAATTTATGCACTCCACCATTCAAGTCAAAATGCTGGACATTTTCCAGTATCCACACTAGAGCCCCTTCCTAATTAAAAGCACTCTCCTTCAAACCTTTCACTTTCATTTGTTTTTGAAAAAAGAGATAAAGAAGTTGCAGTGCAGAACTCTATTCATTTAGAACAAACCATTATATCTTACATTGAAAAAAATTTTTTTATATCAAACCAAATTTCAATCACAGTTGTGTATAATTTTCAGTTAATGGTACATGTTGAAATTGCACTTTGCAGATAATCTTGATAGTGTTCTTAGCATTTCCTATTTCACCCTATTTTTTTCTCAGTCGAAGCAGGTTCTTCTGGGTTTTTCTTTTGGCTCCCCTTCCGTGAATGTTTGTATTTGTCTACATAGGCTTTAACCAGATTTGCCACTTTAGCAGAATTCACTTCTCCACTCTTACTATGACAAACCTACAGCAGGAGTGAGGGGAGGAAAAGATTTTTATTTGTAAAGGCAGTAACACTAACCTTTGACCTGAACACCTAGAGCCAACCAAGCTTACTGAATAAAAAATGGAACATTTAATGAAAACGAAATGACTTCAAAGTATTACACTTTATAATTTAACTATAAGACCCCATATTTTATCTGGAAAATGAGCTACAAAAAGACCTAGCAGATTTTAACATTTATTTAAATATATTAAATTGCAGATAACTCAATCTTGTATCACACAGAACTACAAAAAGGGTATAACTTACTTTATCTACTGCCTTCCGCACAATTTCTTTATATTCTTCCTTGGTAATATCTTTATTTTGGTAAAATGGCTTAATGGCCAATTTTACCTCCTGTGCTGCTTTTTCTTGAATTTGCAATTTCTAATAAGAGAAAAAAAAACTAGTTTAATAAAAATAACATTTAAAAAATACTGCAAACTCTCTTCAAGAATTAATTTTAACAAAAAAATGTCTTTAAAGGTTCTAATAAAGCATTAATATTTTCTCATTCTTATTAAGCATCAAAATAACCATCATGTACAAAATAACTTTTAGAGTTCAAGGACAGGGAGTCGACAGAGTTTAACCATTACATTTTTAGCATCATAGAATTAAATATGTGTTGCTCTCAACTTTGAACTTGCCTTGTCTGTCTTCGAGCTATCTGCGCTGGCTTCCACCGTAACACTTACTTTGCTTTCTGCCAATTTTACAGCAGCATTAGGGGCTTTGCTGTGACTTGATGATGAAGCATTACCAGAACTTGGTCCCTGAAATGGTCCAATATTTCCAGGGGTTGCTGCTGGAGTAGGCAAACCTGGTGTACTCGTGTTATTACCTACATGAGAAGCACTAGGAATACCCTGTTTTAAAGAGTTAACAGCAGTTAATGAATTGTTTTTCATATATGTGACATTTTAAAACTTCTTAAGTTATATAAATATCAACAATATGCTATGTAATATACATTTAATTTTAGAGTCTCATAGAACTTAGAAAATATGTGTTTGAGGACATTTTATTATATGTATGTAAGACTTCCTAAAGACAAATGAGTAACCTTCTAAAACTAGCTCACAGCAAGGTTTTACATTTAAAATTATTTTAAAGATGTATCTGCATTGTCGTATTATAATAACACTAAAACAACTTGGTAAGTTTAGAAAACAGTATCTTTATGCTAAGATCTTTTAAGAAAATTAACGTATCACATCCATGACTGAAAATGTCTTTTTTTTTTCAATGATGAAGGAAATGAGGCATTAAGGTCAAATGAATTCAGCAGTCATGAAGATAAAAAACATCCAATACTCTGAAACACCAAGTCCTCTTCTTTCCACTAAACTGTGCTGAATTATTATTGTCAGATTTCTAAATTTTCTAGAATGCAGACATAATATTGAATTTTTATATTATAACATAGTATGAACTAAAATAGTAGACTTCTGCAGAAACAGCTGCATGAAAATAACAACAGAGTACTTATTACCATTCATGCCAATCTTTACACAGGACACTAACTATACATTTCTTTCCACCTTCCCCCTTGTTTTCATGTGAACATGAAGGACAGACATTAATGGATAATGAACGTATTTTTCTAGAGTTTGTCCGAACAAGACAACACAAGCTTCATCACATTATTTCATCAGCACCAAGTATTTCCCCATAATGTGGAGACATTAGAATAAAGTACAAGAATTTAGCCTTCAACTTGATTGCAATTTTTAATCAAAATAATTGTTACTTTAAAATATGATTATCAGAAATCTGTGTGAATAGATTTGAATTTTGGAGTTCATCAATTCATTTTTATATCAAATGTTGTGGGAGAGAGGACAGTTGGGATTAGTCAAAACAATTTTTTGTTTGTCAAGAAGCTTTTTCTTTGACATCTGACACCATTAGCTAAATTTTGTTTCAAAGTAACTATGCTGATTAAATCTTAGTTGCTAAAAAAAACATACCTGTGATTGCTTTCCATCTGTCTGTGAAGCAATGTAGTTGACTTGTTGGGATGGCGGGGGAGGGGGTGGTGGTGGTGGTAATCCCTGAGACACATTGGTAGGAGCAGCTACCTGCATGAGAGGCACTCCTGTATGGAGATGCATGGGTAGCTGAGGATGAATGTTAAATGGATTACGTTGAATGTTCATCAAGGGGGCATGAACACCCACTGGATATGGGAAGATATTCATAGTTTGGTGCTGTGCATTCATTTGTTGCTGCATTACATTCATTTGTTGCGGCATCATAGTTATAGGAAGCTGAGTATTATCACCTTGTTGGTTGGTTTGGTCTTTGAGGTTTTGATCTATCAAAAAAAAAATTCCCTTTAAAAAATGTCAGATACATTTTATTCCAGATGTACCCCAAAACTCATATAGTTCCCCCCACCTTCACCAAGTACACTCCCTGAAATAAAGTCATAATAAAGCCTCCTGAAAGATTATTTGCAACTGATAAAATTCAAAATACAACTTCCTCTAGAGAGAAAAGAACCACTAAATACTACATTTAAATCTCATTTTTAAAAAATCCATCAGGAATCTACTAAAGTTGTTAAAAGAAATCTAAAGTTCAGTCAGCCACCAATAAAAATCCTACTAACATTTATAATTTCTAGTACAGGTTCATTTTCTGATTCCACTTAACAACAACAAACAAAAAATATATATATTAAGAAACTGGTTCATGTGGTAGTGACCCATAAATGTTGGATAAGAATCCAAAAAATGTATTTATTAGTCAATGGAAATACATGATTTTATTAGGTTTTAGGTTAGATTTCAAAATGGTCAATTCTGATTTTATCTGTGTTTTTCTCATTTACTTTCTCACACAAAATGTAAAAATGAATGTTTACCATAGACTTAAGGGTAGAAATGATTTCACATTTGCCTGGCATTCAATAAATGCTTGCTGATTAAATGACTTCAAAACAGAGAAAATATTGTCAGTAAATGTCAATTTGAATATAAGCTATAATCAGAAATATTTTTAGTACACCCATCTGAATAACATATAGGTTAAATACTGTTTAATGAATTCCACAAACTGCTCAAATTCCTGTTGCTTTAAATGACAAATCTGTAAGAAACAGAATTTGGTATCAAATTTTGTTGTACCGAATATTGCTTGAATTAAGTAGGGTTTTGAGAAGACCTGGAAAATATTTTGTTTAACAGAAATTTTTAAAAGTAAAATTCAACCTTTATATTACAATTTAAGTGTTTCTTAAACTATAAATGATGCTCCACTTTAGTTCATTCTCATATATAAATATGTAGGGGTAAGAGGGATGATGGTAAATAAATTTTTTAATTATTACCTTCTTTTAAAAACTAACAAATTATTAGTGAACAAAAAAAATTAAAATAAACTACCTTGTTCAGGTGTTTCCTCTTCTTGCCTCATCCATCCAGATTGTGGGCCTGAAGAATTCCTCCCTCTTCTTGAATAGTAATTCTGTACATCAGCAGGCAAAGTCTTTCTTACAGCCCAACTAGATGCTGAAGTCCACCCTGATCTATCAGCAGGTGTATCAAATGAAAATTCTTGCTCATTTTTACGCCTATAAGGTTGCTGTTCAACAAACTTTGATGACTCATTCCCTGAACTATTTGAATTCCCTGAGAGGGGTTTTCTGTTTTGCCATCTATTTTCATTCTGTTCAACATGTCCAAAACTGGCTCTGAAGGTACCTCTGCCCCGGTTGCCTCTGCCCCGGTTGGACATCCAAGTGGAACCAAAGTTTTTATTCCAAGATTTTCCTGCATTATCATGTCTATTTTCTTCCCAATGAGACTCTTTAAATTTCTCTGTATTCCTAGTCCTTGGGTCAGGACCTGAATTTATTCTTTCCATTATCCAATCTGGACAGTCATTTCTATGTTTGTCAGCAGAACTCTGCTCATCAATATCTGGATTAAGCTCATTTTTTTCTTTTTTCAAATTTTCATTCTGTTTGTCTTGTTCATTTTTTCTGTACCTATCATTTCCCCTGGGAAATCTCCAGTTATCATTTGTCCATCTTTCCTTCCATCGAGGAGAGTAACTGTCTCTGTCATTTCTACTGAAAGAGGGCTTATTACTTTTTGTTCTAGATCTTGAACATGATCTAGAACGAGATCTGGACCTAGACCACCTTCTGGCCCTCCTTTCCCTAAGACGATCTCTCCTTTGCCCATCTCTATCATTTTCTCTTTCTCTGCTTCGAGACCTAGATTTCTCTCTTGGGGGGGAGTCTTTTGTTCTTGACTGAGATCGTCTGCTTTCTCTTGAAGTCTCTCTCCTAGGAGAGAGGGACTGAGACTTCCTGCCTTCCTCTCTTTTTGGAGACCAAGACTGAGATCGTTTTCTCTCTCTTGTAACATCCCTCTTTGGAGACCGAGACTGAGATCGAGATCGCCTCCGACCTCTGGTAATTTCCATTTTGGGAGATTGTGAATGAGATTTTCTGCTTTCTTTTCCAATGTCTTTTTTAGGAGACCGAGACTGAGATCGTTTCTTTTCCCGTACAGTATCTTTGCTTGGAGACCATGTTGTAGATGGAGAATGAAATCTAGACCTCCTAGTTCGAGGTTTTCTAGCCTTATCTGCCAAAAATGCAGTATTTTCAGTCTCATGAGTAAGTTTTGCACTCTTTTCACTTACAAGATCAGAATCTTGTATTTTATCTTGAGAATTTTTCTCCAGTTTGGTTTCAACCCTGACAGTCAGTTCACCTTCAGATTCATTTTGGTCACTGCAAAATGAGTCACATTCCATAGGTATTGTTTCATTATTGTCTTCATTAAAATGTTTGGGGAGCTGTTTGGTATCTAAGTTAGATATATCTGTATTTCTGTTCTCTTCAGTAAGAAACTCGGACTTTTCTTCTAAAGACTTGTCTAATTTATCACTGTCTAATGGAAGGTTTTCTTTTAATAAACTTTTACTATCTTGAATACTTTTAACATTTTCATTATTTGAATAAACTGTTGTACTTTCTTCATTTCCAGAGCAATCCAGTTCAACAGATTCTATATGATCAAGCAATTCAACCTTGGGGCTCTCAGGGGTATGATCTTCTGGTAATGCTTCTTCGCACTCTGGGGACTCAGTCTCAGAACTCCCTGTACACAGTATTTTTATCTCAGAATCAATATGGCCAAGAGTATTCACTTTGAGACTCTCTCTATGTTGTTCTTCATTTACCTTTGATTCTGTACTCTCCAATAACTCATCTCTGAGACTAGCACTGACCTGGATCACATCACTCTCAGATTTTAAATGTGTAAACAATTCATTTTGAGGATTTTCTATGGGTGCACCTACCTTTAAGTCAAATTCTAAATGCTCTGGTGTTTTAGCTAGAGTTTCTACTGGTTCATCTATTTTCTCAGTAATATCTTTAGAAAGCTCATTTTCTAAATACAAAATGTCAGCCTCAGTGCCCCTGCTCTCAATTTCCTTAATTTCTTCTTCTTCAATTAGCACAGAAGGTTCTTGGTTACAGGAATCTGAATATGACTTCTCTACAGTATCCAGTTCTTTTCCACAATTTTCTTCAATTTCCTCACTGTTTGCATGTTCAGTGAAACTTCCCAAGCCATTAGCAGATTCTTGTCCAATGTCTGTTTGTATAATAATACTTGAGTTGCAACTTTCCGCATTTGAGACATATTCTTTATCCAACATAGGGAGTGTGTCAGACTCTACAACTTCTTCATCTGCTGAATCGCTAGAAGATGATTTTTCAGGGAGAGAGGATGAACTTCGAAGCTTCTTTTTAACTATAGGTGCCTTTCTAGTTCTTCTCTTAGGCTTTCGTTTTGGGACTGGTTTAATCTGCTTCTTTGAATCTGCTGAAGTGGAAACATTTATAGATGAATTATTGCTACCTGGGGCATCACACTCAGAGGTATTTGAAATCGGTGAATTCTGGGGCTGACTGACAGTTTCAGTTTTCATATTACGTGTAGATCTTCTCCTAGGAGTTGTTTCTGTGGGTTTTCTTCTTGTTCCTCTACTATTTGATGTGCCAGAAGTTTGCTTCTTCTCCTCTCCCCCTTGTGTATGTGCTACCACATATTGCTCACAAGATGACCCTAGTAACAAAATTTTTAAAAATTATGTGCACATATAACTTTATTATTTTAAATTTAGTTGTATTAATTGATTTTAATTTAGTTATATATTTATTATTTTAAATTTATTAATATTATTAATTTAATTATATATAATATATAAATTCAGTATTTACTGAATGGATATCTGTAATAAATATACCTAACATAATTTGCACAATAGTTACATAAATATTAAAAAGCAACAGATTTTTTAAAGTAAAATATCTCAATAATAATCCAAATTAAAGTTTAGAAATGTATTCTTCAACCTATTTAGCAATAGTACTTAAATCACTATAAATTCATTAGGCATCAGATTTTAGTTGAAATGCATAGCTATACATGGGAAAACAAATGTTTGATATGGATCACTGGCTTTATGAGTTATGAAGAAGAGAGACAATGAACACACAGAAAAAGTTCTAAGTAATTTACTCAAAAGTTATTAAAAGAAATTAATTATGGAAGCCACCAAAATTCCTGCTGTATAATCATTGAAATAATTAAGGCATTCAATATCCTTTGTCAATAAAAAAGGTAATGGAGGCGGGCTTAAAAATTTGAATTCCAACTTATATTGTTATATTCTTAATGAAATCAGATAAAGTCTAAAGTCAATCTTTAAATTTCTTCAGAAACAAAATTTCACTGTCAAAAATTCAGTGAATGATGTTTTAAGATTCAATGTTAACTTACTGGAACTATTTTGTAATGTCTTTCTCTTTTTCTCTTTCCTCCTTTTCTTTTCTCTTCTCTTCCTTTCTTTTCTTTCTTTACTTCCTTCCGTCCTTCCTTCCTTCCTTGATTTCTTTCCTTCCCTGGGTCTCCCTATCCTGCCCAGACTGAAAATACAATGAGAACTCACAGGCCAGATCCCACTGCTGATCAGCACAGAAGCTTTGACCTTTTCCAACCTGGGTTCATTTGCTTCTCCCTCATGCAGCCTGGTGGGTCCCCACTTCTGGGGGTTCACCATTTTGGTGCTAGACTCAGTGCAGACCTGACTGGTTTTAGCCCTACTGCAACTCAAATTTTATAAGCTGAAGAGATCCATCGGCTTCAGCCTCCTCTGTCGCAGGGATTATAAGCATGTGCCACCACACCTAGCTATTTTTTCATGATTTATCTATTTTTACATGAAATTGAAAAGGAAAAGCTTTTTTTAAAATAAAAATTATTTGAACACTTTACCAAAATCTTCCAAAGAAATAGTATTTGTTGGAAAAATTGTTCCTGGCAACACAGAAGAAACAAGAGGAAGGATTTCAGCTCCAGTCATCCAGGGAATGAAACCAATTCTGAAAAAATTGAAATAAAAATTGTTATTAACACTCAAAAAATATACCAAAATGTATTTAAATCAAGATGACATATATAATTATTAAAATATAAGAGGTTAAAATGAAAATATATGCCAAATGATAAGTGACCAATAAGATCTTCAGATTTTTAAAGTTATTTGTCAAAAGGCCACAAATAAATTAACTATCAAGACTTTTTTTGTCCTCAGTATATCAAAGAGAGATTAATAGTAATTAATAGTTATAGCAGATTTTGGTTTTTGGGGTTTTTTTTGTTTGTTTGTTTTCTGCTTTTTGGAGAGGGAAGGGCAGGGCAATTGGGGTTAAGAGACTTGCCCACGGTCACATGGCTAGTAAGTGTTAAGTGTCTGAGGCTGGATTTGAACTCAGGTCCTCCTGACTCCAGGGCCGGCACTCTATTCACTACACCACCTAGCTACCCTTGCTTCTCTACTTATTTAATTTTAATTCCCATCTTCAATACATGTGCTAATGCTTCTTGCAAGACTGTCATGGTTCTATGCAGTACTTATAGGAAAACTGGCAAATAAAACTAGTTCTTGAGTATATTTCAGACAAATTCGAGTATATTTCAGAAAATAACTGACTTGGAGGCCATTAATTTCACTTGCTTTGGCTTTAATTTAATTCAGTATTATTAAAAATTTAAGCACTATGCTTAGATACAAAAAGACATTTTTCCTTGATTATGCAAACATGAAAAGAATAAATGATAAAATAAGGACATCACAGGAAGAAAGAATCAACATCTCTTTTGTTGGATCTTCATATATGTCATGTCTACTAATCACCAAAGCTCTGTCCTGTGCCCTACTCTTTATTCTCTATATTCTCCTGATTGGTGATTTTACCAACTCCCATGGGTCCAATTATGACTTCTGCAAATGACTCTCAGACACATATATATATGTGAGATATATATATTTATATATGACATATATATATATATCAGTCCCTAGTCTCTGTCTCTCTCTTGTGCTCCAATCTGACCTCACAAACTTCCCACTTCCCACTGGACATTTGAAAGTAAATATCCTAGAGGCATCTCAAACTCAACATATCCAAGGACTTAAAAGTGGGTCTTGAGTCTTAAAGGATGGCTATGTGAACAAGGTATTCCCACTGAGGAAACATTGTGGAGAAAGGCATAAAAATAAATAGTATAAACTGTGGTAAGGACAGAATAAACATTGGAGACAAAGTCAGATAGAAAAAAATAGAACCAGTGGATAAGTTTGAATCTGGTTCCAGTAACCCAAGTAGAAGCTAAGAATTCCACCTCTGACTCACCCCCTAGTTGGTTCTCTTTCATCCATTTTTTTAATCACTTCCATTACCCTCATTACCTTGTCTTTTACTCCAATTTCTTCCCTTTCCAATCTATTCTCATACTATAGCCACTGTAATGCATAGGTATGACTAAATTATTACCTTCTCAAAAACCTTCAATTGTTCCCCACCAAATAAAAGCTCTTAGCATCTCAATGCCCTCCATATTTGAACCCCAATCTAATTCTTTAGCCTTTTTCACACTATTCCCCCATCAGTAATTTTGTATTTTTCCCAAACTAGATTACTTATAAACACTGTCCCCAGTGCTCGGAATGGACTCCCCAAATATCTCTGCATATTGAAATCTGTATTTACTTATTTTTTTTTAAGTCATTTACCCCCCGGTAGAACTCCACCTCGAAGGTAGAGACCAATGTTCCCTTCTGTCCTTATCTTAAGTCTTGGAAAAATGAATGGGGGACTGAGAGTGTAAGTGACTTGCCCACTATTATACAACTTAAGAGACCGAACTTAAAACCTTGGTCTTCCTGACATATAGCAGGCATTTGATAATTTTTTTAAATTATTACTTAAGTGAAATACTTCTCATCTTTCAAGTCCCAGTTCAGTCTCAAAGTCTTCCATGAAACCTTCTTGATTCCCCTCTTAAGAAGGTCTACTTCCAAAGATCATTAGGGAAAAAGGAAAATAACCTATATGTTCTAAAATATTTATAACAGCTCTCTTTGTGGTAGTAAAAAAATTGGAAATTGCAGGGATGTCCATCAATTGGGGAATGTTTGAACAAGATGATATATGATTGTGATGAAATACTACTCTGCTGTAAGAAATAACGAGCTCAATAATTTCTGAAAAACATGAAGACTTGCATGAAATAATGATGAACCAAAGAGCCAAAAGAAAACTGATTACAGTAAGAGCACAACTGTTTTAAGAACTTTGAGCAAATTTTATTTTGTCTATTATAATAGATGCTATCTGCATCCAGAGAAAGAACTGATGAATAGAGAAGTATGCATAGAATAATTTTACACATATTTGTATCTAAAAATAACCATCTCTAGGGTGGGGGGAGGGTGAGGAGGAATTAAGAAAAAAATTTCCTAATTTTGTTATATATTTGAAAGGAATAGCAAGTTGTGCACAGCAGATTTGTAAAATGTATGATCATCTGGTTTTTTTTTTTTGGAGGGCAATTGGGATTAAGTAACTTGCCCGGGGTCACACGGCTAGGTTTTTGTTTGTATGTGTGTTAAGTGTCTGAGGCCGGATCTGAACTCGGGTCCTTCTGACTCCAGGGCCGTCACTCTACTCACTGCTCCACCTAGCCGCCCCATAATCATCTATTTTTTACTGTACTATGTTATAGAAAAGCTTGCTTTATTCATAAATTAAAAATAAAATCAATTTTTTTGAAAAAAAAAAAAAAAAAGACCTCTCCCTCTTTGAATCTTTTATGCCACTCATTTCAATATGTCTAACTGTTAGTTGTGAGCCTTTACTTCCCTTACTAGACTGTATAGGCAGAATTTTCTTTTCTTTTATCTTTGTATCTCTAGCACCCTGTGCCTAAATAAACGTTTGAATGGATTTAATAGGAAAGCATTGTAGGTTTTGAGAAATGAAGATAAAAACTGTGTTAAACAAAATTAATCTAGAGTTAGTATCTAGAATGGCCCAACAAAGCAAGGCACACTAAACAGAAACTAAAGGTAGAAAAGGGGTAGCATAGAGGGTATTGCAGCAATTATCTATGGATGAATTTCACCACCGAATTGTATGCCACATCAAAAATACAAAAATTTTCTTAAACAAATCATTTAGGTAATTAACAATGATTAATAACATCAAAGAGCTTTTAAAGTAACAAAACTCATTACTGCAATGTTACCTTGAACAGCAACTGTCCTGCATTTAAAACTATGATTTATGTGTAACTTTTCAAGAATATACTTGTTTTATTTTAATTCTTTAACTCTATTAATAAATCTTATTTATATTCCTTGATTCACTGTCAACATTTAATACCACAGCAAAATTTTTTTATTTTACCTTGTAATTCCAGGTAATGTATCAGGGAACCATGACAACTGCAGTTCTTGTCTCTTTTGCCTAATCATTGAATTAACTTCAGTGACTTCTTTAAATTCTGTACTAAAAGACAAATTTTAAACATTTTATCATTATGAAAAATAAAATCAATCTTGCCAAATACTACAGTGTAGGAAATTTATTTTCATTAAAACACTGCCAAAATGAAAGGAAAACTTTATAACTGGTAATACAAAAAATTATTTAAACATTACATATTAACATAGTCAATAAAATAAAAGTTTCTGATAGCTAATGGAAATAAGGCAATAAATACAACACTTGCATTTCTATCCACCACAAGACATAGATAGCAAGACTAAGTTCTGTAAGCAGACAATCTCACAGGGAAGTAAAATTTTAAAAAAGATATGTAATCCCTCAAAACAACTTATTTTAAGAGAAACAGACTACCCAACTGCTGATTGTCCCTAAATTAAAAAAATAAAAGCTTAAACATCAGTAATTTTACCACAATTTCCCAGCTGAAACTAAGTAAAGCAAAAAGAGGCATACAATGGAGTCTACTGTTTATTGTAATGGATACATATATATATATATATATATATATATATATATAGCACAAACTTTTAAAAACTCACTCAAAATTTTTTGCTTCTTTGACAGTGTCAAAAAATTAAGCAAAAACGCCCTATTTTGATATATTACTTGAATTGGTTTATCCTTGTTTGCCACTACATATATACCTAAACATCTGATCTCTGACAGGATCTCTCTTGATTTTTATTCTTTTACGGATTAGTCTCTAGAATTAAGCATATAATTTACCTTTCATATCACATGGAAAAAAATTCCACATGCAACAATAACTCACATTTTTGGCCATGTCTTTGAATTAAAAAAAAAGTAATGAGCTCTAGATATACATGCATTGCATATAGCATATGTTAGGTATATTTATTACAGATGTCTATTATTCAGTAAATACTGAATTTATATATTATATATAATTAAATTAACAATTAATATTAATAAAATAAACACGTTGCAATACAATGCATTATAATGGCACTGCCCACAAATAAAAGTGGTTTCAAGATCAATTTCACCTGGAAACAACAAATGGCAAAGAGGGAAGCTATACACTTTATTTTTAAATTGGAAGCCCTAATTTAAATTTATGTAAAAGCTTGTTTAACGTTACTGAAACATGACAGGTTACAATCAATGGAAAATACTAACCAGTAACTTCTAAAGGTACAAGAAGATTCTCCAGTGTGATTATCAGAAGAAAATACACTGGAAAAATAATTTCGGAAGTAGTTATTTAGGCAGTTCTGTCTCTGAGGCTAGAAAAGTAAAAAGATAATATTATAACAGAGTCAAATAATAATATTTATATTAAAATTATTTTATATGCTCAAGAGAAATGATTCTTGTATTCCAACAGACCTTATTTATCTTAATTGATGTAGCTTTCCTTTTCCTTATTTCACCATTTGAAGTGTTTCCTGCATCAAAAACACAATGAGGTTGGCAACCTTTTCTAAATTTTTACTTTAGGACAATAGTATGATAATTTACTTAAACTAGTTACAAAGATTAAAAGTATATATAACTAGGCTAAAATTAAAACCCCATGTAACAGCTTCTTATTTGTATTAGGTTTCACAGTTTCCAACCTTTTGACTGACAATGAAATGATGGACCAAAGGTACACATGGCTATACCAATAGCAGAGGTGTTAGAACAACCATGATAAAATTTAATACATACTTAAAATTTTTTTAAACATTTTTATTTAAAGTTTTTAGCTCCAAATTCTATACCTCCCTCCCCTCTCCCTTCCCTGAGATGGTAAACAATCAAATATAGGTTATACATGTACAATCCTGTAAAACATTTCCATATGAGTAATTTTGTATAAGACTCAAATAAAAGAAAAAAAAGAAAGTGAAAAGTGGCATTCCTCAGTATGTATTAAAAAAAATAACAGCTCTTTCTCTGGAGGCAGATAGTATGCTTCAGTATTAGTCATTTGGGATTGTCTTGGATCACTGTATTGCGGAGAATTGTTAAGTCATCCGCTGTTTTTCACAGAACAATACTGCCATTACTGTTTACAACATTCTCCTGGTTTTGTTCACTTCACTATGTATCAGTTCATATAAGTCTTTATAGGTTTTTCTAAAATCATCCTGCTTGCTATTTCTTATAGCACAATAATATTCTATTACAATCATATGCCAGTTTGTTTAGGCAGTCCCCAACTGATAGGCATCCTTGTGATTTCCAATTCTTAGCCACCACAGAATATATATATATATATATATATATATATATATATACACACACACACATACACACACACACACACACACACACACACACACACGTATGTATGTATAGCTTTTTGGAGGAGGAAGGGCAGGGCAATTGGGGTTAAGTGACTTGCCCAAGGTCACATGGCTAGTGTTAAATGTCTGAGGCCAGATTTGAACTCAAATCCTCCTGATTCCAGGACTGGTACACTATTCACTGAGCCACCTAGCTGCCCCCACAGAATATAGTTTTTAAAAAGCTGATATAAAAGTCACTATGCAGCATTCAAGCCTCTTTTTCTATTCTTCATTATATAGGAAACATTCATGTTGAGGTTGATCAAGTCTACAAAAATAAGCTATTTTCTTAAATGGAAGAATATAAAATATTAATAGAACATAACTATTGTTCATGTATTTGTTTTTTAGCTCTTAGTGAAGTTAGCCCTCCACACCTTAAAAAAACTTTTGCTACCATGTATCAAGGGTAGGATAATTAGTGTAATTCCATTATGAATTATTTTTCAAAAACAGGAAGGGAATGGTCTAATCTTTATGTTATTTTTAGAGATATCACTACACAGAATACTCTTAAAGATTTTTGTAACCTACAGACTAAAGTTACTACTTTTCTATTAAAAGATGCTATCATTGGGGCAGCTAGGTAGTGCAGTGATCAAGAGACCCCCTGAGTTGGGAGGACCCAGGATCAGTTCCGGCCTCAGATACTTAATACCCACACAAAAATAACTGGCCCGGTAACCTTGGGCAAGTTACTTAACCCCAATTGCTTAAAAAAAAAAAAAAGATGCTATCATTAACACTCCCACTATCCTCAACATGTACAAGGGCAGCATTACAAACCAACCAGCGACTGCTCAAAAAAGGTCACTCAACGCTAGACTCATACCTTTTATTGTTAAGACTACACACAACAGAAGAGTGTTTCTTCGGTCTTACTGGTTGATAATAAAGCTGTGACTACTCAAAAGCACTAACTTCATATTTCTTTAAGCTGATCACACAAAGCAGCTGCTTGACTTTCTATTACCCATCCTGCACAGATATACTATATAGAACCATCTGCATAAATATTAAATGTCTGAGTTCCTGAGTTTCAGTTGATTATTCTGTCTTGCCTTTTGATACTAAATAAGGTTTTCAAATAGTATTGATAAAACTGTTGGAACAACTAGTATTAACATCTGTGACCAATTAAATCTCCAAAGGATTATACTATACATTGAAAGTTTATCTGGTAAGTCAAGATTCTCAAGAAAATAAATAAAACAGGTGAGAACTATACTAATAAGTAGTCATCTTTAGAAATACATGGCACATTAAAAAAATAACAACGATCAGTAAAATTCATTAGGTACACAAGACTCAGAAGCAATATAGTGGCCTATAGTTTTAGAAGTCAAAAGACTCAAACTACTGGGATAAAAATTCATTATTTGAGAAAAATTGCTCAGAAACTGAAAAGCATACTGATAGAACTTCGCTTTTGAACACAATAACCTGGAGAGTATGAAATTTATAAAAAATATTTTGATAATTTTACTCCTTTTTACTCTAATTTTTTCTTGGTATTTGCATTTAAAAGCAAAGAGAAAAAGGACGTGCACATACAAAAATGTATAGTACTCTTTTTACTGCAGCAAAGAACTGGAACTAAAACGAGTGCCCATCAACTGTGGAATGGGTCAACAAATCATTTTATTAATATAATGGATTATTAATGCAAAAATGAGAAATGGTGAAAAAGACAGATTTCAAAAAAACCTAGGAGGAATTCCAGGTGAACTAATAGGAACTGATACATAGTGAAATGAGCAGAACCAGAGAACAACTTAAGCAACAACTAAAACGTTGAAAAGGGAAACAGCTCTGAAAACCTTAAGAACTATGAGCAATCATGACGCCAAATAATTAATGCTGAGTCATGGCTGTCACCCCTTAGTAAAGAGGTGACTGATGACTCGAAGTACAAAATGATAAATTTTCAGACAGCAAATACCATGATTTGCTTTGTGCGACAAGTGAGGGCTTTGTTTTTGAAGGAGAAAAGAGAAGGATTGGGGGAATAGTGATACTGTTACTTTTTGCAAAAAAAAAGAAAAAAAAGGGAAAAAAAGCACCAACTAATCATTAAAAAAAAAAAAAACAGGAGAGTAAAGAAGTTCATGAGGGGAAGGACAGTGTTGGAACTACCATGTACTGGGGGGTACTTTTACAGCTTCACACACTCTTTCACTGTTCTTCATTGTATTAGTAAATATATATTTTTATTGTCAAGTTAATAATAATAAGGAAAATGTGATTTTAAAAAAATCAACTGCAGGTGCCTGGTTTAGTTGTCCTATGGTTGGATAATGATTATTATTTATCATCCTTTAAGGATGGAGTTAACATTAAATTGGCACTCCTCTAAAGGGTATCCTGGTTTCTCACTTAAGTTACATTTAATACCTATTGTAGACACAACATTAATTTACTTCTTGGTCTAATAGTATGTTATTATAGTGCTATCTTTTTAGTATAATATTGTTCTAAGTTTTAGGATTCTGTTCTGGATGAAAACAACAAATAATTTTCCATCCAATAAAGGCTGGAATAAGATCCAAGGTTTATTTAGATCTCACTGTACTATATTTAAACTACAACTTAGTCCAAAACCCTATTCATAAGTGTTTCTTCCATAGTTCTAGAAATCACTGGCATACAGTGACAGGCTAGGTGATTTTTCTCAAGATCAGTCTAAAGGTCTTCTATAAGGGCCCTTCAAAAAGTGTATTCTCTTTTGTGTGCACAGTAGCATCAAGTCCTTTAAATGTCTTGGTTCCTCATAATATAGAATTATCACTGGAAAAAGCACAATTAAGTAGTAGTTTGCCACTGAAGTATCAAACCAAGATATGGTACCTTCAACAGCTAAGTTAAAAGTCACAGGTGGCCTGAAAACTGTCTGGTCCTTAGCTCCGTCTGTAACCATGAATACAAAGGGTAAAAGGCACGGAGCTGAAAAAGAGATATAACTGCTCCATGTGGAATAAAGATTAGCTCTATTCTATTTGCAAAATTTAGGCCTGATGTCAGCAAAATATCTCCTAACAATCAGTTATCCAAAGAGGGAACATGCTTTAAGAGGTGATGGGTTCCTAATTCCTGGAGGTCTTCAGGAAGAGACTAGACAACCACTTATCAAATATGTTGTGCTGGAGATTCCTTTTGTGTACATGTTGAAACAGATGGCTGCTAACTCTCAAATTCTGTGATTCTGTGACAAATGCCAACCCGTATGCCTACTTACAAATCTACATACACTTCATACGGGATTAATCCTCACAGCAAGGGCAGCTTCAATAATAATATTTATTAGGGAATAAGCAAGATTTTACAAGCCATGTTGCATAGTGGATTACATCTATACCTTAACACAAGTGGCTGAAAAATATAAAGAATACAAGATCCTATGTATGTTATTAGTTGAAAATAAGTAGCATTTGATTTGATGGGGCAAGATGCCATCTTACTGACTAACTTCCAACAAAATCATTTAAAATTCCTAGAAAGATTCCACAACAAAAATAAACTCATCTGATAACCCTCTAGAGGACCATAAACATCCTGTGAGACAAAATGAGGAGACATAAATGCTCACCAAAAGTTTGTTCAACTCTGTGAAAAACATGAGGGGTTGAGGAGAAAAAATAAATGCTTATTAACAGAAAAAGTTTTTTTTTATTAGAAAGAGATTCCCTGAAAATTACAGTGGATCAAACAAATCAGTCTCCATGAATCCAGATTAATCTGAAAATAAAGTAGAATTTATAAGGTATCAGTCAGCTGTTTTAATTCAAGGAGACATAATGTAAAAATCATTTGGCTGCCTGAAGACCACAGAACAAAAAAATCTCCAACAAACTTTTCATTATTCAAGAAATAATAAGTTAAAACTGCCTAGGTCTATAAGGACAAAGTGAAAGCAGAGAACATCAAAATGAAAACCCCCAAGAATATAACAGCCAAAACGTAGAGATTCCAGGTCAAAGAAATATTGTCTGCCAGGAGCTAGAAATACTGACTTTCAAATACTGAGGAATCATATTGAGGATATGTGGGAACTCTTTAAAAAAAAAAAAAAGAGGGAAAAGATCCTCAAATGTGATATTCCAAAAGAAAAAAAGACAAAGGCTAACTAATCCTACAAAAACTGAGTATTGGGGCAGAGGGAGAGGAGGACCTTTAAGAGGACAGAAAGCTTTCAAGCATTCTGGAGAGAATTCCTTTAGCTTAAGGAGCTAAAGGAATTTTTACTCCTTTAGCTAAGGAGTAAAAAAAATGTAAATACAGGAACCAAGAGAAAATAAGAAAGGTAAACATAATTTGAGTACATATAAGGTGTTATATAATGATTAAGTACTTATATACTAATTAAGGGTTAGATGAAATTAATGTCCCTGATTAAAAACTTAAAAGTCTTTCAAGAACAAAGAGTTAATACAAATTAATACAAATGGTTTTGTTCTGTTTTGATGATCTTAAAGAAAAAAGAGAGAAAAGGGACTATACTAGAGGGAAAAGGAGGAAAAAAGGAAACAGAGTTAAGGAATATGCACTTAAAGCACCTACTATGTGTCAGGTACTGTGCTAAATAACCACTTTTTTTCCCTAGAATTATCTCATTTGATGCACACAACAATCTTGGGAGGCAGTTGCTATTATCTGAACTTAGGTCTTCCTACCTCTCAGGCCTACCATTATCCACTGTGCCACCAATGGAGTCTTTAAAAAAAAGGAAGGGTACAAAAATATCTATATCATCTCTTTTTGTAATTGGGGATGCCCATCAATTGGGGTATGGCTGAACAAATTGTGGTATATGAATATAATGGAATACTACTGTGCTACAAGAAATGATGAGGAGGTAGATTTCAGAAAAACCTGGAAAGATTTACATGAATTTATTCAAACTGAAATGAGCAGAACCAGGAAAACATTACACACAGTAAGAGCAACACTGATGATCAACTATGAAAAACAGACTTGAACTCTTCTCAGCAATGCAATGGCCCAAGAAAATTCCAATGGACTCATGACAGAAAATGCTATCCATATACAAAGAAAGAACTGATGGAGTCTGAGCACAGATTAAAGCATATTATTTTCGCTTTTTTTGCTGGTGTTTTTTCCTTTTGTTCTTTCAAAATATGACTAGTATGTAAATATGCTGGTACATAACTACATACATATAACATATCAAACTCAGACTTTTGTATAGCGAGAAGGGAGGGGGAAAGTTTTTGAATCAGGAGCAGAATATGTTTGGGAAACTGTGTGTGTGTGTGCGTGTGTGTGTGTGTGTGTGTGTGTGTGTGTGTGTGTGTGTGTGTTTATAGCTATAGAGAAACATATCTAAACTTAATTGTAGCTTTCAAAGGGAAAAGTGAAAAAAAGAGCCAAGTAAAAAGTGCACAGCAGAGAACAAAAGAAAACAAAAAAACAAAAGAAAAATTTGCAAGGACACAAAGAAAAGACACAATTCTCAACAAGACGTATTATTTATCATACAGGCTTTCCTGAAATAAAAATTTATTGTTACATATTTTGAATCCTCTCATTTTCTGCTATGTACACAATACTCTTTTTCTTTGTATTTAAGTTTGATTATTTAAGTTTATCATGTTTTTCTTTTTTTTTTCCTCTATTTTGTATTTGTGTTCTGGCCCTTGAGTCTAAAATTAAAAAAAAAAAATTGTAAAATAAAATTAAGGGTAAGAAAGAGAAGTGCCCTGGTCGAAGGGAAAAGAAAGAGACAGAATGGGGTAGATTATCTGACATAAAAGAGGCTTCAAAGAGATTTTATAGTGGAGTGGAGTATAGGAAAGGGGAGGAACATGTCAATGTTACTCTCATCATAACTGGCTCAAAGAGGGAATAATATACACTTAGTTGAGTATAGAAATCTATCTTAGCACACAGAAAAGTAGGAGGGGAAGGGAATAAAAGAAGCTGGGAGGAGGATGGTACAAGGGAAGGCAGATGGGGGAGGTCAAAGTCAAAAGCAATAACACAAAAGATAGGGTTTAAGGAGGGAAATACATAGCAATCATAATTATGAAAAAATTACAGCAATTTTCTCTGATTAAAACCTCATTTCTGAAATTATATAGAGAACTGAGTCAAATTTATAGAAATAAGAGTACTTCTCCAATTGATAAATGATCAAAGGGTGACGTAATCAAAACTATCTACAGTATGTGAAAAAAATGATCTACATCACTACTGATTAGAGAAATGTTTATTAAAAACAACTCTGAATTACCACCCCACACCTATCAGATTGGCTAATGACAAAAAAGGAAAATAATACTGGAAGGTATGTGGGAAAATTGAGACACTAATGTTCTGCTGGTGAAATGGCACACTGATTCAATCATTCTGGAAAGAAATTCAGATCTATGTCCAAAGGGCTAGAATCATGCATACCCTTTGACCAAGAAAAATCATTACTAGGTTTGTAGCCCAAAGAGATTTAAAAAAAAAAAAGGAAAAGGACTTATCTGTACAAAAATATTTACAGCAGCTCTTTTAGTGGTAGTAAAGAACTGAAAGTGAAGGGATGTCCATCAATCAGGAAATGGCTGTACAAGTTGTTGTATATGATTATGATGAAATATTATTGTGCTATAAAAAATGATGAGCACAATTGCTCTCAGAAAAACCTAGAAAGTGTTACATGAACAGATGCAAGATAAAATGAGCAAAATCAGGAAAACATTGCATATGGTAGCAGCAATACAGTAGGATGAATAAACAAAACAAACTCCAGTGTCAGAAGGGGCAGCATGATGAAGGGATTAAAACTGTATTAAATTAAATACAATAAAATTGTATTAAAATTTGTATTAAAAATACACAAAGAGAACAAAAGAGAACAAAGGGAAGAGAAGAGGAAAAGTGGTAGGCTGGAAACTTTCTGCTTTGTTTACAAATCACTATTATATAGCACATTCCTCTTCTACCATCTTTTTCTTTCTAAAGAAGGGCACTGTGGGAAAAGGGGGCAAGGCAGGGATATGAGAGAGGGAAAGGGGAAGAAGAGTTTAAGAAGTTCAGATGAAAGAAATACACAACTAACATCAACAATCATGAATATAAACAAGATGGACTCACCTATAAAACGGAAAGGAGAGCAGAACTGATTAGAAAGCAAAATCCAATAACATGTTGTTTATAAGAAATAGACCTCAAACATAATGAATGATTCATAAAGAGTTAAAATGAGGGGCCAGGGGAAGATCTATTATTTTTCTGGCAAATTCAATAGAGTAGTAATAGTTGAGATACCAGAGATTGACTAACATGATAGAATAGAAAAACGGTAAATGCTAGAGGGTGTGTGGAAAAATTGGGACACTAATGCATTGCTGATGGAGTTGTGACCTAGTCCAACCATTCCGGCAAACAATTTGGAACTGTGCCCAAAGGCTATAAAACTGTGCATACCCTTTGACCTAGCAATACTACTACTAGGTCTGTTTCCCAAAGAAATCAAAAACAAGGGAAAAATATCTATTTGTACAAAAGTATTTACACCAGCTCTTTTTGAGGTAGCAAAGAATTAGAAATCCAGGGGATGTCTATCAATGGGGAAATGGCAGAACAAGTGGCATATGATTGTGAATACTACCATGCTATAAAAAATAGAAGGAGGATAGTTTCAGAATAACTTAAGAAGTTACGTGAAATGATGCAAAGTGAAGTGAGTAGACAATGATCAACTGAAAAAGCCCCTCTGATGAAGACAACATACCAAGACAATTCCAAAGACAATTTCCATGATGAAAAATGCTATTTATCTCCAGAGAACTGATGAACTCTGAATGCGGACTGAAGCATACACCTTTATTTTTCTTGTTTTTGTGCATGTGGGTGTTCTTTTATAACATGGCTAATATGGAAACATATTTTATATGACCTCACATGTAGAGGTGTTATCATACCACTTGTTTTCTAAATGGGTGGGGGAAAGACAGGAGAGAGGAAAAGAATTTTGGAATTCAAAAATGTTTTAAATGACTAAAAATTTTTACATGTGAAATATTTAACAAAATAAATTATATATATATATATATATATATATATATATATTTTTTTTTTTTTGGCAAGGCAATCAGGGTTAAGTGACTTACACGTAGGGGCACACAGTAAAAACAGATATTTTTCAAAAATGAAAAAAAAGGAGTAGCAAGTAAGATCTCAGATCAAGTAATGGTTTAAAAAAAAGGTTAAAAGAGATAGAAAAACTTTATCTTACACTTAAAGGCACTATAGATAATATTACAACATCAATACTGTGTGTGTGTATGTGTGATTTATATAGGAGAGAACCTAATGCTATAGCATTTATAAAGGAAAAGTGAATTGAATGACAAGGCAAAATAGATAAAATCTAGTAAGCACCTATCTTTACCTTATTTGTCTTTCTCTACCTAAGTCCAATCTAAGTAGCTTTTTACTTTCATGTTGCATTCTTCCTAGAATTTCAGATTCATTATTCTACCCACCTTGGGAAACAATTCCAAATAACCTATATGGAAACTCTTGATTTATAATGAGTAACTTATTATCAAAACAGGTAATTAACATCATGTGTAAGGTAAAAACTGAAGCTTAAAATGCGTAAAATTCTAGTTCTTTAGGACTGAAGAGAAGAGGTATACAGGGTAAAATTTAGACAATGTTAAAAAAATATCAAAAAATAAAAAGATTGGGGAGGCTAGGTGGCGCAGTGAGTAAGAGCGCCGGCCTCGGAGTTGGGATGACCCGGGATCAGTCCTGGCCTCAGAAAATGAGCACCCACACATAAATAATGACTAGCCATGTAACCTTGAGCAAGTTACTTAACCCCAATTGCTTTAAAAAAATAAAATAAAATAAAAAAATAAAAAGATTTCACTCAGTCAAAATTCTTAAAGTTCTATTTTAACAAATAGCATGTTCTGAATAAGTTCACTGTGAAGAGCCCAGTATTATCCAAATATATCTTTGTTAACGCAAAGCAACTATGGTTCATCTGTGTACTAAGCAGAGAACAAACATTGCCAGAGATAATTAGTACATAACAAAAGTCATTTTCTAATGCCTTCACATGACAATTTAATATGAAAAATACATTTAAATTAAGAATTATCTTAAGAACAAAAATATACTCAAAACAAACAGCATCAAAAATGTAAACAGTACCTTAAGTTTCAAAGATCACAATAAATCAAGAAAATTAAAGCAAACAAAAATTACTAGCATCTTCATTTGGATGTTAAATTGCCTCTACCTTATAAGATTCATATACTAATTTAACAGTGGAATGGGAGGGTCCAAGCCCTCAAGAACATAGTCTCCTCTGCTTGGTAGCAGCCCATGTTGATGGCTTGGAGAGGCCTACCTCCAAAATACTGGAATGGAGCCTGCCCTCCATTTCATATTAGTTTTACGATGACAGAAATACTCATTATTTGCAAAACTGGATACTCAAAAGGAATCAATAAGCCAAATTTCTCTTTCTTTCTTGTTGGCCACTAGATACAAACACTACTTTCTGAGCTCCAAAGATTTGCTCAGGTCGGGGAATGAATTCTCTTCTACCTAGGGGTTGACCTGCCTCCTCTTTATTCTTTTTTGCTACTGTACAGGGTGAAGCAGGATCTCAAAAACAAAAAAAAAACCACCTCCTAGAATGGGACAGTCCTTGAGAAATGACTTGTTTGGCCTAGCCTACCAGTGGACTGGTCTGGCAATCAAGGTACTATTGTCATGTAAGCAAAGAAACAATGTGTGAAAGCTGTATCCCACCCAGGGATGAGCTTGATAAGAATACTCACAACTACTTTAAATTTCAAGTCTGAGCCCACTCTCCTCAAAGATTTGTAGACAGAAGAGAGTTTGCTCCAGTTCAAGGAGGAAGTTTTGTAGTTTGGTTCTTGGTATATTTTTACAACAAATATCTGATGTTAATTGGTTAATTGATATTCTGGAGATACTAGCTGGGTAAAATGATAGTGGGGTGATAATCAGTGTTGGGTGACATCAGGAGACTGAGTAGAACAGGGAGCCAATATTATTAGGAAGACATCAACAACCTCTCAGGGGTAGGTACTGAGAAGTTTAAGACTGATCCTGCATCATTTTCTTACTAATCCTAGCTACAATTAATTGATTTTATCCTGTGACTATTTAAGTCATGATTCTTTGTCTCTGAACTCACTCTAGAGTTCAGCAGGCCTATAACTAGCTAAGTATAAAAAACTAGCTTTCTTGCCTCAAGGAATTTAACTTACATTGGAGAATGTGAGTAAAATAATGGAATTGTGCCTGATATCTTTACTCCACCAAGCTACCCTTCAAGGATGTCTGGTTTACTGTCCAGAACTCTGGACCTTGCATCTGGACTCAAATAATAAGCACTTCTTCCTTTCATGAGAGAAGGGGGGAGGGGTATCATTGCAAGCACCCATTACCAAACTTCCAACCAATAATGTGGTACCCTGTGCCTCAGCTCTGTAACCAATCATGTTGCTCCTAATCCTATGATGTCATCTACCCTGTTCTGTTCTTTATTCTGTACTCCCCAAAACCTACATAAGATGAACTGTCCTCTTGCTTGAGGTCTTTGGCATAAATGGAGGCAAGTCACTGACCCATTTATTGACAGGTAGGATGCCCCTGCTAATACATATTATCTTGCTGTTAAATTCCAGTTTCTTTTTTTTTTAGGCTGATCAGATTTCAGACACCCAGTCCTGTCCTCTGCCTTGTTGCTTCAACATCTTCAGTTGTTTCTCTCCCCCTCCCACCCCCCTTTTTTTTCAGGGAGGAAGGCAGGGCAATTGGGGTTAAGTGACCTGCCCAAGGTCACACAGCTAGTAAGTGTTAAGTGTCTGAGGCCGGATTTGAACTCAGGTCCTCCTGACTCCAGAGCTGCTGTTCTATTCACTGTGCCACCTAGCTGCCCCATTAAATTCCAATTTCTACAGCATCTCTAGTAAAACCCTAAGGGAGGGATATGGCTATCTGGAGACCTGACTTGTGAGTGTAAGAATCAGAATAAGAGACCCTATAATTTTCATGGGCTATACTAACCAAGCATAGGTCACAAAGTTTACAACTTGCATGGTCCAGTAAGCTTCACTTTGTTTTATGGTCACATGTAATTCACAATCATTTTCTGAGTACATAATACATTCAAGGTAAAGTAACTGACAAAGATGCTGCCCCCAGAAAGATATTATAATTTAGTTGAGAAGGCTAGATACACACATGAAAAAAAAAAAAAAACAAGAAATGTGAAATGCCTTTACAATAAGTGGTACAGATAGTAAAGGACAATAATTCCTTTAAAAATCTGAGCAAAAGAATCACTTGAGGGTAGGCTGGTCAATCATGGATTCACAAAGGAAGTGAGATTTAAAGTGAATACATTCAATATTGAGGAGAAGAAAAGAGAACATTTTAAATGGAGGTTATCAGTATAAGCAAAGGTAATGAAAAAAGTTCACATAGGGTAAAAGAAGAAGGTGGTAAGGAAATTTAGATGCATAAGGGTCTTGACCATATAACTAAGGAATTAGTGGGGAGTTTGTAGGGAGTCACTGAAGATTCTGAGCAAAGGAACGACATAAAAAAAATTATTACACAAGACGAAAATAAAGTTTTGTCATGAGTCAGTAACATGAGTCAGAAACTGGTAAAGGAAAATCAGTTATGAGGCTACTTAAAAAGCCATAGAATAAAACACGTAAGGACCAGAATTAAGAATACCAAAACAGGAATAACAAAAAAGGAATAGAACACCCAAATTACTTACTCTGTGTTTTCTTCACATCTTTATAAAACTTTGTACTTAACAGATCTCTTTTTACATCTGCTCTTTTCCTGTGAACATCAAGAAAGAAATGAAAACTATGAAAAACTAGTAATTTATTTTTTTATATTACTAAGTTACTATGACAGAATAGTATGTTGGAAAAATTCTGTGTATTCAGTCTCATTGATTCTCCATATAATACTCAAAATTTTAAGTAGTTTATGATCACGAAAAATGTAAAATAATAATGTTTCTGAATCTCTATGCTGAAAGAATAATTTTATGCTTAAGTAATATATTTCAATTTAACCACCAGATTACATAGCACATTGAGGTTTACAATATATAGGCAGATAGATAAGACATATATAGTGGAGCCTGTTCAGGAACGCCCTATCATTTCAACTTGAACACAAGAAAAAAGCTATGTGCATGAGACACATGAAGAAACTTATACACCAAAGGAGAACATAGAATAGAACGGCTCACATGTACTCCTTAGTATAAAAAAGAAAACTTTTACTTCAGTAAAATTTACAACTGATTAGAATAAGAGGTATCTAATCCATTATCACTAAAAGAAAGAAAATGCAGGAGTACTCCGTAAATTTCAGCACAAATCTCCCTATGGAACACCGGCAGTTTTACCTTTGGTCACCATTATCTTTTGTTGCCAAACAGGTGGAGGAGATTTCTAACCACCTATTAAGGTTATAGTTAATGTACCTTTAAAATATCAAGTGCTTAAAAATATTTTGCTTTACTCATTTAAGGGACCAAGCTTTTCTGAACAAACTTAATTATGGAACCATGCCAACTTAGTTTCTATTTCTGGAATTTATCACTGACCTCATCCAGCTTTTAATATATACAGAACAGGAATCCTCTTTCTTAAAGGAGCATTCGTTTTTCTTATCATCTGTTTCTCTTAATTGTCTCTCTATTTGAACCTATAAAGAAAATCAAATTCATAACATTAAAATTCAACATGATAAAAAAAGTGCTAACTCTGTCTATCCCAAAATGGTACAAGACATGAGAACTAGTGTTTTCACTGAAAAAAGTTGCCCAAATATTGACTTTTAATGATATGACTTGTGTATCAACAGTCCCGAGACAGAAATAGGTTTTAGAGGTTTCAATTATCATCCCTATATGAAATATGCTTTTGGAACATGAGTTATCAACCTAAAAATGGAATATACTTGGCTTTAGGTACTTAGAAAAATATCTTTGAAATACTGATTGTTCATGCTAAGATGGCTTTACCAACATCATGTGACCTAAAGGAATATAAAACCTCTACCAAACTCATCACATTTCAGTTTTTATTTTAAACCCAGAGTTAAACCAGTATGTATGAGTGACCTGTTAAATAGTTTAAGAAAAATATTAGTATTTTTACATTTAACTTGTTAAGATAATTAATTTGGTCTTCCCAGCATGGCCCCCTCAAACTGGGGCTGACCTTCTGCTGGGCCTGGCCAGGTGAAAGGAGGGGGTGCTTGAGGAGGAATTGGTGTCGAACTCAAACAGAGTGGAGCTGGCCAGGACTGAGAACCCTCCCCGGGTCCAAGGATCCCCCCTAAAGAATGCCCATCCTGAAACAGTTGGGCCCAGCCCTGCCCAAAAAGCGTTTGGACCGAGATGCCATCTCAGCTCCCCTGGGTGACTTTCGGCACATCATGCATGTGGGACGTGGGGGCGATGCCTTTGGGGACACGTCCTTCCTGAGCCGCCACGGCCCTTCCCCAGCCCCCTCTGCTGCCCCTTCCCCAGCACGTCCAGTCCTGCCACCCCCCACTGCTCCTCAGCCCCCACGGCCCTCCGAAAGCCAGTCCGAGTCCCGGTCGGCCCCTGGGGACCCTTTTCTGTCCTTTCACCTGGATCTGGGGCCCTCCCTCCTAGAGGAGGTGCTAGGGGTGATGGATCAGGAGGCCCTGGCAGACGCAGGAGCTGCCCCGAGTGCCCCCAACGGTGGGCTGTTCACCTCCCAGCCGGACTTCGGCTCCGAGGAGGACCTGGATGAAGTTATCGGTTTGTAGAGGGACCCACAGCAGCTGGCCGTCTTCCTGGACCCGGCCAGGGTCCTGAACCTTGGCCTTGCTTTCTATCAGAAGTTTTTATATGATGCCCCCTATATAGCACCCTCCTTCCTCCCCTCCCCCTCCATGCCTAGCCATCACTCCCCCACCCCCCTCCAAAATCTTTATAAAGAAATATCAACCACTAAAAAAAAAAAGATAATTAATTTGCATTTATGCTAGCAACTTAAGTGTTTAAGGGAGTTTCATATTTCTCAAGTTTACACACATTCAAATTATCAACCTCAAATACAAATGAGAAGACATTAGCACATTATCTGCCCTGCCAACAGGACATTCGTGACTGCAAACATTGTAAACCATCCATCTAGTACAGGGGTTCTTAAGCTTTTTTATGTCATGGAACCCTTTGGCCATTTGGTGAAAACTATGGAGCCCTTTTCTGAATAAAGTTTTAAAACAAATTAATATACAAGAAAGAAAATCAAACATAATTAGTTATCAAAATAAAAGTTCAGAGGCCCCATATAACCCTTGAACTACTATGATTCTTTAGTAAAGTATACTTAAGAGTTTCTAATAGTCAGATGACACTCTATACTTCCCTTTTAAAACAAAATGAAGTTATTTTTTAATTTTAAAAAGATTATACTTAATTCAAAAGACATTAAAAACATACTTCCTTTTTGATACTGAAAGCCACACGCCGATTGTCTCTTTTGTTGACTGCCTTTCTTCTGACTGACCCATCAATCTGAGTCTTCCTTAAAGTTCTACCTTCACTCACCTGGATTTTCTCTCTTCTTACCTCCTGGAATCTCTGGCTTCTTTCAAGATTCAACTAAGATAAGAACTTCAACAGGCCTTATTCCCCTCTGTTTCTACAACTTTTCTCCCAAGACTGCCTTCCACTTCCACTTGATGATCTTTTGTCTATTTATGCTTATCTTTTCTACCCTATTAAATAATAAGCTCCTTAAGGACAAAAACTATCTTTACTTTGCAGGGAAGGAGGGGGGTAGGAATTATCAGCATTTAGCATAATGTCTGTCAGAGAACACTTTAATAAATGCTGTTTGACTAATTTCCCTTAGTGATCTCAATCATTCACATAATTTGAACTAACAACTTTGTGCAGATTATTTCCAAATATACATTTCCAGCTCTCAGTTACCTTTCCTGAGCTCCATAGAGGCTTTTATAAGTACCTAGATAGGATGTTTCTATCTAAATGTTACAGAAGCATAGAGCTGGAAGAGACCTCAGTGGCCATCTAGTCCAATTCATACACAAAAGAAATACACTTAAACAAACCTGACAAGTAGTCAAAGGTTCAAGCTTCAATCTAAAGACCTTAAAAAGAAGTGGAATACACCATCTCTTAGAAAACCAGTTTTAGACCTCTCTAATTGATATTAAGGACAGAAAGAAGGGAAATGGAGATTAGGAAAGAGGGAGTCAATAGGGTGGACAAAGTAAAGAGTACAGAGTCACAAGGAAAACAAATATCACCATCAGAGGATATATCCTAAAAGGGGAAGGAGAGGTACTAAAAAGAGAAGATTGTGATCTTAGATGGGGAAATGGAATAGGAAAAGACTACCAAATAACTGACATATAAAGGTGCATCTTGCAACCTTTTCTCTATCCTTCACTTGGAGCAACTCTCGATGACTATTATTTCTTTGTAGCAATATCGTTTGGTTGTACCAGACAAGATGGCAGAGTAGAAGAAAGCAGTGTAGCCGGGTACCACCCCCACCCATCCACCCAATTATTCTACAAAGATTTAGAAGATGTACCAGACAGAATCCTGATTGGAAAAATCCAAGGGTTAAAAAAATCTTAACAAGTCATTTTTCCAGTCCAGATCAGGAGAGAAAGAAAGGCAGAGCATTCTGGGAATAAGGCAGGGTAGGTAAGAAAACTTCAGGCTCTCCAAATCTCCTCCACAAAAAAAAAAAAAAAAAAAAGACAGAAAATTGCCTCAAGTGTAAGTAGAGCAGGAGAAACAAACAAAAGTGGGGCAAAGCAGTAGTCCTAAGACAACCAGAGAAGATCCTAGAAAAGACTGGACCTCCAGGTGCAAACACCTAAGGGCCAACTCTATAGAATCAACAAACAACAAGCCCTAGGAACAGCTGGGTTGGGCAGCAGTTTTAGCCTCAGGAACTTTTACCTCAAGGACAGTATAGATGAATGATCACTGAGTAGGGAAAGACTGAAGGACCTTTCACTGTTAAGGGACTATAAAAGCAGTTATACTGAACAGATTTGGTCCTAGGCTATGGCTGTAGGGGATGAGGAGCTAGCACCTACCTAGTGGTAGTACAGGGGCAGGGATCTTGCTAGGTCAGCTGAAGATCATCTGATGGATCATGAGGAGTAAGAGCATTTGTGTGACAGCTTGGATAAGGGCCCCTGCCCTGGCTCAGGGGTAGAAAGAAGTACCCAATTTTAGGTCCCGGGACAGAGCTCAGAAAATAACATGAGGCCTGCAGTATCATTCCCACACCTCAGGACTAGAATCTACTTACAGTCATAAACAGTCATAAACAGTTAATAATAAAACAAAAAAATAAATAAAATAAAAATAAGTAAGCAAATGAGAAAGAACCCAAACACAGTTACTATGGGGTTAGAGAAGATCTGGGTTCATATTCAGAAGAAAATACTGAAGTTAAAAAAGCCACTCCTTTTTCAATGAGAAATATCAAATGGTCACAAGCTCTCTGAAGAACTTAAAAAGGACTTTAAAAATCAAATAAGAGATATAAAGGAAAAGTTAGAAATAAGAGCAATCCAAGAAAATCCAGAAAACTATGAAAAGAAAATCAACAAGAAACAAAGAATCAACAACTTAAAGAAGAAAATAATTCCTTGAAAACTAGAATTGGGCAAACTAATGACGTTTAATTATAAAACACCAAGAAATAATAAAACAAAATCAAAAGAATGAAAATAATAGAATAGAATGTGAAATATCTCATCAGAAAGACACTTGAGGGGCGGCTAGGTGGCGCAGTGAGTAGAGTGTCGGCCCTGGAGTCAGAAGGACCTGAGTTCGGATCTGACCTCAGACACAATGCACATGCAAACAAAAACCTAGCCGTGTGACCTTGGGCAAGTTACTTAACCCCAATTGCCCTCCAAAAAAAAAAAAGCCAAAAAAAAAAAAAAAAGAAAGACACTTGATCTAGAGAACAGATTGAAGAGAGAATATAAGGATTGTTGAGCTACTTAAAAATTAAGATAAAAAAAGAAATAATTGATACAATATTACAAGAAATTCTTAAAGACAATTGCCCTGAAGTTCTAGATGAAGGTGATAAGACAGGAATAGAAAAAAAAATCCACCTATCCCACCTGAAAAAGATCCCAGAAGGAAAACTTATAGCAATATCATAGCCAAGTTTCAAAGCTCCCAGGTTAAGGAGAAAATATTGCAAGCAATGAGAAAAAAAAATTAAATATCACAGAGCTACAATCAGGATTACAGAAGACTTAGCAGCTTTCTCTGCTGAAGGACCATAGGTGTTAAAACACTATAGGTTAAACTTACCCAGCAAGTAACTTAACCAGCAAAATTAAGTATAATCCTGAATGAAAAAAAAAAGGGACATTTAACAAGTTGAAAGACTTTCAGTTATTTCTGACAGAAAGCAGAATTGAATGGAAAATTCAATATATAAGATCAAGGAGAAATATAAAATAAACATTAAACACCAGTTAAAAGTGACTCAATAAGGTCAAACTGTTTGCTTCTTATATGTGAAAACACTGTCAATACTCTTAAAACTGGCATCATTATTTGTGTAGCTTGAAAGAAAGTCTTGGGCTAAGCTATATGTATGGCATGATTCTGAAAAATAAAATTGCACATGGAGAGATAAGAAGGTATAATTATCTCAAACAAATAAGACATAAAAGGAAGAATTGGTACAAAATTAGTGGTGGTATGGGGGAGGCAGGGTAGTGCTAGAACCTTACTTGCATCAGAAATGGGTTAAAGAAGGAAGAACTTATCCATCTAAAAGGGTATAAAAGTCATTTAAATGTAAAAAGAAATAAGAGATCAAGGAGTTAAGATTAGGGAGGGACACCTAGAGAGGTAGGAAGATTAAAGAATAGGAGGGCAAGATAGTAGGTAAAAAGTAAATCAGATGAGTGTGGAGGCATAGGGTAAATATAGGGCTATAAGGATAGTGAGAAAAATAGGATGGAAGGATATACACAAGAAGTAATTATAATTTTGAATGTGAATGGGAGGAATTTACCCATAAAACAGAAACAGATAGAATGGATTTAAAATCTGAATTAAAAAATAATGTCATTTTGAGGAAACACAATAGACATGAGAGATACAGAATTATAATAAAGGGCTAGAGTAGAATTTATTCATATAAAAATAGCAGGGGTAGTAATCATTATATCAGACAAAGTTAAAGTTGAAACAGATTTAATTAAGAGAAAAACACCACCGTGTCACCCGTATTATTCAATATGGTTTTAGACCATTTAAAATTACTGTATAGTATAATACATATATATGTGTGTATATATATATATATGTATATATATATGTGTGTGTGTGTGTGTGTGTATAGTATACACCTGCAAAAACAAAGGAACTACATGAATATAAACATAAAACACTCTTTATACAAATAAAGTCAGATTTAAATAACTGTAGAAATATTCATTGTTCATGGGTAAGCAAAGCCAACATAATAAAAATAATTTTACCTAATTAATCTATTTTTTCAATGCTTTCTCAATTACTAAAAAATTGCTTTACTGAGTTAGAAAAATAGTAAAATTCATTTTGAAGAACAAAAAGTCAGGAAGTTTAAACTAAGGGGGAAAAATGTAAAGGGAGGAAATTCAGCAGTAAGGCAGTAAATATCACAACTATCTGGTACTGGCTAACAAATACAAAGGTAGATTAGAGGAACAGAGTAGACATACAAGACCCAGTAGTAAAGCATTAGAGTAACTTTTTTTGACAAATGTAAAAATTTAAGTTTTGGGGATAAGGATTCATTATTTGGTAAAAATTATTGGGAAAGCTGGAAAGTAGTTTGGCAGGAATTGGGCATAGACCAATATATTAAACCACGTATCAAGATAAGGTCAAAATTAATACATGACCTAGATATAAAGAGCGCTATCACAAGAAACTTAGAAGAGCATGGAATATATTACCTGTCAGACTCATGAATAGGACAATAATGTATGAAAAAATGAGATAGAACATTGTTGATATAAAATGGCTACTTTTGATTATTTTAAATTAAAAAGTTCTTGTATAAATAAAACCAATGTGACCAAGAGTAGAAAGAAAGCATAAAATTGGGGAAAATAACTTTCACAGCCAATCTCTCAGAAAAAGGTCTCATTTCTGAAATATATAAAGAACTTGGTCAAATTTCTAAGAATACGAGTCATACCCCAAATGATAAACAGTAAAGGGATATGAACAGATAGTATTTTGATGAAGAAATCAAAACTATATACAATCATATGAAAAAATTTTCTAAATCAGAGAAATACAAATTAAAACAACTTTGAGGTACTATCTTATATTCAGACTGGCTAAAATGATAGATGCTCTTCAATTAGGGAATGTACATATGTGTGTATGTGCATGTGTATTTGTTTATAGATATGTGTATATGTGTATGCGTGTATATACTTGCATTTAATTGTAATCTTCTATGGGGAGGGGAGGAAGAAAAATAAGATAAAATAGAAAGTGCACAGCAAAGAACAAAAGAAAACCTAGGAGGTACAGAAAAGCTGGGTAGCTTTAAAAACAATGTGTAGTATTCATTACATAGGTTTTCTTGAAACGGCAATATGTTGTTTTATACTGAATCTTCTCTGGTCTGCTGTGTATGTGGAAGGATTCTTTTTATTCTCTTTTCTCATTTTGTATTTAGGTTTAAAATGAACTAAAAATTTTTGAAAGAGACAGACACAAAGGTCTGTGGGCAGTGGGGATGGGCACTAGCCAGGAGCATGCCATTTGGTGCTAAAACTAAAAAAAGGCCTACCTGTAGCCATGCACAAGGGAAAGAGAGCCCAGATATGGCACAGGGGGTCCTACCCTTGTGTAGGAAGCAGGTAGTTGTGCCAACTGGTAGCTCTGTTGCTTATTACCCACTCATCGGTCTACAAATTTAGTGAGGAGGGAGACCTGCCTCTTCAGGTGGTGGTCCAGAACAAGGAGTAATTGCAGGCTCTAGGCTCTATACTGAGTGAGAAACAAGTATGAAAGCAAATGTCAGTTATGTGATTTTTGACCCTAGGAACATTTATAGATCTCAAATCTAAGTTTCCAAACCAATCTGAAACCTGCAATGGCCGTTACATTTCTTGTATAGAAGCTACGAGGTATTACCACTCAAAGTTTCAGCTATGGAAGCAGATGTTTTAGAAGACAAAGTAATCATTACAAAATAATTTGGAAAAAAAATTTCACCTATCTCAATACCTAGCATAAAAAAATTATCTGTGGTAAAAAGGAAGTTAGTGTGACAAGCTGAACCAGACATAGTTGAGAGCCACTCTCCAAACAAATAACTATCTGTTCAAGGAGACAACAGTCAGGAAGGATTAGGAACATGGAAGTTGGTGGGCAAAGGGAAGGATAAGGGATTTGAGAAAGCATCAGGGGCTCCTGTGATGCAGCTGAAGAACTAGATGCTCGTGAAAAAGTCAGCAAAACAGTACCCAAAAAAGAAATCTTCTCAAGGGCTAATTTAAATACTTTTTAAAAAGTCAAGGAGGTAAATGATGCACTGAGACATACTGAGATTTGGGACAGTACATGGATTTGATGAACCAGATTTTTACATACTTACACAACTGAATTTTCAGACTTGTTGCTAGTCAGCAACAATTCTGGGGAATAATGGAAAGGATAACTTGCTTTTTATAATCTTTTATTGGGAGAAACACTAGCACTATTTAAAAAAAATATATAGTCCCAATGAGCCAACTTGGGAGTTGATTTTTTTAGATGCAAGGAGTAGCCGCACAATGACACAGAAGAAAGAGTGCTATATGTCAGTAGTAATAAAGACTATGATGAGACTAGGACAACTGATAGATCTGAACATGAACCAAACAGTGTTAAATTGGTTGTCTAACTAAGGGATTATTTCTGTGCTATGTGGCATTTCTTTATCATCTTTAGATGATCTTTAGATTTCTTTCTCATCTTTAGATGAGAGGATACTGTTTCTTTCAGGTATATCCTCTTTACCTCAATTCAAAGGCAAATCAAGATCAGACCAAAAAGATACTTTCAGAAGTCTATATCTAAGACTGAACTTATTTCATGCATGTTTTAACTGACCACATTACACAACCTATCCATAAGAGGGGCTGCTATCTGAAAATAGGAACTTATCCATGAATGCATCAGAAGACAGAAGAAACAAAGAGCTTTATATGCATTCCCAAGAAATTATGACAACCTTTGGGATCTTTGATGATTAGAAATTGGCAAAAGTCATGTACTTAATGAGCAAAGAAAAAGTCACGAGACCTATCTGATGTTGCTGTTCCCCAAACTAAAACAAAAGGTCAGGTCATATAATACAAAACAACACCTCTTTACCTCATTATGTCTAATGTACTTCAACTGCATTGAGTGTACACAATTTCTGATTTTTCAAATCTTAACCAGTTTATTTTATGTGTATGTACACAGAGAATTATATATAAATAAACATGTTCTATGGATATACAAAAATCGGTAAAAATGGTATGGGTAATGGCTTTTGATTCGTGCATAAATGGGACTGAAGTGAGACAGAGTTGCAGGAAGCTGTTGGCCTCACTCTCTCCTCCTGAGTTATCACAGTCCAGTGGCACTAATGGTGATGGATGGCTCAAGATGCAGTGGATGACCATGGCATCTTCAATGTCTAACCAAGTTCTAAGTGCTCCACAGTGCCTGCTTCAGCTGCCTTCATGGCTGATGGAACAAACTTCTTATCTGCCCATCCCACCAGGGGATGTCTTTACACGCTTGGGGTAGACACCCCCCAAACTCACCAACAGGTTTGAGACCTCTCTGTTACCCTTAACCTGGTTTAGCTTGTTGGCCAAAATAGTTTACTGGGGTGTGGCTGCTGAACATGCTATAGCTTCTTGGAACCACAAGTGAGAGTGGAACACCAAAGGTAGAAAACAGCCCTGAAAATGGCTCAGCAGCCTTCACACCAGAGGTACTAGTTTAGTTTTCCCTAAAGATATCCTACACCCCATACCCCACGTGCAAGATAATGAATTTCTTGGGGGGTGGGAGGATGGTGGACTTGAAGGCAGGAATAAAATACTGCATTACTAACCATGTACTTGGGCTAAACATGGAAAAGTTCATTTGTTGATGGATAAATTGATACTCATTGAATTACTGCTATCTAGCACACTGCATGGCACATAAGAGGGTACTAAATAAATACTATTATTATCATTATTATTATTACTTTTATTACTAGGATTATTTCTTATACTCACTGCTTATTATGGTTATTTCAGTCTTATGCTAAAACCCAAGAGAACAACAGCTCAATTTCTGGCAGAGGGTATATACTGAAATGTTTAATGACTAATTAAAGTGTACGTTACTTAAACTTTTATCTCTACTACAAAAGTACCTTGAATACTGGAGACCTTTAACGTTATAATGCATTGAATAAAACGTGGTTACAATTTACATTATAGCTTTTGTGAATAGCCTAGAAATCAAAACACTATTAACATTGTTTCTATAAGGAAATGCATGCCAAATTACTCTGTCTTGTAGCCACCCTGTAGGAGCAGGGGGAAAAAGGATGGGAATGTCATCTAGTTTGCTTCCATTGCATTCACTCCAGTTAAAGTTTGCTGAAGTTATAAAATATTAATTAAATGCATTCAAACTCTTAAAGATGAAATGAAACTCTCTATGAGAAAACTAGATAAGTAGATTATAGTGCTGAACCTGGACTCAGGAAATCTTGAACTGAAACCTCAGAAACTAAACTTCTGTCTGATTCAAACTAGTTTCTTCATCTGCAAAAAGGAATAATAACAGTACCTACCTCCCATAACTGCTATTAGGACAAAATAAGATCAAAGCAGTTTGCAAACCCTAAGTACCATATAAATGCTAGGCTATAATTAAGACTATTCTGTTTGGAATATAATATACATATGCACATCACACACACACACACACACACACACGCATTCTCTGACTTACCTTCACACAACCTTCCAGTGCAATGAATTTACATACTGCCTGAAAAGGTTTCCGATCAATTGGACACGAAGGAAGAGTCTGAAATGGAATTGTTATTAGCAAATTAAAATTTTACATTTTTTTATATCTTTTTACTAGAGTAAGTTTTCTAAAAAAAAAAAATAGAAATGAAACATTGTTTTCCCTCAAATATCCTCAATTTGAAATCTACTATCAGCTTCACTTCCTGCTGATAGTGTGGTAAAACATGGCACAGTGTATAACCTCTTTTGACACAGAAAAATCTGTTAACAACACAGTGCCCCAAACAACTCTTTAAGAGTTTAAATTACAACAAAGTTGCTGATCTGAGGGAGTTTCCTCACAGGGAACTCACTGTAACTAAAAAGATCATGAGCTTGGATTCAAATAAAATTTTTTTAAAGTTCTCTTTGGTTGATAATGAGCAAAAGTTAAGTTTCTACACTGTGAACTGGAACCATGAATTATTGAACTAGGCATCAAAACTATGACTCTGGGCAAATCATTTCAGCTCTTGGGGCCTTAGTTTCCTCATTAGTAAAATGAAGTGAGACTAGATGTTCACTTAAGAATGTATCCGCCAGATCCAAAATTCTATCACAGTCTATGATAAAACATAATAGGGGGCGGCTAGGTGACACAGTGAATAGAGCACCAGTCAGGAAGACAAGAGTTCAAATCCGGCCTCAGACACTTGATGCACTTACTAGCTGTGTGACCTTGGGCAAGTCACTTAACCTCAATTGCCCTACCCTGCCCCCTCCAAAAAGCAAAAATAAAAATAAAAAATAATAAAGAAAATGTTCAGCAGGATACATATGCGTGTATGTGTGTATATGTGCATGCATGCATGCATGGATGGTGTGTATATACACACATAAATATACACACACGCATATATATTTCCTACTTAATTTGCTGATGTATTTTATTTTCTATCATGTATGCATGTATGTATGCATGTATATATGTATATTTAGCAGGCCCTACCCCTCTCCCTTTTGGCTGACATATAATTTCATAGGCATAGCAAAATCCCCGTCTGTAAACTCTCTCCATAAATAGAGATAGGCAACCAAATATAGTTTATAAAGTCTTATAGTAACCTGAAGTACTGAGTAGTTATTTAAGTCACCTATGAACAGTCACAGAGATAATGTCTGTCAGAAGTCAGGACTTGAACATCAACTATCTAGATACTATGCTACAGTGCCTCTCACTTTCTGCCTTAAAAAGATTAAATTTTATTCAAAGGAACCTGAGAATGGATCTGTGACCCCTTTCGTCCAAAAAACTAATTTCAAGACAGCATTCAAAAAATATGCTTCACTTACAATTAGATAAAATAAAATTTTTTCAATAATATGATAAAAGTTCTTCAAGAATTTATTTAATGTGTGTGTTCCCTCAATCAATACAACCTTTTTACAACTAAGTTCCTGGTTTTCTAAAGCTATAATGGTAGCCCCAAAATTCAAGACTTCAGTAAACCTGATAACTAACCCCTACCCCCAGAAAAACTTCTTTGGCCTAACATTCAAGATCTAAATAAATGTAAGGCTGAAATACTATATACATACATCATACTATATATCATACACATACATTTATAGTTATATATAGATAGAGAGCACAACAGCAGGTTTTGAGCTAAATTTGGAAGTAAACAAAAAAATATTAAGGCAGTGGTAAGGCAGAGGAGAACATTCCAGGCATGGAATTTCAGCGCAAATGTATTACAATGGGAGATGGTGAATAGTGTGTCAGGACCAGCAAACAGGGCTTTATTGCTAGATCAAAGTATATGTGGATGGGAGTTAGATATTAGAAGAAAAGGATGTGAGAAGGGACCAGGTTGAGAAGTGCCTTAGATGATAAACAGAGGCTGTTACCATTTGATTCTAGATAAAAAAGAAACCACTGGAATTTACAGAGTAGAGAGTAATAAAATTAGACACTCTTCTGGAAAATCACTAAGGTGGCTATGTGAAAGGACTGGAGTAGGAAAAGAAATGAGAGACAGAAAAGAATGAGAAGGCTTTTGAAATAGGCCAGCCAAGAAGAAAGGAGGGCAGGAACTAGGAGACATATAGGAGATAAAATAGGAAATAGTAAGATGGCAACTAATTGGATATGGAGTTTAAGAGAGTAAAGAGTAAATGATAACAGCAAGGTTGTTAACGTAAGTGACTGTGAAAATGGTAGTGCTCTTAGCAGTAATACAGAAAGGAGTGGAATCAAGAGAACAGAGAGAGCAGTACGACTCAATACTCCATTAAACATCCAAAAAAAGGTCTAAAAAATAAACTAGGCCAAATTCTAAGCAGAAGATACAAAGAAAATATCACAGTGAGTCACTTTTCTAGCTGAAAAGGGTGGCTGAAAGAGATGAAGAAAGGGGCACAGAAGAATCTAGAACAGGAACCAAAAGAGGGCAGAGGCTAGGCACCAGGGCAGGAAGAACAGGGGCAAAAAGAGATCCTAGGGAATCCATGTACTTGCATTGGGTGAGAGAACAAGTGCCACCTGGCAGCTCTGTATCTCATTATCCAGTTTTAGGTCACACATCCAGTGCAGAGAGAAGCAGGCACAAGTTTGGGCCCTGGTTGTATATGGAGAAAGGAAAGTTCTGGAAACAATAGCAGCTCTATGGCTCTAATCACAGGAAGTGGCTTAGTTCCTCCAGTCCCAAATGAATCTTGCAATAGAATAACCAAGGCAAAAGACCCAGGTGAAAGAGAAACCTGATATCAGTCACCTTGAATCTATAGTCTCCCAGTAGGATGACAGTGGAAGATCCCAACAGCAATCTACTGAAACTGAATAGTAGGGACAAGTCAACAGACCCAAATGTGGACCAGAAAATTGCAAAGTTTATACCAGGAGGACAGCATTTCTCCATGGATGACATGACTTTGGGAGCACTGAAAGCTTATAGGCCCCAAGCCCAAGTTGTGAAAGTAGCACTAGCAAGACAAAAAAGAAGAAAGAAACTTGAGTCAGCTATATCACCAGAAATGGACAGAGTTCAGCACTAACATGAAATCTAAAGTCAAGAATTAGGCTGGAAGAATGACCAAATCAAAATTAACCCTACCATACGGAACTACACATAGCCCTTCCACACTGAAACTTTCCCCATTGCAGCTTTCAATAAATCACAAGTAGGCATAATAAATTATTGTAAATGATAATTTGGGGGGCGTTTTGAAGAATTTACAGTATTTTTACTTAACATTGACCTACACATAGCCTATGGCCAAATATAACCTATGACCAAATATTTAATCCAAATTTTACAATAAGTACTGTAAATAACCCATAAAAGAAGAAAAAAAAATCAGACTTCTTCTCTGTTATAAAAAGAGTGTCAAAAAATTTAATGAAGATTTTCCAAATCATGGGGGCACCATGCCACAAACACTCAGCAATGTGCAAGGGATAACTGTATTATGGCAAAGGGAAGTTCAAGACATAAAACCAGAAGAAAACATCAAAACATCTACAAGGAAAGGTGCAAAGAAAAATGCAGCTTCTACACAAGTCCAACAAGAATTTTAGAAGAGTTAAAACAGGAATTAGAAAGAGGGCTAAAGAGTGATTGAAAAACTAGATGAGAACAGTAGAGGACAAAGTGAGAAAAGACGTGAAAGCCAGGGAAAGAATAAATGAAAAGTAATTTAAGAGCTTAAAAAAAGAGGTATAAACCCTTACTCAAGACAATAATACCTTGAAAATTAGAATTGCTCAAATGGGAAGCAGGGGACCAGGGGTGGGGAAGAAACATAAGGAAAATACCAGTTCTGGAAAACAGATTGAGAGATAATGTAACAATCAATTAGATTATTTGAAAGCCATTAACAAAAAAGGAGCCTAGACATCATACTTGAAGAAATCATAAAAGAAAACTGTCTAGAAATCTTTGAATCAGATAGCAAAGTAGAAACTGAAAGAATCTACTGTCACTTCCTGAAAGAAATAACAAAATGAAAACTCTCATGGTTATAGCTAAAATTCCCCAGATCAAAGAAAAAATACTGAGAGAAGCTAGAAAGAATTTAAATGCAAAGGAAACACAATCAGGATCATATAAGATTTAGCAGCCACCATTAAAAGGAGAAGAGAGCTTGGTACACTATACAAATTCAACTCCCTGGCAGGTGGGTGTCATGGGTCCAGGCTCTGGCTCCCAGGTAGAACGGAAGCAGAGCCAGTGTAGCTCCTCGCTATGTGTCCTCTGCTCTAGGCACTAAAACCACTCTGACTGTGGGAGCCCCAAGCAATGAAGCCACAATAGCTGTAAATGCTGCAGAACTGCATAGGAAGCAGAGCCCCACAATGGGAGTGGAAGTCTGCAGAATAGTCTACTTGCATTAAATGAGAAATAGCTATATTTCAAAACGGTGTTAAAAACTCAAACAGAGGGGCGGCTAGGTGGCGCAGTGAGTAAGAGCGCCGGCCTCGGCCTCGGAGTTGGGATGACCCAAGATCGAATCCAGCCTCAGAAAATGAGCACCCACACATAAAATAATGACTAGCCGTGTAACCTTGAGCAAGTTACTTAACCCCAATTGCTCTAAAAAAAAAAAAAACCCTCAAAAACAGAAACAAAACCTTAAGGGGTATATATTAAGGAGTACATTTTTATCTGGTTGGAGACATATTCAGAAGTTTTGTAAGCTACTTGGCCTAAAAGGCCTAAGCTTGAAATATCTGTTTCAAAAGCATAATGAATCTAGACTTAGAACTCAGGAAAACCAAGTATAATCTCCTACATGGATGAACCTTTAACAAAACAGAGGACTTTCAAGCTTTCCTGATGAAAAGACCAGAGCTGACTAGAAAATCTGACATACAAATACAAAAGTCAAAGAAGAAGAAAAAAGGTAAACATGAATGAGCAATCATAAGGGACTAAACAAGGTTAAACTATTTACATACATTCCTGTACCTGGAAGGAATACATGAAACTCCATAGAATGAGAAGGAGTCTAGTTAGACAGAGGGGCTGAGAGCTACAGTCATGTTTTGATGATCTCGAAAAGAACAGGAAGGGCTGGAAAGAGATGAAGAATACACTGTGCAATAGGTAAACAGAGATGAAGATATGAAAATTATCTCACGTGAATGAGATGTACAAACAGAAGTCTATGCAATAAGGAGGGGAGGGGAGCAGGTGACACTTGAATTTCACTCACTGATAACTGGTCAATGGAAGGAGAAGTAAATATATACACACAGAGACAGTTGGGTACAAAAGTGAAACTTGCCAACAGGGAACAAGAAGAAAAGGAATTCAGGCAAAAGAAGTAATCAGAGGAAGGTTAGATTAGAAGAAAAACTAGACAGAAGCAAAACAAACTCTTAAAGAGGGACTAGGGAAAAAGAGAAGGTTAAGTATGAATTTGGGTATAAAATGGAAGAGGACAGCAAAATGAATTAGAAATTAGAATCCAACAAAAAGTTATTTACATGAAACATGTTTGAATCATGTTTACATGAATTGGTTGTTTTGTTTTGTTTTTTTTTCAAAAAGGGAAGAATAAACATACAAAAACAGTTGAGTATAGAAATTTATCTTATGAGGAAAATAGTAGGGAAAGGAGTTAAAAACAAAAAAACAGGGAAGGGGAAAAAGGAAGGAAGGAGAATACACTAAAGGAGACATTATTTAGAAGTACAACAGACTTCTGAAAAGGAGATAGGATAATAATGAAGAAAAAAAAGCTTAAGAAATTAGGATGGATAGAAATACACAATTCTCACTCATAACTGAGAATGTGAATGGGAGGAACTCAACTCACAAACCAGAAGATGACAGCAGAATAGATTAAAAACCAGAATCCAAGAATATGTTGTTTAAAAGAAACACACTTGAAACAGAAACATACACAAAGAGTTAAAATAAGAGACTGAAGTATAATCTATTATTTTTTTGCTGAAGTTAAAAAAAAAAAGGAAGAGGTAGCAATTATGCTTTCAGACAAATGGAAAACACATTTAATTAAAAGAGAAAAATAGGGAAATGGACAGCTAAGTGGTGCAATGGGTAGAAGGCTGGGCCTGGAGTCAGGAAGATCTGATTTCAAATTCAGCCTCAGAAATTTACTAGCTGTGTGTGACCCTGGGCAAGTCACTTAAACCTACTTGCCTCTGTTTCCCATCTGTAAAATGAGCTGGAGAAGGAAATAGAAAACCACTTTAGTACCTGTGCCATGAAAACCAAAAAGGGTGACAAAGAGTGAAACGTGACTGAAATAACTGAACAAATAGAGAAACAATATTTTACTAAAAGGTACCATAGACAATGAATGATACCAACACTGAACATATTTGTACCCAATGGCATAGCATCAAAATTCTTGAAGGAAAAGTTCAATGAATTATAGGAGGAAAAGGTAAAACTATATTAGTGGGGACATTTCAGGCCTAGGCAACTGTTATTGTTCAATTGTAATTCTAGTCATAAAATAAAAAATTCATTAAGAAAATGAATAGAATTCTAGAAAAGTTAGGTTTGCTAGATCTCTAGAGAATACTCAAAATGGAATAGAAAAGATTTTGCAACTCTGCATGGCACCTTCATAAAAATAGGCCTTGTCTTAAAAAACCCCTAAAGCAAATGCAATGTTTTTAAATTTTTGACACAGTATTTTTATAAAAACTTGCACTTTACAAATATTTTCTCATTTGATCATCACAATAACTCTTTGAAGTGTTATTAACCTCATTTTACAGTTGAGGAAACTGAGGCAAAGAAAGGTTAAATGACTTGCCCATGGTCATACAACTAATAAATGTCTGAGATGACATCTGAACTCAGGTATTCCCATCTTGAGGCTCAGTGCTCTTGCTACTGCATCATCTAGATACATATCAAAAAAGATTTTTAAAGTTCAAGTTTTTTCTTATGGATAGTATGTACAGAAAAACAATTATTTAAAAAAAACTTTTTAGTTTTTCTGTATGGATTTTAATTTCAATTTAAAGTTAAAATACTCATAATTTAAAAAATATTACTGCTAAGGGTGGAGCCAAGATGGCGGCATAGAAGCAGGAAAACTCAGGAAACTGCAGGAAAGCAGGAACTGCATTCCCCCCATAACCACCTCAAATACCTATAAAAAATGACTCTAAACAAACTTTAGGGCTACCGAACCCACAAAGTAACAGAGAGAAACAAACCTCCCACTGAAGACAGCCCAGTAGGAGGACAGGAAGGGCTCTGCACCCCTCTGGGAGCAGACTCCAGCCCTGTGTGAGTCTATGGTTTTAGCCTCAGGGCAGCCCGACCAGCCCCTGCTAGAGGGACATTGGAAGAGTGGATCACCAGCAGCTGTGGCTTCCAGAATTATCAACCCATAAACAACAAAGTAAGAGATCAGTGCAGACTTTGAGAACAGAGTCTAGGAGTGCGGTCCAGACTCTGCTCCTGGAGGGAGAAGTGGCTGAGGTACAGCACCTCCGCATGGCTGCTTCAGAGCTCCTGGCCTACAGATTGTAGGGATACCAAGCAACCATTCTGAGGGTTAATAGCTCTTGCTTTAACCTGCTTAGATCTGGATTGCTGTCTAAGGTGGAGGTCCTGGAATGGGTGACCAGGGAGCCAGAGTGTGGAGGCTTCAGAGAGGGCAGCCAACTAATAGCTCTGGCAGCCGTGAAAACCCCAGTGATTTGGGATAAAGCTCTCCCCTCTGGATGCAGAGTTCTACTGGGGCAAAAAACTCAAAAGTCAAGTAACTAAGTGGCAACATGAGCAAGCAAATTCAGAAGCAAAGCAAGCACAGCAATATGACTTTGGATTCCTTTTTTGGGGACAAAAAGGATCAAAGCATGGAACAGGAGGAAGACAATGAAGTAAGAACTCCTGCACCAAAAGCTTCCAAGAAAAATATGGCCACAGGGGAGCTTAAGAAGGATTTTGAAAACCAAATAAGTGGAGGAAAACTGGGAAGAGAAATGAGAATGATACAAGAAAATCATGAAAAGAGAATCAACAACCTGACTGAAGAAAATAACAACTTAAAAAACAGACTAATTCAAATGGCAAAAGAGGCTCAAAAAGCAAATGAGAAGAAGAATGCCTTAAAAAGCTAAATTTGCCAGATGGAAAAAGAATCTCAAAAGTTCACTTAAGAGAATAATTCCTTCAGAATTAGATTGGAGAACGGTCTAGAATATCAAGGGAATTAATGAAAAGAAATGCTAGGGAAGGTGGACTAGCTATGCCAGATCTTAATCTGTATTATACAGCAGCAGTCATCAAAACTGCTTGGTACTGACAGAGGTGTAGAGTAGTGGATCAATGGAATAGATTAGGTGCAGGAGACCCAGCAGTTAATGAATATAGTAATTTATTGTTCGATAAACCCAAAGACCCCAGTTTTTGGGATAAGAATGCACTATTTGACAAAAACTGCTGGGAAAACTGGAATACAGTATGGCAGAAACTGGGCATAGATCACTATCTAACACCATATACCAAAATCAAGTCTAAATGGGTGCATGATCTAGGTGTAAAGGATGATACTGAAGCAATTTGGGAAAACAAGGAATAGTTTACCTGACAGATTTGTGGAGAGGGGAAGATTTTAGGACCAAACAAGAATTAGAGAGCATTATAAAATGCAAAATGGATAATTTTGATTACATTAAATTGAAAAGCTTCTGTACAAACAAAGCCAATGTAACCAAGATCAAGAGGGAGGTGGGAAATTGGGAAAGAATTTTTACAACTTGTATCTCTGATAAAGGACTCATTTCTAAAATTTATAGAGAACTGAGCCAAATCTATATGAATACAAATCATTCCCCAATTGATAAATGGTCAAAGGATATGAACAGGCAGTTTTCAGAGAAAGAAATTAAAGATATCTATAAACATATGAAGAAATGCTCTAAATCACTATTGATTAGAGAAATGCAAACCAAAACAACTCTGAGATACCACATCTCTCCAGTCAGATTGGCTAAGATGAAAAAACAAGAAAGTGACAAATGCTGGAGAGGATGTGGACAAATTGGAATGCTAATACATTGCTGGTGGAGTTGTGAACTTATCCAACCATTCTGGAGAGCAATCTGGAATTATGCCCAAAGGATTATAAATAATTTCATACCCTTTGACCAAACAATACCACTTCTAGGGTTATATCCCAAAGAAATCATAGATGTGGGAGGAAGACCCATATGTACAAAAATATTTTTAGCAGCCCTTTTTGTGGTTGCAAAGAATTGGAAACTAAAGGGGTGCCCATCAATTGGGGAATGGCTAAACAAGTTGTGGTATATGAATGTAATGGAATTTTATTGTGCTATAAGAAACGAGGAGGTGTCGGATTTCATAATTACCTGGAAAGACTTATACAAACTGATGCTGAGTGAGAAGAGTAGAATCAGAAGAAATTTGTATACAATCACAGACATACCATATCTGTGATGACCAACTATGACAGACTGGACTCTTTTCAGCAATGCAGTGATATAAGTTAATCCCGAATGACTCAAGAAAGTAAGAAATGCGCCATCCAGAGATATAACTATTAAGAACTGAGCCTGAATCCTGATGGAAGCAAACTAAATGATCTTGTTCTTCTCATTGTTTGGTCTTATTTCTTCCTTACCATCTTTCATCCCACCTAGTACAATATGCATTTGTAATTGGAATAATGTCTAATATGAATGCATTTGCAGACCCTATACTGTACTATATGCTGCCGTGAGGGGAGGGGGGAGGGAAGTAAAGGAAATGTGAAAATCAAGGAACTATGGAATTGAATCTTGTTAACTGAAACTAAACTAATAAACTAATAAAAAAAAAGAAAAAAAAGAATTAGATTGGAGCAATTGGAAGCTAGTGACTTTATGAGAAATCAAGATACTATTAAACAGATCCAAACAAAAGAAAAAAATATAAGGCAATGTGAAATATCTCACTGGAAAAACCACTCACCTGAAAAATAGATCCAGGAGAGATTATTTTAAAATTACTGGACTACCTGAAAGTCATGGTCAAAAAAAGAACGTAGAAATCATCCTTCAAGAAATTCTCAAGGAAAACTGCCCTGATGTTTTAGAACCAGAGTGCAAAATAGAGGCTGAAAGCATCCACCAACCACCTCTTGAAAAATATCCCAAAAAGAAAATTCTTAGGAATATTATAGCCAGGTTCTAGAGTTCCCAGATCAAGGAGAAAATATCACAAGCAGCCAAGAAGAAACAATTTTAATATTGTGGAAACACAATCAAGATAAAACAGGATCTGGCAGATTCTACACTGAGGGACTGAAGGGCTTGGAATATGATATTCTGGAGGTCAAAGGAACTGGGATTAAAACCAAGAATCACCTACCCAGCAGAACTGAGTATCATGTTTATATAAATGTATACATACACATATTTGTCTATATAGGAGGGTAAACGGGCGTATGAATACATATGTGAAGGCGTGTATATGTGTGTACAGGTATACACAGACAGAGGGCACAGGACCAATTGAATAGGAAGGGATGATACTTAAAAGGTGCAACTGAGAGGTTAGAGAGGAATATAATGAGAGGAGATGGGGAGAGACAGAATGGGGTAAACTATCTCATATAGAAGAGGCAAGGGAAAATTGTTACAATGGATGGGAAGAACAGGAAGGCAAAAAGGAATGAGTCAACCTTACTCTTATTGAATTTGGCTCAGGGAGGGAATGGCATACACACTAAATAGGGTATCTCACCCTACAGGAGAGTAGGGGGTAAGGGGATGAGAGGCAGGATGATAGAGGGGAGGGAATGTTGGGGGGCAGGGAAGTTAGAAGCACACACTTTTGAAAAGGGACAGGGTCAAAGTAGAGAATAGAACGAGTCGGGGGTGAGATAGGATGGAGGAAAATATAGTTAGTCTTTCACAATATATCCACTATGAAAATGTTTTGTATGTATATTGAATTGCCTATCTTCCTAGTAAGGGTGGGTGACGAGGAAGGAAGGGAAAGAATCTGGAATTCAAAGTTTTAAGATCAAGTGTTTAAAAATATACATATATACATATATATATATATATATATATATATATATATATATATAATTATTTTTTTTAACATGCAAGTGGGAAGTCGGATGTACAGGTGCTGGGGTGTCGGGATTCATGCTGCCCTGCTGGAGAGTCAGAGGGGGATTGGAGGAGGCTGTGGGAGGGAACAGACTGTGGGAGGGGAAATACAGTGGGATCTCTGTTTTGGGGTGGTGGGTGGGGGAAAGACAGGGAGAGAATTTGTGGCTCAAAGTCTTGTGGAAGTGGGTGATGTAAACTAAAAATAAACATAAAATTTAATTTAAAAAAATACTATTGTTAAAATATTAGTAAATTTAAATGGAGAAAACTACCTCTTATCATTTAAGCTTATTGTTTTATCTTCATAAAACAATTTTAAGTCTATTTTTAATGGTGACCCCTATTATTTTCATAGTATCAAATGCCTTGCAGAATGAAGATAGCTCACATCTCAATAGTTTCACAAGTATCACTAATTAGCTTTGGTAAATAACTCAATTACTATCTGTTTTTCTGATACAGATTCAAAGTCCATATAAAAAAGATGAATTAATCACTACTTTAAAAATAAAATTCTCTAATTGTTTATATATATGCATGTATTTATATTTTATCACACAAACCCTTTTCATTAAATGTTACATATTGCATAGATAAAAATATGTGCCACCTTTAATATCAACCATACTCCCACAATGATATATAATCATAGGCAGACAATGAGATCTTTGGGGGAAAAAATTACGTAGTTTTTATACTGAAAAATAACACCAATTTATACAGGCCACATTTGGAGATTTTAGAGAACCCAAGTTTGGGGAAACAAGCCCTTTTACCCAGATATTCTTGGGCTTATCTGCTTATAGGTTTTCAGAACCTTTACTCATGGAAAGGGTAAAGTATCCTGTACAAAAAAAATTTTTAATGTATTTCAAAATAAAAAGCAAATGTCTGGAAATGAATGCCTTCTAACTAAATGTTACCCTACTTCAAAGCACTCCAATGTTGCATTGTTCAACTCAATCCACAATTTTATCCATGCTTTCCTATCACAGGCTACTTTTGAAGTTCTAAGTTATCCCAGCCTGATTTACTCCCTTCACCTCTCTCCAACTATTCCCAGTATACTCTTGCCTAGAAGCCACACAACCAGAAGCATGGTGGTAAATTTTAAGTATCTCTTAAGGTAAAAAATGTACACAGGATATACTTTTAAATTTAATCTGAATTAACATTCTCTCCATCACTTCCTTCAGTCTAGACAATCAACAAAACAATAAATCAAACCTTGATTTGTAGGATTTACCAATTACTCAAGTTAAATGCTCACAGTGAAAATTTAACAATCAGCTCTCACAAGACTCAAGCCCACCCCTTTTGACCCAGCCCTCAATCAAACTACTTTCCTTAGTCAATCTTAGCACAACTCTTAAAAAATTTGGCTACAAACCCCAGGTTCAAGGCAAGGTTCTATGAATGGGAACCAGGCTTTCCAGAGCCTAACTTTTCAAAGAAGTTGTAAAAAACATTCACAGTTCCCAAAAAAACATTAAGAATTAGTTCTGTAAACTTTTAAATAAAGTTAGGCTTTAAGAAAAATTAAGATTAAACTAGCTTTTTCATCCTATAGGAAAAAATGTACATACACACACATATAACATACATGCATACATACACAAACACATATATGAAAACACCACCCACTCGTTTAAACTTTTTTTGACATTTAAAACAGGGTTCCATTCTATGTATTTAATGTTCTTGGTTTTATTCAGATGTACCCCATCTCCTGATTTAGTTGCAATATAAATATTTGAATTTATTACATAAATCATTAGGGAGTATTTATTTTACAAAACATTACCTGCTTAACAAAGGGAATTTGAAGGGGGCAAAGAGAGAATCATTAAGAAGAGCTTCCCTATTACATCTAAATGCTCCCAAATAACTGCTTTAACAAAAAGGCTTAGCTTGAGAAAGAGAGTAAATTAAAACTCAAGTGTAAAAACCAATTCATTTTTCAAAAATTAGAAACTGACATAAACTTTTTCTAAAAGTTACCTGTCACTGGAAAAATTGATTTCTAAAACATCACATAACCTCACATCCATTTACACATAGCAAGGCATAAACATACAAAACTACACTCAGAAATGGATTTAAGTGGACTGTGGACATTTGGAGACTCTTATTTATTCTGAGCAATAATGCCTTCAATTAGTTCTGAATGAAGTATTTACTTTCTAGTACATAAGCCTCATTTGTCTGTAATGAACACTACAATTTCAACATTCTTGTCTAACTTCTTAAAGCACTACTTCACTGTGGTAAGTAATATTTTTGTAAGACAAATCACTACTTTCTATTTTATAAATTAAATTTTCTTAAAACTAGGAACCACTTGTATATTCTGACTAGGAAATTCAAAGCATTTTTTTAAAATCACAAATTTGTGAGTTTAATTCATTAGCAATAATCTCATTCAAACACAGTGCCAAAATTAATTTGTTTCTTACAACTGTGAAGAGTGCTTCTTGTGGAAGTAAACACTAGGACACTTCAGTTGTGTTATATCATAATGGTATCCTGTAACACAAACAAAGTAATTCCCCAAAAGAGGAAGAATCAGTAAGTAGATCATTAGAGGGAGTTTAGGGTGACCACACAAAGAATAGGACTTCTCTTATAATATGCAGATGAGACCTTCCTTTTTGTTTACTAATCTAGGTGGAATAGTTTCCTTGACATTGATTTATTTGGGGTCTGTGACATTAATACTGATCCCTGTTTAGTAATTCCATAAACCCTAATTTTAACTTTTGTCTTACCATTGCTATCAACTGTCATTTTTTACTTCATAATTACAAATGTGAATTAGGAAGATCAACTGCCAGTTAGAACCTCTCTCCAAATAGATGCTCATACATATATTGAATGTCTCTGACAGATTTAGCTATATTATGAAAGTGGGGTTTTTTTCTTCTACATTCTTAAATAGAAACTAAATTTCCATCTAGGTCAATTCTTTGATAAAATAAATTACATACAAATGGAAACTCACTAACACTATAGTTAACTTGCCATGAAAATGAGAAACAATCCCAAGAATCTCCATAATTTGTTTCATCCATAATTTAAAGTTTCTACATGTAGATAAATGACATTTGAAAAATATTTACTTTCCCCCAAAGATCTTGATCTATTTTCATACTAAAGATTAATTTATATTAAGTTGACATGCAAATAAACCATGCTACGTTTAACACCTCTTCTCTCCAAATTCAATCATGCACTCTATGTACTGCTATTCTCTAAAACTGAAACAAACATTGAACATACAGAACATTATTAATTTCACTGAAGCTTACAGTTCATGAACATTTCTTTAATATGGCTAATATTTATCAATTATTTGAGAGAAAGTCATTGATATATGCCAAGTTATCTTCTAATAAAAGGTATATACTGGTGATGTAGTAAACATTACAGTACTATTTGATATAATGGCATAATTAATTCATATATATGCAATAGGGTCCTTTTAATATTGCAGAGATAAATTTTAGTTTATTTGAACTTTCTAGAGAATTGAGTGTTTTGTTAATTATTTCTAAGATTCCAAGCTAAGAATTAGGCTGATCTATTGCTATCTGAAAGTATTTCTGACCTAATTAACAAACTAGATTGCTTCCACAGGTTCAAATATGGTTTGGTGGATACCAAAACAAAATCTACAAGAATCTATGTTAATATGCCTGTTTTTCCTCAAAAATGTAGTCCTAATTCTAGAATAAGAAATATACATATCAAACTTTTATTTCTTTAATCTTGACTACCATAGAATAACCTCTAAAAGGTCTCTATTTCATATAATATTAAGAAGTTAGTTGATTAACTGTTGAAGAATGAACTGGAAGAAGGAGCATTAACACCATACTCAATTTTATGCTACAAATTTATGTAAGCGAATAACAACTAGGCTGTGACTAACAAGGTGATCCTACAATTGCTCCAAAATTGCTTCCCTAGTCCATTCACTACACCTCTTCCAAACCTGTTCTACTGCTCTCTGCTGAAGATACTGCTTCATATTTTGACAAAAAAAAAAGTGAGACCATTCAATGAGTTTCTTCTTCTTACCTCATCTCACATTCCTCTGACATAACCCTAAAAATTGAGAAAATCAAAATGCTTCTATTCTGTAACTGATTTCATTTTGTATCACTACCAACATTTTGTATAAATCATGTTTCATTTGTCTCTGAATTAAGTTTGGAAGTTCAGCTTTTCAGTAAATGATTTGTTGTCTCTGAGTTGAATTCAGTTCTGTTTTCCTACAAATCGCTGTTCTATTCTTCTATCAAGGAAATCTGTAATCCTTGAAGATTACAGGTAAATGCCAGAGATTCTGTTCTGTCATCTCTAAAACCTTGGCTGTCCTTTAAGAAAGTCTGGCACAAATCAGACTTTCACTGTTTCACTAACTAGCCATGCAGGTGGACATCACCAAAGAGCTTTCACAGCAACAAAATAAAAGGAGGGGTTGTTACTGGCCTTGCATTCCAAAATTTCCAGCCAATCATATTGTCTTCCACATCTATGATGTTGTAGCTTTGTTACCAACCATACTATGATGCTGTCTTCTAGTTTTTGTCCATAAAAATGATCTGTCAGCCTTCATTCAGGATGTTTTTTGGCTTGCCGAGGAGCTAAGAATCCCTTTTATTGATAACTGCTGGCCTTTAAACTGAATGTAGTTGGGGCTCTATACCTCAGTTTACCTTAATTTCTATCATGACAACTCCACTACTCTGCCACTCCCATCTCAGATGAAAAGGCAGCACTTTTCCTCACCAGAGAGAAGAAGGACTGGGCTTGATTGCTTTTGCCTTTCTTTGAATCCTCTGCACTTGGCATAGAGCTTGGTACATATTAGATGCTTTAATAAGTGTTTCCTGACTAATTCTTAAGTCTATCTCCTCCCATTTTCCCCAGCAGATTTTCCCCACTTTCTCCATAATTTCTCCCTATCTACTTGCTCCAACTCTCATTGCCACGCAGCTTTCAACCTTAAAAGACTCTCACTAAAGCCCACTGAATAAACATTTCCCTAACACAGCTAATATTTACCAATTATTTGAGAGAAAGAAGTTGACCAAAGATAAGTTATTTTATTAGAAGACAGTTATTATATTATATTATTATATATATATTATATATATATTATATCTCTTCCCTTTCTCTGCAAAAGAAAAGGTCCTCTATACTCAGGGCCTCCACTTCCTTTCTTAGGCTCTTCTAAACCCTCTGCAATCTAGCTTTTGACCTCATTCAACTGAAACTGCTTTCTCTAAAAGTTACCAACCTCTAGCAATCTTAAATATCAAATCTAATAGCTGCTTCTTGATTTTCATTCTCCTTGACCTCTGTGCAGCATCTGATATTACTGAAGATTTTCTCCTCCTTGATACTCTCTCATTTCTGGGATCTTATAACCCTGATCTCCTTGGTTTTCCTCCTACCTCTCTAATCACTCTTTCTCAGTGTGTTTTGCCCTCCATTTCTGCCCTGAGTCCTCTTTCTTATCTATAATCTCTGACACAGAAATCTCATCAACTCCCTTTGCCCTCAATTAGTATGTCCATGAAGATGAAGACCAGATCTGCCAGCCTAGGTTCTCTCCTACACTTTAGTCATGCATCACAACAGCCTTAGGCATTTCCAAATGGCTGAGGCACAGGCATCTCAAATTTACCATATGCAAAACAGAACTCATAATCTCTCCTCTAAAACCCCAAACTCTTAACTTTCATATTATTGTTAAGAGCACTGCCATCCTTCAAATCACCAAGCTCCTACTTTCTCTTTCCCCTCATGTGTTTAATCAACTGCTAAATCTTGCAATTTCTTTCTCTACAGCACTTCTTGCATATAACCTCTCCACCATACAGTCTATTTCATTCTCCCATCACCCTTTATTTGTGAATAGTCTTCTGATCCACTCAGAATGATTTTCCTAAAGCATAGGTCATGCTACCCCCCACACACACACACACTCAATAAACTCTAGAGGCTCCCTATTACCTCAGAATCTAAATATAGAGTCCTTTATTTGATCTTCAAACTCTTAACAACCTGACTCCGGTCTACTTTTCCTCTCTTCTCACACTGTATTACCTCTGCACTGTGACCTATTACCTCTCTATCTCCCATCTGCCTGCATTTGCCCTCACTATTCACCATATTTGGTATGCCATCTCTCCCAACCTTCAACCTTGGCACTCCCTTAAGATTCGGCCCAAATACCACCACTGTGACCGTTCCTGGTCCCACTAACAGGACCACACCCATCAAAGGCATCTTCCGCCAGAACAGACATTATTTAGTGCTCTTGGAGGACAGGAACTGATCTTGCTTCTTTGTGTGCATCCCCAAGGCTAGTACTTAGTAAGCAATTAATGAATGTGGTTTTTTTTTATTAATAGAATGATGAAAATAGGAAGCAAATACCCTGGAACAATCCTATTTTCTAACTATATATACTTTAAAAAACCTAACTACTCTGAACCTCAGTTTTCTCATCTGTAAAATGGCCATAACAATACCTACTGTGCCAATCTCAGAGACCTGATGAAACAGATAAATTAATGCAATGGGAAGTATTTTTAAAACTGTATGTTTTATGTACTTTATTTTTTATTTAATTTTATTTTTATATACTTTGTTAAAAGATTCTTCAGTGTCAATTGAGTATACTGAAGATAATTTTACTTTACTTTCACCAAAGGTAATATCTGATGTCTTCAAGTTCCATGGAAGAGTTATGTAGTCAATCAAAAAACACAAAAAGTTTTTTGAAAAATGACATCAAAAAAATGAAAAATAGATTAAAAAAACCAGATTAAAAAAAAAAACCTGAAAGGCAGCATCTCCTTTTTTGAATACAGATAAATATCTGACTGATATTCAGAAACTTATTACAATAGAGTTTATTTTTGTAAACATACCTAGCAACAAAAGCATTAAGAAAAATAAAATTACTTTTTAAAACAAATTAATACCAAGAGAACAACTAACTAATTCATAACTTTGATTAATATTAGAGCATTCAGGGTTTTAAGCTTTTTTCTCAGACTTACCTCTGCCCATTTAAGAATACAGGTAATGCAGAAGATATGATTACAGTTTTCAGGAAAACCAACTTCCTTCTCTAACAGGCAGGAAAGACATATTGGGCATCTATCAGCTTCTTCATATGGAATAACAAGGGAATGAGGACACACTCTATTTTCTTCACCTAATAATAAGAACACTGATGTGATCTCAAATTTCACATTTATTTCACATCTAAATTTTTTTAAAAGTCATATAAAAAGAATGCAGTTTGGAGGGCAGCAACATCTTGAAAAACTATTATGTAAGCAAACCTTACCTTGATTTTGTAGCCTAGGTTTTGCTGCTAAGTAGAAGAGAGATAAAAAAACAAACATACCTTCAATGTCTTCATGCTCCTCATTCCCCACATTTGAAATATTGTTATTTTTCTTCTTCATCTCTTCTTGGAAAGGAGTTCCTAAAAGATCAATCAGGAGAGACAATTTCACAGCTGCTTTCTCACAATTTTTTTGCCTAGTGGGAGAGTAATCAGAAATTTACAGTATTTATATGAATACATACCTAAAAACTGGTCCCTGCATTCAGTTTTTGTAAGCTAGTGGTAATAAGGCACATACAAATTAAACAATTTAAGAGAGCATCAATCAATATATATATTTATTAAGTACCTACGATCTCCATTCATAGTAAGTTCCCAAATTGAAAGAGCGAAGAGAGAAGAGAGAAACAGAGGTTACATACAATGTAATTTGGGAGAGAGGAAAAGGGAAAAAAAGGAGAAGGGGAAAGGTGTGAGAAAAAGAAGACCCAGATGAAGGGGAGCATACCATAAAACTGAACTATACAATATCAACAGTAAATACAGTAAAAGTTGAGAGAAAAGTAATAGAGGGAAAGGGAATAGAGAAGAAGAGAAGAGGACCCTGGAAAGAATCTGGGAGAACACCCACAGATGGCGGGGAAGGACGTGGATAATGAGCCCGATAAGGAAACTGAGGAGGGGTCAAACAGATGAGAGTTAAAACAGAAGTAAAGTCAAAAAACACAAATGATATGCAGGAGGAAGAGGGTAGTCAACAACATCAAACACAGCAGATAAGAAAAAGATTTGGATTAAGATCATCAAATCTGGCAATTAAGAGAGCACCAGCTAACTTTTCAGAGAACAGTTCCCATTAAGTGATGAGCTGGAATTCTAGTTGCAAAATGCTGAGGAGTGAAAGGAGAAGCAGAAAGTGAGGAAAGAAAACTTTTTTCCAGCATTTGGATGAAAAAGGGGGAAAGAGAGGTAGAGGGGATCACAGGGTCTCATAGAGATTCTTTAAGTAAGGGGGAGACTTGGGCATGTTTTACAGCAGTATATTAGGAACCAACAAACAAAGGACGGTTGTAGATACAAAAGAGAAGGAATTACTGAGAATACAATTTGTTGGAGACAAGAAAAGGTGGGGATCAAATGTATATGTAGAAGGACTGGCCTTAGAAAGGAGAAGAGACATGTCTTTGGCAGAGAAAGACTAGGAAAAAGCAGTCAAAGAGTTTTGAGATGGAATAGTATGGCAAAAAAGGTGAGCTCATGTCAGACAAAAGAAGTAGAAGAGGCTTCAGGAGGGAATAGAAGATTTGGAAGTTTCTGTGGGGAGAAGAGAAGGAATCAGGGAGACATTAAAGAACTGTGTAGGTCCTTCAGTGAGGCCAAGTTGAAGTTGGATAACATTAATCTGTAACAGTAGTTTTCCCTATCTTCATTCAGCAGTTTGTGAATAAAAATGGTAGACAGAACAAGGCAGGCAAAGAATTTAGGAGTTGAAGAGAATGTTCAAGTGAAAAGGTGGAAGTGAAAGGAATGAAAGTCTCACTAAGGGTGAAGAATGGGTGTAAGAGAAAAAGGAAGTGTAACAATAGGAGGTTTTGGTCAGAGAGTATAATGTCAGTGTATCTAAAGTGGAACACCTGTGGGTAACAGTAAGTTCAAGAGTGACAATTCCCATGTGTCTGAAATGGAATGAAAGTAGGACTCATGGAACTTGAAGAGTCTGAAAAGGTTGGGGAGCTGCTAAAGCTACATGAATATTGAAGTTCCTCAGAATACAGGCAGAAGTTGGGAAACAGGAAAATATTGATACAAGTGCTAAAAACAAAAGAATGATTTGAGGGTCATAAAATTTTGATTATATGCAAAATTTTCAATTTCACTTAAAAAAAATTTAAAAACACTTTAAATTTTAATTGCACTTAAAAGGAAGAATGGTAACTGGGGTCAAAGGTGACAAAGGAAGAGTCTGGAAATAAAGATCAGAAGCAAGGAATATTACACAATTCCCTTCCAGAACGAATGAAGTGGGGGAGAAGTAGTGTAAGTTGGTGGTGTCAGTGAGGGAGAGGAAAGCAGAGGACGTAGGGGCAAAGGTGAGCCAGGTCTCTCTGAGGACTAAAAGATGTAAAGTGTATGAGAGAAAGGAGTTTCAGATGAAGGGAAACATGTCATAAAATATCAAACTACAGGATGTCAATAGTAAATGCAGTAAGAGTTTAGAGAAAAGATTAATAAAAGTAGGCTGGAACTATAAGGGAAGAAAAGTAATTTAAACTGAGCCTATAAAGAACTAGTAGAATTTAAAGCAGAGATAGAGGCTGCAAGGGCTGGAATGAGCACAGTGCTTCAGGGTCATATTACAGAAATGAGGCTCACCAGGCAACTCTACATCGAATAGACGGAAGGGCAGTTAGGTAAGGGAGAACCAAACGATGAGGGAATGGGAATCCCAGATTAACGATTTTGGACTTGATTCCATACCCAAACACTCTGGGTTCTAGAAACGATTAGCATGATAAAGGTGGATATTTTAAGAAATTTAATATGGGGGGGGGGGGGGCGGCTAGGTGGCACAGTGAGTAGAGCGTCGGCCCTGGAGTCAGAAGGACCTGAGTTCGGATCGAGGCCTCAGACACTTAACGCACACAAACAAAAACCTAGCCATGTGACCTTGGGCAAGTTACTTAATTGCAATTACCAATTGCCCTCCAAAAAGCAAAAAAAAAAAAGAAATTTAATATGATAGGAGATGAACAGATGGAAGAAACTAATGATCTCTGAGAGCTGGTACAATCTGTACCTTAGCCATGAGATGAAAGCGGACTAAACTAAGGTGATAGTAGGAGAAATGAAGATAAATATTTCAAAAGAAAAAAAAACCGCAGAATTTTGTGACTAAGGAAGAGGGGTTTTTTTGTTTGTTTTATTTTGTTTTTCTAACGATATAAACTGAAGGAACTGGTACCATAAACAGAAAAGAAGATAAAAAGAGGAATGGGTTTGGTGGGCAAGAGATGCATTCATCTTAACTACTTTAGACATTTTGTAGTTAATACTTACATTCATTAACAACTCCTGGTGTTGATTTCCTAAATCTTCCTCCCAGCCCCCCCAACAAGGCAACTGGGGTTAAGTGACTTTGCCCAAGGTCACACAGCTAGTAAGTGTGTCAAGTGTCTTGAGACCGAAATTGAACTCAGGTCCTTCTGACTCCAGGGCCAGTGCTCTATTTGCTCTATTCACTGTACCACCTAGCTACACCAAGGCACATAATTTAAATGAATTATCTGGGTATTTCTGGGTACCTCTTGAAATAGGAAAGTTCTCGTTCTACCACTCCTCTCCTGGGCAACTTCCTTATCATGGCAGAGGGGCTTGCACTATGAGATATGCCATGCAGGGTTATGACAGACAGGTCATAGTTGAGGGTTCTGACAGAAGGTGATCTACAGGAGAGAAAAATGATAAAATACTCCAGGATCTTTAACAAGAAAACCCCATGGACAGTATTAAAACGATAAATGATATGACATCAGAAGATGAGCTTTCTCAGGTCCAAAGGTGTCCAAAACCCAACTGGGACAATCTTAAACTTAGAGGACAATCTTAAACAGCTCCAGTACAGGGGCAGCTACCTGATACAGTTACTAGCTATGTGACCTTGGGCAAGTCACTTAACCCCAATTGCCTTGCCTTCCCCCTTCCAAAAAGAACAAAAACAAAAAACAAAAAACAAAAAAATAGCTCTAGTACTAATAAAGCAGTTGGGCCAAAGTAGAAAGGAAGATCAGTTATGGATGTGTCTAGTGACAAAAGCAAAGTCCAGTGCTGTAAGGATCATTGCACAGGAACATGGAATCTATGAGCCAAGCTAAACTGGAAACATTAAAGAGCAACATCTTCAGTGTCAGTGAACCTAAATGACCAGGAACAGGTTAATTTAATTCAGGTTTACATATACTACTGTGGACAAGAATCTCTTAGAAGAAATGGAATAGCCCTCATAGTCAATAAAGGGTGAGAAAAGCCAGTACTGGATATAATCTCAAAAATGGCAACCATTCAATTCCAAAAAAATCATTCAACATCACAGTACAAGTCTATGCTTCAACCACTGGTGCTGAAAAGGCTAAAATTAATCAGTTCTATATAAGCCTACATCTTCTAGAAATAAAAAGATGTCACATTCATCAAAGGGGATGGGAATGTTAACACAGGAAACCAAAAGATAATTGGAATAACAACCAAATTTGGCCTTGGTAATACAAAATGAAGCAGGGGAGAGACTAATAAGAGTTTTGTCAAGATAACTTAGTAGTCATAGCAAATACTCTTTTCAACAACCCTAAAGGCAACTGTACACACAGACATCACCAGATAGACAAGATAGAATCAGATTAATTATATACTTTGCAGCCAAAGGTGAAGAAGCTCTACATAGTCAGAAGCTCTGTACAAGATCTGAAGCTGACTGTGACTTAGATCATGAGCTTCTTATATGGCAAAATTCAGACTTAAATTAAACAGGAGAAGAAATGGAAGCGTCGGATTTTATATCCTTGGGCTCAAAAATCACAGGAGATGGTGACTACAACCATGAAATTAAAGGTACTTGCACTTACTTGGAAGGAAATCTATTGCAAATCTGGACAGCATACTGAAAAACAGACAAAATCTTGCTGACAAAGATCCATATAGTCAAAGCTCTGGTTCGTCCAGTAGCAATATATGACTGTAAGAGTCGGAATATAAGGAAAACTGAGTGTCTCAGAATCAATAGCCTTCTTTGCATGCGTTTTTTATGTGAGAAAATTCCAACTCTCCCTTCTCCCATTTCACCCCTCTCACCCCTACATTTTTTGAGATCACTCCAATATAACTGACTCATGCTTATGCTCTCTATCTAAACAGACTACTTCTAAGTGTCCTAATAATGAGAAAGCTCTTAGAAGTTACATGTATCATTTCCCTATGTAAGCATATAAACAGTTTTTAATTTTATTAAAGAGTCCCTTATGATTTTTATTTCCTGTTTACTGTTTTTGCTTCTCTTGAGTCTTTCATGTGAACATCATATTGCTATTCTGTACTGGTCTTTTCATGGGGAATACTTGTTAGTCCCCTATTTCATTAAATGTCCCCTTTTCTTCCCTGAAGGATTATACCAAGTTTTGCTAGGTAGATTATTTTTGGTTGTAATCAATTCTAGATCCTTTGCCTTCCAGAATGTTACATTCCAAGCTCTCCAAGTCTGATAATTCTTAAATGACTGCTCCTAGATCTATTTTCCAGGTCAGTTGTTTTTCCAATGAGATACTTCACATTTGCTTCTATTTGTTTCATTTGTTTGACTTTGTTTTATTGTTTCTTGATGTCACAATGAGGCATTAGTTTCCACTTGCCAAATTCTAATTTTTAAGGAATTATTTTCTTCAGTGACCTTTTGTGCCTCTTTTTCCATTTGGCTAATTATGCTTTTTTAAGATCTCATCTTCAGTGAACTTTTGTATCTCTTTTCCAGGCAAATTCTGTTTTTAAGGTGTTATTTTTTTGTGCCTTTTACCAAGTTATTAATTCTCTTTTCATAACGTTCTTACATCACGCTCATTTCTTTCCCCAGTTTTTCCTCTACCACTTCTACCTCTTTTAACTCTTTGAGGAATTTTTCTTGGGCTTGTATCCAATTAGCACTTTTCTTTGAGGTTATCCTTGTAGCTGTTTTCACACTGTTGTCTTCTATATTTACGGGTTGGTCTTCCCTGGCATCACAGTAATTTTTTATGGTCAAGTTTTTTTTTTTTTGTTTGCTTATTTTCAATCCTATTTCTTGACTTTGAATTTTATATTAAAATTGAGTTCCAATCACCTACAGGTGGTGAGACACTGTCCCAAATTTCAGGCTTTTTTGTACTGCTGTTTTCATAGCTAGTTCTGGAAGGTCTACAAGTTTTTGGTGCTTCCAAGGTGGTGTGATCCAGTAAGAAATGTGATCACTGGTCTCCTGGTCTGCCCTCTGGTCTTTACCCAAGAAGGGACCCTTGCTCCCCTGCAGCCACAAGCTCTAGCACTTCTCTTGGCCCTGGCATTGCAACCCAGAACTAGGTATGGGCAATATAGTTGTCTATTACCCTAACTGCATCCAGTATCAGCAAAAGGTCCTCTGTAATCTCTTTCTGACCAGTTGTCCCAATCCCTTAGTGTCTCTGGGCTAAGTGTTCCTGAAACTGTTGCTGTTGCTACAGCTGATAAATTCCAGGCTGGCTCCCACCCTGTTGTCACAGACCTCTCTCTCCTGCTGACCTCCTAAGTTGTCTTGGGCTAGAAAAAGATCTTGACCTTCTATTGGCTCTGTCACTCTAAAATTTAATTTGAGGAATTATTCTAAAGTCATTCGGAAGGGAATGTTGGGAGAATTCAGAGGGATTGCTGCCTGTACTCTGTCACCTTTGCTCCACCTCCCTCATATATTCATACATACATACATATGCTTAACATTATCTCTGGGAAGTGGAGCAAAGATGGCAGAGTACAAGCTGCAACCCGTGTGTGTGTATGTGTATATATGCATGTATACAGACACACATAGATTCAAATGTATATATAGTATATATTCTAGTAGGCATATGTACACACAGACATAGTTACACATATTGACACATGCCTAATTATATGTTTATACATATTATTTATAAAAAATACACACACATATCAATTAAATGAAAAATTGACACAGCACTAGGAAACAAAATACCTGTATTCTATTCCCTTATCTAGATCTTAATAGCTATGTCAATTCAGAAAAATAATATATCATATCTGGGTCTATTCTCAAAGAAAATTTAGAATATGCAGTTGCCTAGAGGTATGATATGACCTCTTGAGGTCCTTTCCAGTTTTAATGCCCACAATTCTGTTTTATAATTAACATCACCAAGTCACAGGAAGGCCTATGGAATAGTTTAAATAAGAAATCAGGCAATCCAAGAAAGCCATTTTTTGTCTTCTAGATACCAAGAGAAATTTTTCAAGACCCACATTTTTAGAAGTTGCGCTATCTCAGGTCCACATCTTCTGAAAACTTTTCTAACTGCACCACATTCCCAAGGAAGCAATTCTATCCATGGACAAACAGAATCACTACCAAAGGCAAATTCATTAATGACTTTATCTAGTGATATACTAACATCCTTTATTTGGCCACTCCAAAAAAATCAATGCTAAAGCACTGGCTGAGAGCTAGCTCCCCCTGCTCCTCTCCTCATCTTACCTTAATCGAGCATCCATCTTTCCCAACTTATTCCTCCTTTATTCTGGTCTCACATAAAGATGTAACATTTTGTGTTGAGGACAACTCTTTTACATGCCTTCCTGATTCCATCACCCTTCCTTTCTCCTCCAACAGACTGCCCCCAATATGATTCTCACTATCTCTCTAAATTTTTACCTCTTGCTAAATACTAGCTCTTTCCCTACTATCTACAAAATGCCCATGTCCCCTCCAACCTTAAAAAAAAAAAGTCCTAACTAGATCCCTTACCGGCCCTTCTCCAGCTGTCTCTTCTCTCCTTTGTTAAACTCCTCAAGAAAGTCATCTATATTTAGTGCCTCTATTTCCTTTCCTTGAACCCTCTTCTAAATCTTTAAGAACCTGACTTTTTACCTCATCTCTCAAGTGAAACTATTTTCTCCAAAACTATCAATACATCTTATACCAAATCTAATGTACTCTTTCTGATTTCTCATTCTTTTTTTTACCTCAGCACCATTTGACACAGCTAACTACTTCCTTTTGAATGTTCTCTCCAGGTTTTCCTGGCATTGCTCTCTCCTGGTTCTTCTCCTAATTTGTCCAAAGACTCCTTTTCTATGTCTTCTGATGATTCTTTATTCATGTCACATCCACTATTACTTTAGGAATATCAGGATTCTCTCAATCCCCCAACTTTGGTATCACCTTCAACTATCATCACCTATCCTCATACCCTAAAATGAAGATTGAGGACCTTGAACCCAAAAGCCTTGGAAATGGTAGTTAGTTCCTTCCTAACCCCTTCAACTTTTCAACTTGGAGCCTCAAAACATAATCTAGGAAATCATCCATATGGAGAATGGACCCTTCATACCTACCACCATCATGCCAACTGCTTACCAACTAACATTAATAATAAGGTAAAGCTCAAGAGACCCAATAGTAAAACTCACCCCTCCCCATACCACTAGCCCTACTTCCAGACTGGCTATCATTCAGAGTACAACCCTTTTGGAAAATGAAACCAGCCAATCCCACCAACTGCCACCCATAGGTAAGACAAGTCAGTATAGCTAAAGCAGCAAGCAAGGTACCCTAAGGGAAACAGGAGGGACAATACAGCAGGCAAGGCAAACTACCTCAATAACTACTTCTCCTCCCCTTATATAGCACTAGAGACAACCCAGAAATTTAAGTTCAAAAGCTCCCGGAATAGCTTTAGCTTCACTCCCAGAACAACAATCCTACTTTCACCAGGCTCTGCTGTAATAATTTAAATAATCAATTCTTGTTGATGCATATAGCATTGAAACTGAAGAGGCTAGAGCTTCTGCCTACTTAGCAGACACAGCTACAGAAGATCTAGAAAAGAAAGTTTTCAACAAAGCCCTGGGCACTTGCCAGTAAGCTTTGCCATTGTGTCCTAAGGACAATGGGGTCTAACCTGTCTTGCAAGTGAGCTCCTCTGTTTTTCTATTGGTATCCTCAATGCTTAATAAATGTTTTCCCATTCATTAATTTACAAATGCTAACTCAGTGTGAATGCTTTAAAAACTTTAATCAAACAAAAAACTGGTTACTCTTTCAAGAAATCATAAAAAAAATTGCCCAGAAATAATAAAATCAGAATGTCAAGTTACACACTACATGCTCTCTCTCTCTTTCTCTCTCTCTCTCTCCACTGATCATCTCCTGAAATAAACTCCAAGTGGAAGAGAGGACTTTCAAGAATTTCCAATGAAAAAAGAAGAGTTTACTATAAGATGCAAACACACAAAGAGTTAAGAGAAACTTGGAAAGAGATGTGTGAGAAACAGGAAGGGGCTGTATGATGATGCAGTGCTAATATTTTAATAAAAGAAATCAGTGTCCCCCAATGCCTTCAAAGGGAATTTAGAAAGTTAAATAAGAAAAACAGAGAATCTGGGAATGAACCAGTTCTGTTCTGAGGGGTAAAGTAAAAGAGAAATACATCATTGTAAAAACGAGTAAAACAGGGATGGAATTTGCTATTTCTTATAACTGGGGTGTGTAATAAACCTTACTTTTATCTTAAACAAAGGAGAGTTACACACAAAATTTGGGGTTGAAATACATTAAACTCAGATGATAAAAAAATGAGGGTGGGGAGGTTACAAGACAGAACAATACCAGAGAAGAAATAACTGTAAGCAAAAAAGTCTTGATTCTTAAGGGTGGGATTAAGAGAAAAAAATTAGCACCAAATCAGAATGTAAAGGGAGACCCTTAAATCAGGAAAGAGCTATACAAATAATGGCATATGAATATAACAAAATATTATATTGAAAGAAATTAGGAAAAATTATTCTAGATAAGCCTGGTAAGTATGAAGTGATACAAAGTGAAGTAAGCAAAAGGAAAGAACATTTTAAGAACTTTTATACATACATACTTACTGAGAGGATTCTAGGAAGACGGTGAACTAAGGCAGGAAATTACCTGGCTCTCCCAAATCCTCCCACAAATAATTTAAAATGATACCTCCAAATGAACTTTAGAGCAACAGAAATTAAGTAAAAGTCAGGGTAAAGCAACTATCTAGCCTAAAACAACTTGGGAGGACATTAGGAAAGACCTAACCTCCAGAGTGATAGTCTGGTCTGATTAAAGTACAGCTTCCTCAGGGCAGATAATCACTAAATATGTACAGTATGAGGGCAGGAGGCTAATTGGGGAAGATTTCAGGGGCCACTGGAGTCAGAGGCAGCCCAGGTGCACTGACCAGACTGCAGTTCTAGGTTACGGCTGTGTGCAAGGAAAAACAAGTATATACTGGTGAGTATGTGAGATCACAGAGGAGCAGGGACCCTGCAGTCTGTGGTGACCTCCAGGAGAGTAGAGTCCTTCTATTCAGTAAGGGGGTAAGCTGAAGCTTACAGGTGTTGGAGGAAGTGCAGGGAATGAGAGAGTCTGTAGTGACACCATTGCTGGGGGCCTTAGTCTTGGCTCAGGAACAAAAAAAGAGTACTTGAGGTCAAGTTACTCACAAAAAGGTGCGGGGGCGGGGCGGAATAGGCAAAGAGAAAGAACCTGACCACAAATAGCTGCCATGGTGATTAAGAAAATCTAGAATCAATATCAGAAGAATAGAGTGAAGTCAAAAAAATTACTTCTACTTCAAAGGAAAATATAAAATGGTCACAAGGACAAAAATAATTCTTGAAAGAGCTTAAAAAGGACTTTAAAAATCAGAAAAGACAGGTCAAGATAAAATTGGGGGGAAAATAAGAGTGATGAGAAAAACAAGAAAATTAAGAAAAGAAAGTCAACAAATTGAAAAGACACCCAAAAACTTACTGAAGAAAGTAACTCCTTAAAAATTAGAACTGGAGAAAGGGAAGCTAATGACTTAGTAAGATACAATAAATAATAAAATAAAATTTTAAAAAATGAAAAATTAAAAGAGAATGTGAAACATCTTACTAGAAAAACAATTGACCGAAAACAGATTAAAAAGACAAAATAAGAATTGTCAGGCTACCTGAAGTTTATGATCAATAAAAGAGTCTAGATACTCTACTTCAAGAAATTAAGGAAAAAGTACACCGAAGTTTTAGAAACAGAAGGTAAAACAGAAAATTTTTAAAAGCCACAAAGAGATTCCAAGATGGAAACTCACAGGTATATAATTATAGCTAAGCTTTAAATCTCCCAGTCAAGAATAAAATATTACAAGCAACTAGGAGGGAAATATTGAAAACTATGGAGCTACACCCAGGATAACACAAAATTTAGCAGCTTCTATAATAAAAGACTGAACAGCATGGAACATATTCCAAATAGCAAAGGTACTGGGTTTGCAACCAAGAATAATTTACCCAGCAAAACTGAGTGTAATCCTGCAAGGGGAACAAAAAAAGGATATTTAATGAATTAAAGGACTTTCAAGAATTTGTGATGAAAAGACCAGAACTGAAAAGACAATCTGATCCATAAGAATCAGGAGAAACATAATAAAGTAAATACTTAAGACTACTTATAAGGGATTTAATAAAGTCAAATTTTCCCAATAAGATCAGGAGTGAAACAAGGATGCCCATCATTACCAATACTATTCAATAATGTGCTAAATGTGCTCGAGAGAGCAATGAGAAGAAAAAGAAACTGAAGGAATCAGAATGAACAAAGGAGGCGATAAAACTCTCTCTTTTTAGAGATGATATGATGATATACTTGGAAATCTTAGATTCGACTACAAAGCTATTTGAAACAATAATTTTAGCAAAGTAGCAGGATATGAAATAAATCCACATAAATCAGCAGTATTTCTTCTACATATCACCAACAAAGCCCTGTGAAGATATAGTAAGAGATGCCACTTAAAATAACCATAGACAACATAAAATATCTGGGAGTATACCTGCCAAGACAAACCCAGGAACTAAATGAACATAATTATAAAATGTGTTTTATACAAATTCGGTCAGATTTAAATAACTGGAGAAATAGTAATTGTTCATGGGTGTGCAGAGCCAATAGAATAAAAACAACAATTCTACCTAAATGAACTTACTCATTCAATGCCATCTCAATTAAATTATCAAAATAAATAAATAAATAAATTGTTGAATAGAAGAAATATTAACAAAATTCATTTGGAAGAACCAAAAGGTCAACAATATCAAAGGGGAAAAATCAATAGGAAAAATGTATAAAGCAAAGAGTTTAGCAGTACCCACTCTTAAACTATATTGTAAGGGAGCAGTTATCAAAACTATTTGGTACTGGCTAAGAAATAAAAAGTGGATCAGTGGAACAAAGCAGACATACAATACAGAATAGCAAATGATTATTAATAACCTTGTGTTTGACAAATGTAAAGATTTAAATTTATGGAATGAAAATTCACTATTTGGTAAATATTGCTAGGAAAACTGAAAAACAGTCTGGCAGAAATTGGGTATATAGACCAATACCTTACACCATTTATCAAGATTAAAATAAAAATGGATACATGATTTAGATAAAGGGTAATATCATAAGCAAGTCAGAAGAACATGAAACATATTATCAAAATTAAGGATAGAAGAATATATAAATAAACTGGAGATAAAGAACATTGTAAGATGTAAAATAGATAATTTTGATTACATTAAAAAGTTTTTGTACAAATGAAACCAATGTAACCAAGATTAGAAGGAAAAGAGAAAATTAGGGGCGGGGAGGGGGAAAGGGATTATACAAAGTTGATTCGACCATTTTGGAGAACAATTTGGAATTATGCCATAAGAGTTATAAAACTGTGCCTACCCCTTTGATCCAACAATACCACTGTTAGGTGTATTTCCCAAAATGATCAACTGAAAAGGAAAAGAATCTATATTGCCCTAAAATATTTACAGTGTGTCTCTTTGTTGTGGCAAAGAACTAGAAATCAGAGAGATGCCCATCAACTAGGGAATGGCTAAACAAGCTGTGGTATATGATTGTGAAGGAATATTATTGTGCTGTAGGAAATTATGAGCTAGTTGAAAAACAAGGAAAAATTTGCATGAAATAATGAAAAATGAAATGAGCAGAACCAAGAGAACACAGTATACAGTAAGAGCAATATAGTTAAAGGAATAACTGAACAATTAAGTTATTTTGATTATAAATACTCAAATCAACTGCAATAGAAAGAAGGAAGATGCTATCTACCTCCAGAGAAAGAACTGGTAAATAAAAGTATGCATACCATGATTTTACACACACACACACACACACACACACACACACACACACACACACAGCCTGTGTCAAATGGTGGTCATGACAATTCAGAACTTAAAAATATAACCCAAAGAAATTTTAATTAAATTAAGCAAACAACCAACCATAATTCCTGCCTGTGGGCCTTGAGCTGCAACCAATGACCCACTGGGTATTTTTTCCTAGAGTACCTGACCACCCCTCAGTCTGGTACCCTTTTTCAGAACTGTTGGAGGAGCTATACTTCCTATCATTCTGTTCTCTTTACTGTTCCTCTCTTTTTTTATTGTTTTTAACAAAAATGGATGATGTATTTTGCCAGAAGCTTTCTCTTTATTGAAATAATCTTGATATCTGTTGGTTTTGTTGTTAATACTGTCTTGTTCATAGTTTTCCTAATATTTAATCAACCTTGAGTTTTTTGTTATAAATCCATCCTAACAATTTCGAATAATCGTTTTCATACGTTGCATTTTAGATGATATTTTTTGTCAAAATTTATTAGGGAAATGGCCTCTCTGGTTTAAGGACATATTTATTTCCTAAATGGTATTTGGGAGGATTCATTTTTTTAAATTTTGTCATATATGTAATATTATAATTATTCTTTGAAAGTCTGTAGAATTCACTTACAAATCTATCTGGTCCTAGTTTTTTTCCCCCTTTTTTCCTCTGCCAGATCTTTTACGTCTTGTTCAATTTCTTTTTACTGATTCAGTTATTTTAATTATCTATTTCTAATTCAGTTGTCTCCCCATTTAGGGCAGGGACTGTCTTCTGTCTTTTCCTGTATTCTCAACACTTAGTACACTATATATTAGGCACTTAATAAATGTTTATTGGTTGGCTGATTATCAATGTGGATATATTTCTTTAAATACTTTTCCATTTCATTTAAGTTCCATATTACTGGACAAAACAGATTCTAATGGTTTCTTTTATTTTCTCCTCATTTGTTGCGAATTCTTGTTTTCTATTTTTGATACTCATAATTTTGTTTTTTTCCTTTTAAATATGAGATGGGTTCATGGTTCAGTCAACCTGTTTTTTAACTTTCAGTTTTGTTAATCTTCAGTCTTCCCTGGCTTCTTTTAAGTCCCAGATAAAATTCCATCTTTTATAGGAAGTGTTTACAATCCTTTTTAATTCTAATGTTTTCCCTCTGTTGATCTACTTCAAATTTATCCTGTAAGTAACATGCTCATACACATTTGTTTGCATGTTAGCTTTTCTCTTAAGGAAGGAGAGCATTTCAGACACAGTGGATAACCAGAGAAAATGTCTGGACTCAAGACATGGAGTGTCTTGTTTTAAAAAACCACAAGGAGACAAGTGTCATTGGTTTGAAGAGTATGCAGGGGGTTGATTAGAAGACAACAGAAAAATGGGGGGGGGGGCAGTTTATAAAACGCCTTGAACACCAAAAAAAAAAAAAAAGATTTGTATTTGATCCTAGAGACAATAGGCAGCATTGGAGTGTATTTCATTGGAAGCTAGTAACATGGTCAGATTTGTACTTTAGGAAAATCACTTTGGCAACAGACTTTACAGACCTGAACAGAATCTTAGAAAAGTTATTAAGTGCTAGATCATTTTCATAGCAACTCTCTCTGATTGGATTATTTCTCCTTTGCCTGTGCATTTTTAAAATTTGTAATCAACTCTACTCCTGGAGTATGGAAGATGGCACCCCTGGCCTTGGATCCTCATTCAGTTCTCCCCCTGGCCTGTAACTGGAACTAAGGCACACCCCAATCCCCACCTCCTATAAGTACCCACCACTAGCAGTGTCCCCATCCCACTGCTTCTGCACTCAACAGGCCCGTGCTGGTTCCTTCTCACCCCAGCTATGTTCCTTGCTAGCAGATGTTACCTCAATCTTCCCCAGCTCAGCCACCTAACTCCCTTCACTATAGTTCCTGCAGCTAGAGCAGAGGCAACCCAGGGATTGCCATTTGTTGTTTAAATGGACCTATGGCCTAGCCTGGACGTGTTTATTCTTCCTAGGGACCGAACCTTGTCCTGGGACTTTTCTTCAGATTTTCTCTGATTATCTCAAGAGGATCCCTGTTCTCTCCCGACTCTTATTTATTTCTACTGCTCCATATTTACAGTGAGATGCTATTTCATCTCTTTTGTGGGGGAAAATCTTGAAAGCCTGTAATTTTCTGACCTACTCTACCATCCTCCCAGAATCCTCTCATGCTGATGTTTAAAAATGTAATATTATCCACATTTTACTAGAATTTAATTTATTTTATTAAACATTTTCCAATTACATTTTAATCTAGTTTAGGTCACACTGGAGAGTGTTGTAGGCAACATGCAGCCCATGGGGCCCACACATTTGACACCTCTGCTATAACAGACTAAAGACTTAGTTCTTCCAAAGAAAGGAGGGGAAGCCTAGACTCCACCATTTCATTTTTCCTGCCTATGATAGGAGGGCTGTCTAGTTATTTAAATGACAAAAGGTACTGTAGAAGACCATTATAGCCTTGCCATGAAGGGGCGGAATATGATACAACTAGTGCTTTCCTGACTTGGCTTCCCTGACCCTGACACAATGTCCTCCCCAACCCCAACATAACCTGATTGGCTCCAGCTTTCTTGATGCAACTTCTTGCATCTGGGGAACATAAAAGGTCCCAGCCACCTGTAATCAGTTCCTCTCAGACTGGGTGGGTGCCCAAAACCACACAAACTGCTGTATCCTCATGACTGACCAAACACATTTCCAGATGGAAATGAGGGGGCCCATGTCCAGAGGAGCTAACTGTTGCTGTATCCTTATTGCATATCCCTGCTTTATTAGGGAAAATAAACCACTTCTTTTATTAAATGTTTAGTGACTTAGCAGTGCCTCATTTCACCCCAATTATCAAACCTGAACTAAGAGGCCACTGGCTTGAAGGTCATGCTAACAGTGCCCAAACTATCCATATCCTTTTATCTACTATTGGACATATATACTTCATGGAAGTAAAAAACAGAAACAAAGGTCCAAATACAAAACAAAGTATTTCTGACAGAACTCTTTGTGATAACAAAGAACTGAAAACAAATAAATTGTCCCTTAACTTGAGAATTGCTGAAAAAACAATAAATACTGAACCTAAAGCTTAAATACTTTGGCCACATAATGAGAAGACAGGATTTATTGGAAAAGACCCTGATTTGGGGAAAGACTGAAGGCAAAAGGAAAAGGCAATGGCATGGGGTTAGGTGAATTATGTCACTGAAACAATGAACATGAACTTGGACAGACTTCAAGAAATGATAGATAGAAGAGCCTGGCATGCTATGATCCACTGGATCACAAAGATTTGGATACAACTGAACAAAGAAAAAACTATTCTACCGGAATCCCACACAATATGATTTTGAAGTAAAAAATAACAATTTAGTCACACTCCTCTCCCTTTCAACTCTCCTGTTCAATTTTTGGTCCAACTCAGCCATCTATACTATCTGTCTCAGACATCTAAGTACTATAAGATGTCTGTCCAAAAGCTTATTGAAATCTGGGAAACACACTTCAACCACTTGGTCATTCCTACGTGGATGATCAGGTCAAATTTCTTTCAGTGATCTCTTATAGGAGCTGGAATTTCTAGGGCTTAAAATCATTAGCACAAAGTCATCCCCACACAGAATTATCTGGAGGACCTCACCATCCACAGAAATTCTTTCTTCAACATCAAATTTGCAACAGATCTATAGGACACAAGCATACATCTCCTTATTTTATACCTTATCTAACGTGTATTATAAGAGGTCTGTTAGATAGGGTTATTTCTGTTGCCATATCTTCCAAGCAATCTACTAATACCTTTGAGGCTGTCCTTTACTCACACAGAGATATATTTACTTGGTTCAAATGAGCTAATTTCCTTATATTTGATCTCTCTAGTATCTTTTGTATTTCTGTAGTAAGCATGTCAAGGGCACCCCGAAATGTGGGGATTCCAGTATCCTTAAAGAGAAAACAATGTTAGGATGATTTTTATAAATCTTTTTTTTTCCAGTTGTCTTATATTTCTAGTCTTCCTTACATTTTTATTCTTGAATATCCTTGGGATGAAAACTTTGCTTGACTGGATATCATGCCAACCTATTTCTTAACTAGATTACCTTCCACTGGTTTTTTTCTACTTTATAAGATAATGTTGTTCATTAATTGTCTACTCAGGACTTTACAACGTTCATCTTCTAATCTAGAGTTGTCTGGAACCATCATCTCTCTCCATTTGGCTATATATCAGATATCTGCTTACTATACTTCTTGGGTTCTTTTTCTCCAGGAAGCTAGGTGGTACTGTGGATAGAGTGTTGGGCCTTATAGTCAAGAAGATCTGAGTTCAAAATCAACTTCAGACACTTTCTAGCTGTGTGACTTTGGGTAAGTCACTTAACTTTTGTTTGCCTCCATTTCCACAATGGTAAAATGGGAATAATAATATAACCCCCCTCCCAGGTTTCCTATGAGTGTTATAATAAGTAAAGTGCCTAGCACAGTGCTTGGCACAAAGTAGGCACTATATAAATGCTAGCTCTTACTATGTCAGTGCCCTTCCTCTCAAATTACTTCATAGCTAACTGATTTGTATTTATTTTCTTTATATATTTTCTACAAGTACTTCGATAGGTTCTTGTCTGTGCTCCATTAGAACTTAAGATCCTTGGGAGTAGGAACTGTTTCATTTACTGCTCATGTAATCCCAGCATTTACAACAGTGCCTGGGCACGCAGCAGGAGCTACATAAATGCTGTTATCACCATCATCATTATTATTTTTGTTGTTATAACTTATTTATGCTGGATAAATTAAATTCTTGATAAACTACGGTCAGTGTCAATGGTATTTTTGAGATCGATTTTAAAATTTCAATTACTTGCTTAAACAGTTTAAGGTTTACGTGTCTCAATGTATATCATATCCTTTTCTTATTATTGTCCTTGTTTTAAAGGAGCTCTAATGTTAGCTCTGACAGGTCAATGGTCTGATTGTCTACAACTGCTGAGTCAGGACTAACCCAAATAAGTCTTTTCCTGTTGGTTAACATACAATGTCTTACTTCTTATGATGTTATTTTGGTACTCACCAGGGGTAACACTAAGCAACTTTTTTCTCCAAGAAAGTGTTCATGATATAGAGTAGGCCTGAAAATGAGGCCTCTGTGAAATCAATGAGAACTTAGAGTTTCATTCCTTTTTCCTTAAAGCATTCTTTCCCATCCTCCCATCCTTGACTTTTTTCCCATCTTTTCATTAAAATAACCAAATATCAGGGCATATATTGATTTAATTTGACACTTCTGCCTCAGTAACCAATGTTGGTACATAAGCTGCAGATTGTGGTCTTTTTGCAAATACTACTACAATTGTTACTAAAAGATTACTACTGAAATATACAATCAACAAATATTCCAAGAAATAATGTTTCTTGTTGCCATTGAGTATACAATAAAAACCATTCTAACAATGCCTTTCTTTGTCTAAGATGTACCCATGACCCATACTTTGGGAGTAGCTTCTCTTGTCTGCTTTTACTTATTGCAAGAATGTCAAGATATGTTTCAGTTCCTCTATCATATAACCAACCCCTCACTGCTCATCAGACAAGATGTTTGAATTCAGAATACCAACAGTCAAAAGAAACCTTACTGGTGATCTAAAAACTATGTAATTCTTACCACCCTCTACCCCCTTTGCAACTACTCTGGCAACCTGTAGAAATTCTTTGTTCAATAGGTGGGGAGAAAAAAATGAAGAGAAAGAGAACAAAAGAAAGCCAGTGATTTTCATCTACTAAAAACTGTTTTTCTCTAGTCACAAAACTTCTCCATCAAAAATAAATTCTCTGGGCAGCTAGGTGGCACAGTGAATAGAACACTAGCCGTGGAGTCAGGAGGACCCAAGTTCAAATCCAGCCTTAGATACTTTACTAGCCATGTGACCTTGGGCAAGTCACTTAACCCCAAGTGCCCTGCCTTCCCTCCTCCAAAAAGCAAAAAAAAAAAAAAGTTCTCAAGCATAATAAAGGGAAAAGAAAAATTTCCCCATAGTCAAGATCTTTAGAAAAATTACAAAGGGCTTCCCACTAATAACAAAATTAACTAACCCCAATTTTACCTTTTATATTCCCCCTTGGTCAGCTAAAAGAAATATTAATGGGTGCTGAAATAGCAAAAAGAGCAGGCACCAAAGAGGCCTAGATAAACAACTGTTTTTCTTTTTGGAAAACTGGAATCCTATAGCTATATCCTATAAGTAATCATGAATTCCAAGTAATTATTTTTACACGTACACTCCCAGTTTCATCAGATCAATTTCTACATTCTTTGCCATTTTACTATATTCATTTTAAAGTCTGATGTCCCCAAATTCTACTCATCAATGAATGGCTGAGGGTGGGGAACTTGGCAACACTGCCAACACATCAAAGTCTCAATCACACAGAAAACTGCTCCAATCCAGGTTAAATAACAAAGCAAAAATCATTTCATGATCTTTCTCTTTCTGAAGAGCAAGCAAATAAGAGAGAAGATAAACAGGACACCTGAGAAAAGCTTTAAGTCAATATGGTAAGTAGGAGAAAACTGAAATGAAAAGTAAAAGATATTTACAAAAACATAAGGAGGGTTTAGTATATATTCTAATCCATGTTGATTTTTGTCTATTTTTTTACAAGGAAACAAACAACTTTAAGTAAAGATTTATCCACATGGTATTTAGCTGTTACATACACATGCTATCGATGGTGAGAAAAATCGAAGAAAAACAAAGATTTATAGCTTACTTTGTTTTCTATTGATTCTAATTCATTTGGTTATTAATAAGTAAAAGGATTATTCGGCTATTTTAATTTAACAAATTTAGCAAAATTACCTTACCTTAAATAATTATAAAACCCAGAAAGTTGTTCTATTATACTTATTCATATGCTGCTTTTAATGACCAGTACCGATTTCTAGGAATCTTTCCACATTTAACTTTTCCAGCCTGGCCACCAAATTCCAGAGCAAAACACAAGAATGCCTCACCTACCAAACACCATTCTTGGCTGTAAAAAGAATTCAACATCTTGACTCTTGAGTAACTGAAAATTATCAAATTTAGCTCAGCCATGCCTTACGACAAAATCAACATCATATAATAACACCTAAAGTGGAAATAAACTTCAGATATCCTCAAAGAACATTATCATACCGAAAAACTTAAGACTGAAAATCCTCAGGCATAAAGCAGCCTTCAGAGCTTTGACTAATACTATACCCCTTGCTTCAAAGTATTTAATTTGTTAATAATTATAAGCTATAAAAGCTATATTCTGAAAGTAAATTTTTCCAGTCCTTAGGTACTAGAAAATATTTCTTCAATCATACCATTATCTCTCCTTCATATAGTACACATCTTGCATTTGCATAAAGACTTTACTAACTAAATAGTAGTACCTCTAAGATCATACAGCTACCTAGCCGTGTGACCTTGGGCAAGTTACTTAACCCCAATTCCCCTAAAAGGGGCGGCTAGGTGGCGCAGTGAGTAAGAGCGCAGGCCTCGGAGTTGGGATGACCCGAGATCAAATCCGGCCTCAGAAAATGAGCACCCACGCATAAATAATGACTAGCTGTGTAACCTTGAGCAAGTTACTTAACCCCAATTGCTTTAAAAAAAAAAAAAAAAGGTTATACAGCTACCAAGGATTAGACTTGATATATGCCACATTCAACTCCTGGTTCTTAAGGTTCCAAAAAAGTAAAGACCAAAAGCAAAGCAAGAGGAAAGGAGTAGTCTGATAAGTAAAGCTGTCTCCCTAATAAAATATAAATTCCTTAAAGGCAGAAACATTCTCATCTTTGCCTTTGTATCCCTAGCACCAAACACAGTACGTGGCAGATAGTAGGCACTTAATAAATGACTGCTGATTAATGGATTGGTATTGGCCATAATCAGGACATTGCTTCTGTGCCATGATAAAACATGAGAACAGGGCTTACAAAAGGTTGTTCCTTTGTAAAATGGAGTAAAACGTACATTGTCTAGTTTAAAAAAGGCTGTTTAAAGGAAACTGATCTATAAACCAACCACAAAATGTCATAAAATAATTAATCCCAGATCAATATTATACATATATATTTTAACTTTCTAACAGTTAAAGCATTCCAAAAATTGAAGTGTGCTACATTGTATGAGTTAGGTTCTTTGTCACTAAGTGTTCAATCAGAGGCTAAAGAATCTGACTTGAACGTTGTAGACCAGATTTTAGATTGGGCATAGTAATGATCACTTATTAAGCTCCTATTTTGTGCTAGCACTGTGTGCACAAAGCAATGGGGATAAAAGAAAAAAAAAAAAAAGCTCCTGATCTCAAGGAGCCTAAGGGAGGAGATGTCAAAACAACTATGTACAATATATAAGATAAATCTGAGAAATTTTCGGGGGAATGCACTAAGATTTTGGATGACAGAAAAAGGCTGACTGAAGAAAGTAGCACTCTACTACGAACTGAAGAAGGTCAAGGAAGTCAGGAGGCAGAAAAGGGGAAGAAGAAAGAGAGTCTAGGCATGAGAGACAAGCAAAAATGCCCAGAGCTGGGAGACAGAGTATAATGTGAAAGAAATAGCAATGCCACTTGATTATGTGGAAAGAAGTAAGGTCTAAGAAAACTGGAAAGGTAAGGAGGAGCCAGGTTACAAAGGGCTTTAAAAGTCTGAGAATTTTATATTTAATCCAAGAGGTATCAGAGAGCCACTGGAGTTTGAAGAATAGAAGGCATGACAAGGTCAGATCTGTCCTTTAGGAAAAGCAATGTAACAGCTGAATGGAGGATAGACTGGAGTAGGGAGAGACTTGAGGCAGGAAAACCAAGGAGCAGGAAGAGTCCAAGCATGAGTTATTGAGGGCCTGAACCATAGTGACAGAGTTGTCAGAAGAGAAAGAAGCACAGGGTGAAAAGAACAGATGCTATAAGGGTAGAACCAACAGGACTTGACGATTGGATATGGGAGAGTGAGGAGTTGAGGACATTTAGGTTGCAAGCCTGGGTAATGGAAGATTGAGTCTCTCCTATTTAATCAAATGAAGATGTTTTTGAAAAAACATGTTTTGTGTATTATTTTACTATATCAAAACCAAAAGTTTCATTTACAAGTTACTTGGTGTTTTAGAAATTTATTAAAATTCATCTATCTAAAACTATTTAGGAATGCCAAATTTGAATGTGGGGGTAGTATGGAACAAATAGTCAAGTGTAGAAAGTTTGAAGTTGTAAAAGAAAAATGATTGTTGATCATTTCTTTTGAAATGAAACAAGAATTGAATTCTAAAAATTAGTTGTAAATTAAAAAGCTTGTAGATTTCTGCATACTTTATTGTATTCAGTTAAGCCCTGCAAATTTAATTTTTTTGTTTTTCTTATTTTTAAAAAACTTTTACTCATTTTATATACCCCTTATCAGTGAGGCACAACCCCTATTTATTGAACATAGTAGCTTAGTTATAGAATTTGATGTTCACAGACATTTTAGTCTTGGGACATAGTTTACAATCCTCTGAAGTAATATCTGTGGGGATAGTTTACCATAAGGTTCCTCTCATTTCAAATAAAAGCTAATTCTATTGAAAAAAATTCATAGCAAAACTTTATTTCCACCCATTTTAATGGAAGAAAATGATGAAGTATTCAAGATGACAGAATGTTAGGTGCTGGGTTTGGAATCAAAGGTTCAGATGTGTGTAACCAATCCAATGAAGTTCTTTGGGCTTCAGTTTGTCTATATATAAAATGAGAGGGTAGGACTTTGAGGTGCTTTCCAGCATTAGAGCTATGGTTTCTGATTATTTTATGCTGTGTTTGTTTAGTCATGTTTGTTTGGCTCTACTAAATTTTGAATTCCATGAGAGCTAGGGATATGTCTAATTTAATCTTTTTCTCTTTATCAGTACCCACTACAATTCTCTTGTATAATAAGTGTGCTGTTTGTTGAAGTTATTGAAAACAAGCAAATAGTGGATAAAGACATTAAATTTTAACTTTAAGATCTTTAACTCCTCCTTCCTAACCCCCCATTTCCACCCAGCTGCCAAGTCCCATTCAAGAAAATACTTTTTTTCAGGGGAGTGTAATGGAGAAAAGGGTATAGAGAAGACTAGGAGGGCAGTGGAGGGAGGCTGTCACATGAAAGGACTATTTCATAAAATGAAATGATCTAACTTCTGGGTCTCTCTTAGCTCTCAATCTATGATCATATATGATCTGGGGGTTCAGAGAGCTGCATTTTCATGAAGGGGTAAAAGTCCACAACTTGGTAGGGAGAAAAAGGGCAGGACATCAGGTAATTGAGAAAAGGGAAGCCAATAACACTGGTTGGAATGAGAGAAGTAAGAGGCCTGGTTATAGCAAACAAGAGATGACATGGCTGCTAAATTGCAGCTTCAAACCTGAGCAAATGTACATTGTTTTTGTTTTGCCTTTTTTTTTAATGGTTTAAAGTTCAATACTAAATATACTAAGTATTCAACACGTCAAAAAAACAGAACTCATCTTTTTCCCAAAACCTTCCCCTCTACTGGAGTTACCACAAATCCTCCCAGTCACCCATGGTGTTATCCTCAACTCCTCACTGTCTCTCATCCCTCCATACCCAATCAGTTGTCCAGATTGTTGTTTCTACCTTCACAACATCTCTCCTATATACTCCATGCCCCCTTCTATCCTTAGACAAGGCTATGACCCTATGCAGTCCCTCATCATCTTTTGGGTCTCTATTAAAGTAGCTTGCTGATTGATTACCCTTCCTTAAGTTTCTCCAAGGAACCAGTCAGGATCACACAAGATTTCACAGCTACTTCAGAGTGAATGAAATATGATATTGAAAACACAAAAGATCTAGGCTTCTTGGGTTACAACCAAGAATAATTTCCCCAGCCAAACTAAGTAGTATAAACCTATTGGAGAAAAACATGGACCTTTAATGAAATTGAGGATTTCCTAACATTCCTACTGAAAAGACCAAAACAGAAATATACAGGAGTAAAAAGAAACATAAAACGATAAATGCAAGTAAGCAATCATAAAAGACTTAAAAATAAAGTGTTTGCATTCGAATGGGGGGAGGGGTGAAACAATCATCCCCTAAAGTTGGAGGGGTCATATAGGAGTCAAACAAAATGGAGAGCCTAAGAGTAATTTTTGTTATGTTTTGATGATCTTAAAAGAAGAAAAGAAAGGGAGGTAGTAAAAGAAATACTAAATATGAAAAGGAAAGGAACAGAGTAGGAAAACATTTCTCAGATAATCAGAGGTGAAAGTACAAATGAGGAAGGGTTTGAGAAGGCTGGAAGTCACTTGAACTTTAATTTCACCTTAACTGGTGAAAGGAGGGTAGAACATACAAATGCACATACACAAATCCCTTGATGCAGAAAGACATTCAGCTCAACCAGACAACAAGAAACATTAAGAGGAGAAAAGGAAGAATAAAAGGGATATTAAGTCTAGAGAGGGACTAGGCATAATCAAAACAAACATTGAATTCAAAGAGGGAATCCGGAAAAGAGATTCAAAAGGAAAGAAAAGATAAGAACCTATGATATGGATCTGGATGAGGGGACAAGAAGAGAGAGATGAGTGGAAACCATGTTTCCAGAGGACAGATGGGGAAGAATGCCAAACACCTGCTATAGAGAGGTGATGGTCTTAAGTATAAAATGTAGGGAGCAGTTGCAGTTGAATGAAATGTTTGGAAGTCAGGATGAAAAGAGTTGAAAAGAGAATTAAAATGCTTAGCAAATTATGCTAGCATAAACCCCTATAAAAATATAAGTTAATATACTGCCCTTTTATTAATATCACACTATTGATAACTACCCTTTGAAGTACTTCAAGGCAGCTGATCACCCTCTTAACTAGAACATACTTCCTCTGAATACTAAGAGGGAGAATCAGAATTTCCCCCCAAATCAAGAAAAATGAAAATTTAATAATCAATATAATGATGCAAAATGGATAATTTTGATTACACTAAACTAAAAAGTTTTTGTACAAACAAAGCCAATGCAACCAAGATTAGGAGGAAAGCAGAAAATTGGAAAAGAATTGTTACAACCATCGTCTGTCTCTGATAAAGCCTTCATTTCTAAAATATATAGAGAATTGAGTCAAATTTATAAGAAAACAAGTCATTCCCCAATTGATAAATGGTCAAAGGTCAAATAGACAGTTTTTAGAGCAAGAAATTAAAAAATATCTAGTCATATGAAAAAATGCTCTAAATCACTACTGATTACAGAAATGCAAATCAAAACAACTCTGAGGTACCACATCACACCTGTCAGATTGGTTAACATTATAAATGCTGGAGATGTGGGAAAATTGGTACACTAATGCATCACTGGTAGAATTGTGAAAGAATCCAACCATTCTAGAGAGCAATTTGGAACTATGCCCAAAGGGCTATAAAATGTGAATACCCTTTGACCCTGCAATACCACTTCTAGGGCTGCATCCCAAAAAGATCATACAATGTGGAAAAGTCACACACATACAAAAATATTTATAGCAGTTTTTTGTGGTGGCCAAAAATTGGAAATGGAGGAGATGCCCATCAATTGGGGAATTGCTGAACAAGCTGTGGTATATGAATGTAATGAAATACTACTGTGCTATAAGAAATGATGAGCAGGCCAACTTCAAAAAAACCTGGAAATACTTATATGAATTGATGCTGAGTGAGGGAAGCAGAACCACAAGAACATTGTACACAGTAACAGCAACACTGTACGATGACTAACTTTGAAAGACTTGGCTCTTCTCAGCAATGCAAGGTTCTAAGACAATTCCAAAAGGTTCATGATGGAAAATGCTATCCACATCCAAAGAAAGAATTATGGAGTCTGAATGCAGATCGAAGCATACTATTTGCTCTTTCTCTTTTGTTTTGTTTCCTCTTTCTCGTAGTTCATTCCACTGTTATAATTCTTCTTTGCAACATGACTAATGTGAAAATATGTTTAATAGGTATATGTAGAGCCTATATTAGATTGCACTCTGCCTAGGGGAGGTTGGAGGAGAGGGAAGGGAAGAAAATTTAAAACTCAAAAGCTTGTGGAACTGAATGTTATAATCTAAAAATAAACATATTTTTAAAAAATTTATATGATGTCATTTTATTACAAAAGCAAATTAAATAGATTGTACATGATTTTCTTCTCACAAAATCAAAGTGACCACTCTTTAATATTTTATACTTTAGCAAGTGACTCAAGTTTTTTAATCAATCTACCTAGATAAAACCTAGTCAGTCTAATTTGAAGGCTCATTTTTCCCCTTAAATTTCACTAACCAAACAAGTTAGTACAGCTCTAATAGCAAAAGAAATATGCACATTTTAAAAAATCTACAATATTAATTTAATTGTACATTTAATACCCAAGCATTTAGTAACATCTTTGACTATAATCCATCAATACTAACACAGAACCCCACAGTCTTAGGTTTGGAATGGAACTCTGTGGTCACTTAATCCAAGCTCCTTCCCAATGCAAGAAATACTTAGATATCTTTGACAAATTAGTTATCCACCTGCTTACCTAATTCTGGCAGCTCATTTCTTTCATATTTTGGTTCAAAGGCACTACCATCCTGCCAATTTCCTACCATTATCCTGAATTATTTAATCTCCCTCTTGACCCACAGGTGCCAAATATTGTTATTTTGAGTTCCACAACATCTCTTACACAATCCTTTCTTTTCACTCACAGAGTTTAGCTCAGTCAAGCCCTCACCACTTGTCACCTAGATTATTACAACAGTTACTACATGGTCTTCTGACCCCAAGTTTCTCACTACTGCAGTCCAACCCTACATACTACTGAAAAGGTTATTTTGCTTAAAAATAATTCAAATCTTGTGACCCCCGTACTCAAATCGAATTCTGGTGGTTTCCTATTATCTCTAGGATAAAATATAAACTTCTGTTTAGTTTTTAAAGCCATATACAAACTAACCCCAAGCTTTCTTGTCAACTTCACTGGACATTTCTCCTACTTCTACCCTGAGATGCACTTTAAGCCTTTTCTCTGTTCCACATATGACACTCCATCTCCACTCTCAAATCGTTTGCACTGGATATCCCCCATTTGTAGAATGCATGCCCTCTTTACTTCTACCTTTCCTTTTTTTTTTTTTAAAGCAATTGGGGTTAAGTAACTTGCTCAAGGTTACACGGCTAGTCATTATTTATGCGTGGGTGCTCATTTTCTGAGGCCGGATCTGATCTCGGGTCATCCAAACTCCGAGGCCGGCGCTCTTACTCACTGCGCCACCTCGCCGCCCCTTTAGGGCAATTGGGGTTAAGTAACTTGCCCAAGGTTACACGGCTAGGTTTTTGTTTGTGCGGATTAAGTGTCGGAGGCCGGCTCCGAACTCAGGTCCTTCTGACTCCAGGGCCGGCACTCTATTCACTGCGCCACCTAGCCGCCCCCTCTACCTTTCCTTTTAAGACATAGGTGAAGCACCTTCTTCTGGACGTTTTTCCACATCCCCCAACTGATAAGTGCCATCTTTCTCAAACTACCCTATATTTAGCTACTCTGTATAGATTCATATTTTTTCACTTAAATTCTTGTTTCACCCCTGGTATAATAAATGCTTCGGGACATGTTGGTTCATCTTGTTGTTGGAGAACTCATTGTCAGAAACTAACTGAACTTCATTGAACTTTCATTGAACTTCAAAACTGAAAGTAACCTCTGGAGCCAAGAGAAAAAAAGGAACCTAATCCACAAATCCAAAACATCTACAAAGTCAATTTTTTTTGTACTTTACATTTGAATACAAACATATCTAATATTTTGGGAGTCTCTGATCACATTTTACCTACTATGTGTAAAGCACTGAAGATACAAACACAAAAATAAAAGTCCTTTCTGTCAAGGAGCTGACACTCTATTGAGAGGATAAAATGTGTACTTTTTATGACAGGAGTCCAAATCTAGTTTCATTCACGTAGGGAACTGCCATGTTGGAAATTCCTTCTGCCAAAGCAGATCAGTACCTCTGTAATTTACCATTTTAGAATTGCCATGGCAAACTGAGAACTTAAGTCACTTGTCTAAAGTTCATAGCTGAACCATAAGTCTAGACTTAAACCCAGGTCTTCCTGACCCCAAAGCCAGCCCTCTCTTACTACCCATAAATACATGGTAATTTTCAGGTGCAAGATTCTACAATCTACAATTTCTCTTCTTATGATCCAGGACAAGAAATTAAGTTTCTGTCCATAAGTTAATTACTCTAGATTGTCTCACCTTTAAGACTGGGACAATAAAATGTAAGACAGTCAGATAACTTAATACTTCTCTACTTTAGGGATACAGGATTTTATCAGTGTGACTCCGTCCACAAAGTAGGATTTTGGTAATGAAATACCCTAACAAACATTCAATTACAATAATCAATAATCATTTTATAATAGTTTAAGTTTGGTAAAGTATTTTCTTCACAACAAAACTATGAAGTGGGTAGTCAACTTTATTTTAAAGAGAAAACTAAGGCTAAGAGATTTAAGTGATTTGCACAGCTAGAACAAAGAACATTCAAACCCAGGTATCCTAAATAAAGAGCATGTTATTCAGACAATAAAGGGTGAAAACTAAGTTTATGTCTCTTAGTGCTGAACCCATTTTTTTCCTTCATGTGTATTTGTTATTTAAAGGAGACAATGTTCTATAAGAGAAGAAAAACAAACTAGAAGGGCACGGGGATTAGGCCAAGTTAAAAAATGGTGCCCCATATAACAGCACACGAGAGATCTGTCAGATGTAAGCAGTAGACTACCTGCCATGTCCTTAGTTCCACATACCTTCTGACTTCATATACCTCTACGGCATTACCCTACACCCCAAAAGCATTCAGTTTCATCCTCTTTATAACAGAACTAAATCTGAGGGTAGACAAGCAATTCCAACAGTTTCCCCAGTGAATACTTTTAAGATTTTATTTCTCCCACGTTACACCTGACTTCACTTCCATACTGCTTGTACTAAATCTCTCCAAGTTATTGTAAAGAAATTAGAGGTCTAGAAATTTGAACAGATACCACAACCTAATTTTTGGAACATTTAATAAAGAACTGGAGTTAACATTTATTTTTAAATCCTTTCAATGGGGTTAATGAATTCTTGATGGTTACTACATTTTGGTCATGATAACTTATTTATGGATGAAATCAGTTGGAAATAACTGACTTACTCTATTCAGAACATAGTAACAAGGTACTATCTTAGAATAAAGAAAGGAGACTAAGAGAAATGTTTACCCTAATGAAGTTAGAATGGTCAGTGTAAGATGAAAAGAAGGAAGGGACAAAATAGCTTCTGTAAAGCATCTGAAGGGTTGTCATGTGGAAAGGCTGTCAGGGGATGGTGTCAGATTTTTCTCTATTTGGTTCCATGGTTTATAACTTGAGAGAAATAGGTGGAAGTTATGAAGAAACAAATTTAGGTTTCACTACACAGGAAAAATGTTCTAACAATTAGAGCTGTATAAAACTGGAAGGAGCTACAATGGATGACCACTTCTCAGATGTTACAGTGGGAATTCCTTTCATAAGTGAAGTGGACAAGAAAGCCACTGATTTCCCTTCCAACTGTCAAATCCTTGTGATATCTTCTATTCCTAGCCTACCAACATAATTTAAGTTTAAATATTAGAACAATTTTACATAATTAAAATCACTGAGGTCATCACAAAAAGTCACTCTATGAAATGAAAGGACAATACCATGATTATTAAAATATTTGCAATGTAACTGATCTTTAGCTGAAATCAGATCCACGTGATAGGTCTGTTGATTTTTCTATACTGCCAATGATAAGAAGCATAAAAAATAAATGCCAGACTGTACTCCCATCTCATTTAATCAAGTTTCACCCTCCTTCTCTACCAACCAAATCAACTTTTTCATGAATAGCAAAACTATTTGATAAATGTAAAATATTCCAATGTGCTGAATCTATCAGGAGGAAAATTCAAAGACAGTGAAGTTGCTGCACTAAAAGAGTTTTTACAAAATTATTCAAGAATCAAAAATCATTACAGTTAAGATGAGGTTCTTTGGCTTCCAATATTGAGTTATTTAAATTTGTATTAACATACATCTTTTTTGAAATTAAAAAAATTACTTTTGTCTCTCTCTACAAAAGTTACAATACAGCTTTAAAGTTCGAAAAAAAATTTTCCATATTAGAAATCTTTATTCATAGGTTTGGAATAAGAAACATTCTCACTCATGCAAAAGAAAAATAAAGTTACAAGCCTGAAATTCGTTCAAAATTTTCAAGTTGTTTTGCATGCAAAAAACTTAGTACCGGAAATTCATAACTGAACCATAAGCTCTTTAGGGTGTTTACAATCTTCAGAAGAGATCAATTTCATTTTGCTCACGATTTTTTTTGTACTGTTATTGGCTTTAACAAATTACTGTCATATTTCAAAAGTTTTCTCCAATCTAACTGCATAACATAAATAATGGCTTGGTCACAATCTTGAAAAATAATCTATACCGATTTAGATACAAACTGATGAGCTTTAAATAACAAAATATTTAATTTTGTAAATGTATTCAGCAATTAATTCAATTCAAAAATCTACACTTAATAGGTTATTATTTTAAAGAAAATTTATGATGGTAAAAAACAAGGGAGGAGAGGTTTCTTTTTTCTTTCATAAAAAAGGATAAGGCTTCCAGTTTGCACCGGGAGAGGGGTACAGGGATCCCACTAAGTTTAGCAATCTGGACCTTTTGTTATCGCAGCAATGAATCAGCTTGGCAGCACTTGGGGGGGTGGGGTGCGGGGGGAGAAAGAATGAAAGGAAGGGAAATACGCACTGATGCTCAAAAGTTCCTTACCCACATGGAAAGGTCACAGCTTAAAGTTTGGTTTCTCAAGAACACTGGGAAAATTTCGAGGAACGCAGCCTTGAAAGACCCAAAGTCAAACAAGTACAGAATCAGGGTTGGCTTCCATGGAAAGAGGAAATTAAGGGGGTCTGGCTTTGCACCCGCTTCTTCATCCCTTCCCCCCCAGCTACTAACGCTGCAAGCTTGGGGAGGCTGTAGGAGGAGAGTAGGCCACAAGAAGGAAATGGAACTGGGGTGCCAGACCTACTCCGCGTACCTGGAAGGGGAGCCTACAGCTTCCCCGCTGGGGGGGAGGGGGGGAGGGCAGGGAGAATGAGAGTTAAAAGGTCCAACTTTTCTCTCCACTACTAGCAAGGTGACTAGTGGGCCGCGCGTGGTGCCGAGAAACTTTGCCCCCGCCCCCCAAACAGCTTTCTAATTCCTCGCTCCCTCCCCCCTCGGCCGAGCACAAGCAGATCCCAGGGCCTTTGGAGAGGCTCAGGAAGCCTTCCCCCTCCCCCCGCCCCCGCGAGCCCGATGTTTACCTCTGGCTGCAGAGGAGGCTCCCGCTCACAGCGGGGTGGCTGGGGTGTTTCCTCCACACAAGTCTCCCGGTCACCGTCACTCGGTCACCAAGTTCCCCAACATGGACTCCTCCACTTGCACTGCCGTGAGATATTCCGGGGACCGCTGAGTCTCCAGTACTAAAGGTTGCACGAGCTGGGCCGCGCCGGAAGGCGGCGGCGGTGGGGTGAGCAGGGACAAGAGCAGGGCTAAATCTCTCTGTTCCGCGGGCGCCGCTGCTGCTGCTTCCCCACCTCGTCTTCCCTGCTTTTCTTTTTTTCCTCTTCTTTCACTCCACCCGCCGATCCCCCCGCCCCCCGACTCCTCTCTGATCAACTACGCTACCACATGTAGGCACGCGGTAGCAACCAGACCTCGCTCCTGCCCAGTTCGCGTTTGCTCTTGGCCTGTGTCTTCCCCTTTGGGCGGCTCTACAACACCCAAGGAGACCGCAGGGCGGCGCTGTGACCTCGACTACAGGATAGCGTGGCGAGCTAGCGTCGTCGCGTCACGCAAGCTGGGAGCGGAAGAGAAGGAGGGCTGAGCGGAGGCTTCTGGGAACTGTACTCTAGAGAAAGGGAGGGGGAGGAAGGAGGAGTTCGAAGCTGCACTTGCTGCCGGCACTTACTTACTTGCTGCTGCAGGGCCTTCTACAAATGTTGCACGTGCATGTCCCTAACCCAGGCAGATGACTGGTTGACTTGGGTCTTCACGACAAAAATAAGATCGTCCCTGGAGCTAGGGATGATTCTAGGGAAATTTCAAGCTGCAGGAAGACTCAGAAAATGGAGAAAGTTAACTTCAGGCAGCTTAGTCATGAGTTGGAAAGAGGCACTCAATAAAGTGGGGGTTTTTTGTCTTCATGCAAACTACATGAAACTGGGTGCCAGCAGCCCCTAAAAAGGTGCACGTTCTGGCCACAGCATTTGATTTCCTCTTACCGTGTTTTTGCACAGACTGCCCCATGTCTAAAGTGGAATCCCTTCTTATCAACAAATCTTGAAATCCTTAGTGGGGGATTTTCCTCTAAAAATTCACTTCAAGCCTTACCTGTTACATGAGGGCTTTTCTTACTCCCCTACTCCCCACTACCTTTTATTTTCTTTAATCTTTGTAGGAAAAACAGTGCAGTGAAAGTGAATCTAGAGCACATTGAGAAGAGGTGACCCTACACAAGTAACTTAACCTCTCCATGCACTAGGAACTCCAAGAAGCCAGTTTCCTGAAATTATAATTTTCTCTTCCAGCAATCCCCTATGTCACTAAAATAGCAGGTTTAGTCCCTATTCCTGTGTTTGTAATTTTATATGTGCAGTGTTTTCACCATTGGTGGTTAGCAAATTGATGTCAGGGCCTGTTATGTGCCTGATGCATGTGGAGCTCAATAAATACTTGTTGGTTAACAGATGCTCTTAAATTTGTAAAATTCTTAACTGCAGGGAGGGGAGGGATCTTTGAAGCAACTCTTTTCATAAAGATCTGATATTCAAGATATGTAGGAAATTAATATAAATTTGTGAGGTGCTTTCAGGATGTTAATGGGTAGGTCTCAAAAAGAGGAAGGCAAGTTAATGCTTCAAATGCTTCAAGTATGTTTGCGTTTTCAGCACGTTCACAGATGAATAAATACAGGATAGCATTATTATCTCTATATGATGATTCTGAAATTTCGCTTTCCTGCCCCAAATTCACTGCTGAGGTCTATTCTCACATCTCCACAAACATTACAATTTGGATGTCCTCTAGTTATCTAAAACTCAACATGTCCAAACTGAATTTATTATCTTCCCCGCTAAAACTCTCCCCCTCCTAACTTCCCTGTTAATGTAGAGGACAGTGCCATCTCCACAGTTTCTCCAGCTAGCAACCTAGAAGACCTCCCTGACTCCTCACTATTCCCTCTACCCCACCCCTTTCATAACCAAGCTATTACCAAGGTCTACCAATTTCAACTATGTAACATTTCTCAAACATACACCCCATCTCTCCTCTGATGCTGTTACCACACTAGAACAGGTTCTCATCACCTCAAGCAGGTAATAGTTGACTTGGTGGGTTGGCCCACCACAAGTCTCTCATCACTCCAACCCATCCTCCAGCCACAAAAGTAATTTTACAGACATTCCAGAGCCAAGATGGTGGAGTAGGCAGTAAGTAGCTCTCACTGTCCCTTGACTTCTAAAAATCAAGAAAATATTGCCCCAGGAAGAATCGTTGAACAGCTTAAGCAATTAGAAAGACAGGTGGCAACAGCCTGTTAGTCCAAGAGGCTTGGGAGATTAATGGGAAAGGTCCCTCTCACGCTAGTGGAAGTGAAGCAGTACAAGACAGGAAGTGTCTTGGCAAGCCCCATATCAAGAAACCAACAGAAGATACTGAGCCCCAGGGTGGTGCAGCAGGCAAGGGCCAACACCAGGACCCTTGCATGCCTTAACACAGCCAGAGGATCCAGCAGACTCCAGCTTGGAAAACCACCATGTGCACTAGCAGGCAGGCTGCCAACACCTTCAGCAGGCAAACCTCCTGTGTTTCAGCCCAACACCAGTGAGCAGTCCTCTAGTGGCCAGATCCCCCATCCCTATGCCAAGAGTTTCAGTGTAGCCCCAGAGAAATGCAGAAAAACCACACCTGACCTCAGCACAGACTAGTCAGCACCACTAGGACCACAGCTCAGCACCAAATAAGCTCCCAGATGCCTATAGCCTCCAGCTGCCAGCACCTGAGACCTCATCAGGAAAAACCAGTGACCAGGCCCCTGGCCCCCAGGACAAGAAACTTGGGGCAATGGCCCCTGTGTTCCAGCAGGAGAGCCCAACTTTAAAAGCCAGGAAATAGGTAAACATCATGAGCTAAAAGCAGAAACAAAAAATGACCATAGATTCTTTAAGGACAGGAAAGATCAAAAGACAAATTCAGAAGAAGACAACTTTGTCAGTATACCTACATCTGAAACCTCAAAGGGAAATATGAACTGGTCTTAAGCCCAGAAAACCTTGGAAAAGCTCAAGAAGGATTTTTTTTTGGAGGGAGAAAGGCAAGGCAATTGGGGTTAAGTGACTGGCCCAGGGTCACAAGCTAGTAACTGTGTCAAGTGTCTGAAGCCAGATTTGAATTCAGGTCCTCTTGACTCCAGGGCTAGTGCTCTATGTACTATGCCACCTAGCTGCCCCTAAGAAGGATTTTAAAAGTCAAATAAGAGGGGCGGAGCCAAGATAGCGGAGTAAAAAACAGCATTTCCAAGTGCTCTGGCCCACCCCACTTCCAAACTATATAATAGGGGACTCTGAACAACTTCTGGAGCTCCAGCACACACAGAACAAAACAGAGAAGCTAACCTCCCACTGAGGACAGCCCGGCAGCCCTGCAGGGAGGGCCAGCACAGCACTCTGGAAGCCGACAGCCCAGCACACGGAGAGCCGAGTCCAGGTCTGCTTGCCATGGTTTTAGCCCCAGGGTGGCTGGGCCAGCAGCCAGCTGGAGGAACCCCAGAACACCAGGAGCTGTGGCGACTCCAGAATTATCAACATAGACATGCCTAGGACAAAGTAAGAGGTTAGTGTCCTATGGACTTTGGGACCTGTATTTGGGAAATGCATCAGCTCCCTCCCCTGGGGGCTAGAAGCCGCTGAGGAGACACGCCATTTTGTAGTTTTCAGAGGCAGCTCTGGCTCCCAGCCTACAAATCGTGGGGAGATCCAGCGATCAGGCTTGGGGGTGAATCGCTCTTGCTTTAACCTCCCTGGATCTGGATTGTGATCTAGGGTGGAAGTTGTGGGTGGGTTTACAGCTTGCAAGAAACGGAAGTTGCCCCCCACACGTTCGGGACGAAAATTCCTCTAGCTGGCCTTAAAGCCATAGTGTGGCAACAAGCCCAAAAGTCAAGCAATTAAGTGGCAACATGCCAAGGCAAAGGAAACAGAAAAATGCAACCCTAGACTCCTATTTTGGGGGGCATAGAGCGGGAAAAGGACTGTGAGGTCAGAAGTCCTGCTCCAAAAGCCCCAGGGGAAAACATGAGCGGGTTGCAGGCCATAGAGGACCTTAAGAAGGACTTTAAAAATCAAATAAGAGAAGTGGAGGAAAAATTGGAAAGAGAAATGAGAAGGATGCAGGAAAAGTATGAAATGAGGGTCAACAGCCTGACTGAGGAAAACAACACCTTAAAAAATAGACTAACTCAAATGGCAAAGGAGGCCCAAAAGGGCAATGAGGAGAAGAATGCCTTAAAAAGTCGAATTTGCCAGATGGAAAAAGAATCTCAAAAGTTCACTGAGGAGATTCATTCCTTCAGAGTTAGACTGGAGCAAATGGAAGCTAGTGACTTTATGAGAAATCAAGATGCTGTTAAGCAGATCCAAACAAACGAAAGATTAGAAGGCAATGTGAAATATCTCATGGGAAAAACCACTGACCTGGAAAATAGATCCAGGAGAGACAATTTTAAAATTATTGGACTACCTGAAAGCCATGATCAAGGAAAGAACCTAGAAATCACCCTTCAAGAAATTCTCAAGGAAAACTACCCTGATGTTTTAGATCCAGAGGGCAAAATAGAGGTTGAAAGAATCCACCGATCACCTCCTGAAAAAGATCCCAAAAAGAAAACTCCCAGGAATATTATAGCCAGGTTCCAGAATCCCCAGATCAAGGAGAAAATACTACAAGCAGCCAGGAAGAAACAATTTCAATATTGTGGAAACACAATCAGAATAGCCCAGGACCTGGCAGCTTCTACACTGAGGGATAGAAGGGCATGGAATATGATATTCCAGAGGGCAAAAGAGCTGGGAATGAACCCAAGGGTCACCTACCCAGCAAAACTGAGTATTTTGTTTCAGGGAAAATATGGTCATTCAGTGGAATAGAGGACTTTCAAGCATTCTTGAGGAAAAAACCAGAATTGAATAGAAAATTTGACATCCAGACACAAGAAGGAAGAGATGCCTGAGAAGGTAATCAGGGAAAAGAAATCAAAAGGAACTTTTCAAAGTTGAACTATTTACATTCCTATATGGAAAAGCAATAACTGTGACTGATGATATCTTTCTCACTATGAAAATAATGGAAGAAGGGGGTGTGGTCATATGAATACATATGTGAATGTGTGTGTATATGGTTACAGTTATATATGGATAGAGGGCATAGGTTGAATTTGTTGGGAAGGGAGAATACTCAAGGGATGAAATTATGAGGTGAGAGAGGAAAGTGGCAAGAGGAGATGGGGAGAGACAGGGTAGGGTAAACTATCCCATGTAGAAGAAGCAAGGGGAAGTGGTTGCAAAGGAGGGGGAGAATAAGGAAGGCTAAAAAGGCAAAACCACATTCACATTGAATTTGGTTCAGGGAGAAAATGACATACATACTAAATGGGATATCTCAACCTGCAGCAGGATAGGGGGAAGGGGGATGAGAGGAGGGATGATGGATGGGAGGGCATCCTTGGGGGGAGGGGAGGTTGGAAGTACCCACTATAGAAGAGGGACAGGATTATGTAGGGAATAGACCAGGTGGGGGGTGGGATGAGTGGGAGGGAATTATAAGCAGCCTTGTACAATATATCGACTATGATAATGTTTTGCATAGCTAGACATGTACAACATATACTGAATTACTTATCTCCCAAGAAGGAATGGGTGACAAGGGAGGAAGGAAATGGATCTGAAATTCGAGGTCGTAACATTAAATGTTTCAAATATATATAAATACTATTATTAATACTCTTTTGCTTGTAATAGGGAGATAAGATGTGCAGGAATTGGGACACAAAGATTCACTTTCCTCTAATGGAAAAGTCGATGGGGGTATTGGAGAAGGTATGGGAGAGAGCAGATTGGAGGAAGTGGTATCTTGTGGGACTACTATTCTGGGAGGTTGGGTAGGGGAATAATGGGGGGAAAATGATTGTAACTCAAAATCTGGTGGAAATGAATGATGTAAAACAGAAGTTAATAAAGCATTTGTTTAAAAAAAATTAGAATTGGCCAAATGGAAAAGGAGACACAAAAACTCATTGAAGAGAAGAATTTTTTTAAAAGTTCAATTGGCCAGATGGAAGAGGAGATACAAAAGTTAACTGATAAAAGCAATTCATTAAAAATTAGTATTGGGAAAATGGAAGTTACTAATTCTATGAGACATCATGAAGCAGTCAAACAAAATCGAAAGAATGAAAAAATAGAAGAAAACATAAAATACCTCTGGAAAAACAACTGACCTGGAAAATGAATCCAAGAGAAATAATTTAAGAATTATTGGTTTACCTGCAAGCAATGATAAATAAAAGAGCTTGGACAGCATTTTTCAAGAAATTGTGAACAGCCCTGAAGTACCAGAGAGGATAAAATAGTCATCAAATTAATCTACCAATCACCTCTTGAAAGAGATTCCAAAATGAAAATGCCAAGTAATATTCTAGCCAAATTCCAGAGTTTTCAGATCAAGGAAAAATACTGCAAGCATGCAGAAAAAGAATTAAAATATCATGGAGCCACAGTCAGGATTATGCAGAACATTGCAGTTTTTACATTAAAAAATCAGAGGGCTTGGAATATGATATTCCATAAGGCAAAGAAGTTTGGAGCATAATCTTTCAGGAAAGGAAATGAATATTCAGTGAAATAGGGTACTTCCAAATTTTCCTCATGAAAAGACCAGAGCTCAAGGGGAAATTTGATCTTTAAATGAAAGACTCAAGACAGGCATAAAAAGATAAACAGGAAAGAAAAATATATACAGTAAGGGCAAACTCTTGAAATCCCTACATGGGAAGATGATAATTTTAACTCTTGAGAACTATATGTTTATTATGACATTTAGAAAGGGATGCGTACACACACACACACATACACACACACACACACACATACTACAGAGGTGTAAGTTTAATTTGATGTGATGTACAAAAAACCTAAGAGTTGAGAAGGGATTATACTGGGAGAAGAGGTAAGAAGGAAGCAGAAAAGGATTAACTACACCACATGAGGAGGTGCACAAGCTCATCACAATAGAGGGAAAGAAAGCAGGGGGATGAGCATTGTGTGAACCTTACTCTCATCAGATTTTATTTAAAGAGGGAATAACATGCTTAGGTATACAAATCTGTCTTACCCTATGAGAACTAGGAGGGGAAAGAGGGAAGAAAGGGGAGGGGACTGATAGAAAAGAGGGGAATATTAAGAGATGAGGTGATCAGAAGGTAAACACAAGTGAGGAGGGAAGGGACAGAAGAGAGAAACATAAACTGGGGTGGGGGGAGGGGAAAGAGGATAGAGGAAAAGACACAATAATTATAAGTGTGAATGCGAATGGGATGAACTCTTCCATAAAAGATAGGTGGATAGCAGAGTGGATGAAAAGCCATAATCATACAATATGTTTTTCAAACACCAGAAAACTGAATCCTAAAACAAATAAGTTGATTTCAACATAGTAGAAAATAAGTTGTTAAACTGTAACAGCACAGAGAAGCACAGCATCCTTTAGCCTACCCACAAACCAGTATAAGACCATCATTTACTCATAAGCCTATCTATCTCCCTTGGAAGCATGCTCTCTTTCCAATCACCTAACTGGCTCTGACTCCCAGCATCTTGATTTCTCATAAAGTCACTAGCTTCCATTTGCTCCAGTCTAATTCTAAAGGAATGATTCTCCTCAGTGAGCTTTTGACATTCCTTTTCCATCTGGTAAATTTGGCTTTTAAGGCATTCTTCTCCTCATTGCCTTTCTGAGCCTCTTTTGCCATTTGAGTTAGTCTATTTTTTAAGGTGGTGTTTTCCTCAGTCAGGCTGTTGACTGTCATTTCATACTTTTCCTGCATCTTTCTCATTTCTCTTCCCAATTTTCCCCCCACTTCTCTTATCTGCTTCTTAAGGTCCTCTATGGCCTATAGCCAGCTTGTATTTTCATTTGGGGCCTTTGGTGCAGGAGTTCTGACCTCACAGTCCTCCTCCTGTTCCATGCTTTGATCCTCTTTGCCCACAAAATAGGAGTCTAAAGTTGCATTTTTCTGTTTATTTTGTTTCCTTTGCCTAGTCATATTGCCACTTAATTACTTGATTTTGGGGCTTGTTGCCACAGTAGGACTCTGCCACCAGACAGGAGAACTTCTGTCCCAAACGTGGGGTCTTCACAACTTCCGGAGGTTGGGTGGCCTCTGTAAAGCCTCCACCCGCTCTGGCAAATTGGATACTCACCCCAGACCTTCCCCCAAGACCACAATCCAGATCCAAGCAGTTTAAAGCAAGAGCGATTAACCCCCTGATGAGACCTTTCTCAGTATGAAAATAATTCTAGAAGGGTATATGGGCATATGAATACATATGTGAATGTGTGTATATATGTTTACAGGTATACATGGATAGAGGGCACAGGTCAAAATTTGGTAATTGCTGGATCTCTCTACAGTTCGCAGACCAGGGGCTGGAGCTGCCACCAAAGCTGCAAAATGCTTCTGTGCCATGTTTCCTCAGCAGCTTTTCTCCCCCAGGGGTGGAAGCCAATGTGTTCCCCAAATACTGATCCCAAAATCCATAGGGCACTAACCTCTCACTTTGTCCTAGGCATTATCTGTGCTGATAATTTTGGAATCGCCACAGCTGCTGGTGTTCTGGGGTCCCTCCAGCCGGCTGCCAGCCTGGCCACCCTGGGGCTAAAACCGACGTTCACACGGGCCTGGGCTTGGCTCCCAGAGCACTGCATTGTCGGTTCACCGAGCTGTGCTGCCCGCTCTCAGAGCGCTGCGCTGGCCGCTCCCTGCAGGGCTGCTGGGCTGTCCTCAGCAGGAGTTTACCTTCTCTGTGTAGTTCTGTGGGTACTGCCGCTTCAGATGTTGTTCAGATTCCCCTTTAACATTGTTTGGAAGTTGTTTGGGGCAGACCACTTTGGAAGTGCTGTTTCTATTCCGCCATCTTGGCTCCGCACTGCCTTTTCTCTTTTTAAAAGTCATATTAACCAATGACTTATCTATTTTATTAGTTTTTTTTTATGAAACCAACTCTTAGTTTTATATTACATACAGTTTTATTAATTTTACCTTGGCTTTTCAAGATGTCCAATTTGGGGTTTAATTGGGGGTTTTTAATTTGTTCCTTTTCTGGTTTTAAAAATTTCGTACCAAGTTATTGATCTATTCTTTCTCTATTTTATTGATGTAAGCATTTAGAGGTATACATTTTGTTTTGATTAGTTCTTTTGATGTATCTCACAAGTTTTGATATGTTGTCTCCTTATTATCATTCTCTTTAATAAAATTATTTACTGTTTCTATGACTAGTTCTTCACCTCAATCATTCTTTTTTTTCCAAATGCTTTATTAACTTCTGTTTTACATCATTCATTTCCGCCAGATTGAGTTACAAATTTTCCCCCATTTTCCCCCTACCTACCACCCCAGAATAGCAGTCCCACAGGATATCCCCTCATCCAATCTGCTCTCTCCCATATCTTCTCCCATACCCGCTTCAACTTTACCATTAGGTCAAGGTGAATCTCTGTGCCCCAATGCCTGCACATCTTATCTCCCAATCACATGCAAAATAGTATTAATAATAGTATTTATATATATTTGAAACATTTTATTTTAAAACTTCGAATTCCAGATCCATTCCCTTGGTCCCTTGTCACCCACTCCCTCTGGGAAGATAAGCAACTCAGTATATGTTGTACATGTATAGCCATGGAAAACATTAACATAGTAGATATATTGTAAAAGACTGGCTCTATTTCTCTCCCACCCATCCCACCCCCCTCCTGGTCCATTCCCTCCTTTGATCCTGTCCCTCTACGAAAGTGGGTGCCTCCACCTCCCCTCCCCCCAGCATGCCCTCCCCTCCATCACTCCCTCTCTCATCCCCCTACCCTCTACTCTCCTGCAGTGTGAGATATCCCCTTTAGTATGTATGTCATTCTCTCTCTGAGCCAAATTCAATGAGAATATGGTTTTGCCTTTTTGCCTTCCTCTTCTTCCCCTCCCCTGCAACCACTTCCCCTTACCTCTTATACATGAGGTAGTTTACCCCACCCTGTCTCTCCCCATCTCTTCTTGCCACATTCCTCTCTCACCTCTTAACTTCGCCCCTTAAGTATTATACCTTCCCACCAAATTCGACCTGTGCCCTCTATCCATGTATACCTGTCAACATATATACATACATTCACATATGTATTCATATGCCCATATACCCTTCTTCAATTATTTTCATACTGAGAAAGGTTTCATCAGTCACAGTTATTGTTTTTCCATCTAATGTTTTTCTAGTTCAACTTTAATAAGTTCCTTTTGATTTCTTTTCCCTGTTTACCTTCTCAAGCATCTCTTCCTTCTTGTGTCTGAATGTCAGATTTTCTATTCAACTCTGGTTTTTTCCTTAAGAATCCCTGAAAGTCCTCTATTCCACTGAATGACCATATTTTCTCCTGAAACAAGATACTCAGTTTTATTGGGTAGGTGATTCTTGGTTCCAATCCGAGGTCCTTCGACCTGCGGAATATCATATTCCATGCCCTTAAATCCCTCAGTGTAGAAGCTACCAGGTCCTGGGCTATTCTGATTGTGTTTCCACAATATTAAAATTGTTTCTCCCTGGCTTCTTGTAGTATTCTCTCCTTGATCTGGGATTTCTGGCCTGGCTATAATATTCCTAGGAGTTTTGTTTTTGGAATCTTTTTCATGAGGTGATCTCTGGATTCTTTCAACCTCTATTTGGCCCTCTGGGCCTAAAAAATCCGGGCAATTTTCCTTGAGAATTTCTTGAAGGATGATTTCTAGGTTCTTTCTTTGATCATGGCTTTCAAGTAGCCCAATAATTTTTAAATTATATCTCCTGGATCTATTTTCCAAATCAGTGGTTTTCCCATTAGATATTTCACATTGCCTTCTGTTCTTTCAGTTGCTTAGATCTGTTTAACAGCATCTTGATTTCTCATAAAGTCACTAGCTTCCATTTGCTCCAGTCTAACTCTGAAGGAATGAATCTCCTCAGTGAGTTTCTGAGACTCTTTTTCCATCTGGCAAATTTGGCTTCTTAAGGCATTCTTCTCCTCATTGCCCTTTTGGGCCTCCTTTGCCATTTGAGTTAGTCTATTTTTTAAGGTGTTATATTCCTCAGTCAGGCTGTTGACTCTCATTTCATACTTTTCCTGCATCCTTCTCATTTCTCTTCTCTATTTTTCCTCCACTTCTCTTATTTGGTTTTTAAAATCCTTCTTAAGGTCTTCTATGGCCTGTAACCCACTCATATTTTCCTTTGGAGCTTTTGGTGCAGGATTTCTGACCTCACATTCCTCCTCCTGTTCCATACTTCAATCCTCTTTGCCCCCAATATAGGAGTATAATGCTGAATTCTTCTGTTTAATTTGTTTCCTTTGCCTTGGCATGTTGCCACTTAATTACTTGACTTTTAGGTTTGTTGCCACAGTAGGACTTTGCCACCACACAGTGGAGCTTCTGTCCCAAACGTTGGGGTCTTCACAACTTCCGGAGGTATTAGTTGGGTGGCCCCTGTGAAGCCTCCACACACTCTAGAAAGCTGGATACCCACCCCAAGACCCCCACCCCAGACTACAATCCAGATCCAGGGAGGTTAAAGCAAGAGCGATACCCCCCCCCCCCCGCCAGACTGATTGCCGGATCCTCCTACAGTTTGCAGGCCAGGAGTTGAAGCTGCCACTGAAGCTGCAAAATGGTGTCTGTGCCATGTCTCCTCAGCCACTTCTCACCCCCCCAGGGGAAGAAGCCAATGCATTCCCCAAATACTTGTCCCAAATTCCATAGGGCAGTAACCTCTCACTTTGTCCTAGGCATATCTGTGTTGATAATTCTGTAATTGCCATAGCTGCTGGTATTCTGGGGTCCCTCCAGTAAGCTCCTGGCCTGGCCACCCTGGAGCTAAAATTGTGGCTGAGGTGCGCCAGGGCTCAGAGCCCTGCCCTGGTGGCTCCTGGAGTGACGTGCTGGCTGCTTCCTGCGGGGCTGCTGGGCTATCCTCAGTGGGAGGTTAGCTTCTCTGTGTCATTCTGCGGGTGGTGGAGTTCCAAAAGTTGTTCAGCGTCCCCTTTTACATGATTTTGAAGTGGAGTGGGGGAGAGCACCTTGGAAGTGCTGTTTCTACTCTGCCATCTTGGCTCCACCCCTATGTATACTCTTTCAAACTACCCTAGTAATGATAACATTCTTAACAGTTACAGCTAATAGTTTCTCATATAAAAAGCAAACAGCTCAACTTTAGTAATCCTTTATAGTTACTCTTTCATGTTTACCTCATGTTTCTCCTAATTCTTATAAGTAAGATTTTTTTTTGTTCAGTCCTTGTCTTTTCCTCAAAAATATCTGAAAGTCTTTTATTTCATTAAATATCCATTTTTTCACCTGGAGGATTACACCCAGCTTTGCTGGGTAGATTATTCTTGATTTCAAACCTAGCTCCTTTGGTCTTTGGAATATCATATTTCATGCCCTTTAGTTTTTTAATGTAGAAGTTGTTAAATTTTGTGTTATCTTGGCTGTTAAAGTATTTTCTCCTTTACCTGGGAGCTTTGAAACTTAGCTATGAAGTTCTTTTAGTTTTCAATTTTGGATCTCTTTCAATCATCAGTAGATCTTTTTCAATTTCTATCTTACTGTCTAGTTCTAGATCTTCAGGACAATTTTCCTTAAAAATTTCTTGGAGTATAGTGTCTAGACTCTTTTTTTGATTGTAACTTTCAGGTAGTCCAACAATTCTTAGGTTATCTATCCTTAATCTGTTCTCCAGGTAAGTTGTTTTTCTAATGAGATGTTTCACATTATCTTTTATTTTTTCATTCTTTTGATTTTGTTTTATTTTTTCTTGATGTTTTATGCAGTCATTAGTTTCCCTTTCCCCAATTTTAATTTTTAAGGAGTTATTTTCTTTGGTAAGTTTTTGGATCTCTTTTTCCAATTGGTTAACTTACTTTTCATAATTTTCTTGCATTACTCTTTTCTTTTCCCAATTTTTCCTTGACCTCTTTTTTTCATTTTAACTCCATTTTAAGCTCTTTCAATAGCTCTTTTGGGGCTTGTGATCATTTTACATTTTCCTGTGGAGCTTTATAGCTTATATATGAATACATACATATACATACACATATATACATACATATGCATATATATTTATATATATTACGCTTATACCAGCTATTTTGTCCTTTTCTGAGTTTAAACTGTGATCTTCTCACCATTGTAGCTTTCTGTGGGTGAGTTGTTTCTTAGTATTTTACTCTTTTTTTAATGCCTATTAATTTTATGTTAGTGTTGAGCTCTTCTCCCAGGGTGTGAGGGATAATGGCTCAGGCCAAGGATTTTTATGCTGTTGTTTTCTGAGCTCTATTTGGGGGCCCTTGATCTCTTGGCTTTTCCAATGAGTCCAAGGCCAGTTGTGGTCACTGCTTTTCCAACTCATGCCTCAGTCTATAAGTGACCTCAGGTATTCCTCTCAACTCCTGAGCTGTGACCAGGGACTCTGAACACAAAACTTCTTGCTCCTTATAGTCCCTCAGATGACTGCAAGGGTCAGTTTGCCTCTCTGTCTTAGAATCAAAACCAAAGATGTCACTGTCCTGTGAGTGACCACAAGGCATTTGCTCACTCTTCCTTGCTGGCAGCCACAGCCTGGCACCCCATCAGGTCAGCATATTTGGGCCCCAAGTCCAGTACCAATGGAGGGTCCCATAATCTTCCTTTGATCAGTTGTCCAACCTGACAACCTCTACAGGGAGAAAGCTTTTGAGACTAAGGCAGTGCCAATATAGCTGCCCCCAGGGTTTGCCATTAGTAGACTCAGCTATATCTGCCTGGAGATATTTGTACTTGTATCAGCAGCAATGCAATATTCACAATGCCTATGGCAATTATAAATATGCTGACGTGATTATTAATCACAAAATATACCAGGCTCTCTATATGGGGGATAAAGCTAGAATATTTATTAAAATACCATATAACTGAGTGCCAAAACCAGAAAGTCAAAGCCATCACAGTAGTTATGAAGTTGGCACACACAGTGTAGTAAACACCTACATTCTCAAGCTGTTAAAACAGAACAGACTCAGGCACAGGTCCTCCTCTCCCCACTCACAGCAACTGCTCAAGTCCAGGAAGCATGCTTCCAGCAGCTCCGGCCCTCCACAGTGACAGTCCCTGGCAGTCCTCAGCAGGAGTCGTTAGCAGAAATTCTGGCTAGCTCAAACAAAGAGGTTCACACCTCCACCTCCACCTTGGCCACTACTGCTACCACTACCACTGCTGTTGCTGCCACCAGTCACCACAGGAACTCTAGTTTTTCTTCCTCTTCCTCTAGCTCTACCCCTTCTTGCTATGTCAGCAAGCCCAATGGGGCATGGAAGATCTTTAAATCCTATAACCCTTACATTCTGCCCCCAAGATCTTTCATATCCCTTACTTGGCAAAAATATATTAGGAATAACTGGTGTCAACAGAATTTTACAACAATATAACAAGGATAGCACACAATAAACACAGAAAACAATATTTTAGGGTGGGGCTTGAGCACAAGCTCCCCATCATTCCCCACTGAACAGATGGGGCTCCAAAATCTTGGGGTAAGGGGTGAAGGTCTCTTTTTCCATGGCTACTTGATGCTGAAATTGGATGTAGAGCTGTTCCTATCCCAAGGGGTCCCATTTGAGAGGTCAGTTCTTAATGTGCTTGATGCCAAGTCCAGGGGTGACACATCACAGTTGCAGACAGAGTGTGACATCTAGATTAAGCTATCAGGCATCTACAGGTGGAGGGTACCAAGCCTGTGGAAACAAATCTAGCAAACAAGGTGAACAGACAAAAAGCCAAGAAGAAACAAAGAGACAATAACCAGACTATTGTAGCCTCAGTCATGGTAGAATATATGAGTTAAGGGTACAATTTTGTAATCATCTTCTACAGAATAAACATTAGTTACAGTGTTATCCCTCCCATGTGCTATAATCTCTGCAGCCTTTGGAATATCATCTAGCTTCTGTTTTACCCATATTTTAGCTCCTGATTTTATTCTATCAGTAGAACCAAATCCTTCAGTTCCTCTGACAGTTATTTGGAAGGAGGGTCAGTTTTTACAAGTGGTATTGTTTTACAAGGAATGATAATCACTTGAACTATCCTATCATTTTTATGAATCTTTATGGGACCTTCACCTAAATTATGGAATGTCACAATTTCTCCTTGATAATTAGAATCTATTACTCCAATCAATACATGTATTCCTTGAGCTGCTAATCCTAATTTGGGTAAAATCTGTCCAAAGTGATTTTTAGGGATCCTTATGCATATCCCAGTGGAGATTTTTCTTATTTCTTTTCTGTCCAACCAAAAGTCCTCTAACAATGTAAATTATACCCCAATGAACCAGGTATCTCTGGGTACGGTGTTAGGATATCTGGCCTCAAAGTCCAATACTCAATATTTGGAATCTTATGTGTTTGTTGTTTTCAAATTTGCATATTTGGGGTCATCATTCTGGCTAGAGTTGTACTTCCTCCCAAATGGTCTATTATTCAAATTATGTAAAGCCATGAACAAATTATCCTTACAATATTGATATGAATTATTGGAACTTAACTTCCTTAACTGTTTTTTCAGTAATCCATTCATTCTTTCAATTAACCCAGACACTTCTGGATAATATGGAATATGATATATCCATTCTATATTGTTTAGCATACAATACTGCTTCATTTCATTACCTTTGAAATGTGACCCATTGTCACTTTGAATCTACATTGGGGTTCCACAATATAGACTTATGAGAGCTAGAGTTTTTTTTTTTTCACAACAGCATAATATAATAATTTATTAGTAAAGTGGCCACATATTCTTTTTTTTTTAACTTCTGGTTTACATCATTCATTTCCACCAGGTTATGAGTTACATTTGCCCCCCATTTTTTCCCTACCCACCACCCCAGAATAGCAGTCCCACTAGATATCCCCTCATCCAATCTGCTCTCTCCCATATCTTCTCCCATACCCGCTTCGACTTTGCCATTAGGGCAAGGTGAATCTCTGAGCCCCACTGCCTGGACATCTTATGAAACATTTAATTTTAAAACTTCGATTTTCAGATCCATTCCCTTTCTCCCCTGTCACCCACTCCCTCTGAGAAGATAAGCAATTCAGTATGTGTTGTACATGTATATCTATGCAATACATTACCATAGTAGATATATTGTAAAAGACTGCTTATATTTCCCTCCCACCTGTCTCACCTCCCACCTGGTCCATTCCCTACTTTGATCCTGTCCCTCTTTGATAGTGGGTACTTCTAACCTCCCCTCTCCCCAGAATGCCCTCCCCTTCATCATCCCCCCTCTCATCCCCCTTTCCCCTACTCAGGAGAGTGAGTGAGGGTAAGATATTCCATTTAGTATGTATGTGATTCTCTCCTTGAGCCAACTTCAATGAGAATATGCTTTTGCCTTTTTGCCTTCCTGTTCTTCCCCTCCCCTGCAACTACTTCCCCTTGCCTCTTCTACATGAGATAGTTTGCCCTACCCTGTCTCTCTCCATCTCCTCTTGCCACTTTCCTCTCTCACCTCTTGACTTCACCCCTTAAGAATGATCCCTTCCTTGGGGCGGCTAGGTGGTGCAGTGAGCAGAGAGCCAGCCCTGGAGCCAGAAGGACCCGAGCTCGGATCTGGCCCCAGACACCCAACACACAAACAAAAACCCAGCCACGTGAACCTGGGCAAGTCACCCAACCCCAATTGCCCTCCAAAAAAAAATAATTATCCCTTCCCATCAAATTCAACCTGTGCCCCCTATCCATGTATACCTGTGAACATATGCCATGTACCCTTCTTCAATTATTTTCATAATGAGAAAGGTTTCATCAAACACAGTTATTGTTTTTCCATGTAGGAATGTAAATAGTCCAACTTGATAAGTTCCTTTTGATTTCTTTTCCTTGATTACCTTCTCAAGCATCTCTTGCTTTTTGCATCTGAATGTCAAATTTTCTATTCAACTCTGGTTTTTTCATCAAGAATGCTTGAAAGTCCTCTATTCCACTGAATGACCATATTTTCCCCTGAAACAAGATACTCAGTTTTGCTGGGTAGGTGACCCTTGGGTTCATTCCCAGCTCTTTTGCCTTCTGGAATATCATATTCCATGCCCTTCTATCTCTCAGTGTAGAAGCTGCCAGGTCCTGGGCTATTCTGATTGTGTTTCCACAATATTGAAATTGTTTCTTCCTGGCTGCTTGTAGTATTTTCTCCTTGATCTGGGGATTCTGGAACCTGGCTATAATATTACTGGGAGTTTTCTTTTTGGGATCTTTTTCAGGAGGTGATCGGTGGATTCTTTCAACCTCTATTTTGCCCTCTGGATCTAAAACATCAGGGCAATTTTCCTTGAGAATTTCTTGAAGGGTGATTTCTAGGTTCTTTCTTTGATCATGGCTTTCAGGTAGTCCAATAATTTTTAAATTGTCTCTCCTGGATCTATTTTCCAGGTCAGTGGTTTTTCCCATGAGATATTTCACATTGCCTTCTATTCTTTCATTTGTTTGTATCTGCTTAACAGCATCTTGATTTCTCATAAAGTCACTAGCTTCCATTTGCTCCAGTCTAACTCTGAAGGAATGAATCTCCTCAGTGAGCTTTTGAGATTCTTTTTCCATCTGGCAAATTCGACTTTTTAAGGCGTTCTTCTCCTCATTGCCTTTCTGAGCCTCTTTTGCCATTTGAGTTAGTCTATTTTTTAAGGTGTTATTTTCCTCAGTCAGGCTGTTGACTGTCATTTCATACTTTCTTGCATCTTTTTCATTTCTCTTCCCAAATTTTCCCCCACTTCTCTTATCTGCTTCTTAAGGTCCTCTATGGCCTGTAGCCAGCTTGTATTTTCATTTGGGGCTTTTGGTGCAGGAGTTCTGACCTCACAGTCCTCCTCCATGCTTTGAGCCTCTTTGCCCCTAAAATAGGAGTCCAATGTTGAAATTTTCTGTTTATTTTGTTTCATTTGCCTAGGCATATTGCCACTTAATTACTTGATTTTTGGGCTTGTTGCCACAGTGGGACTCTGCCACCAGACAGGGGAGCTTCTGCCCAAACGTCGGGTCTTCACAACTTCTGCCAGTTGGGTGGCCTCTGTAAAGCCTCCAACCACTCTGGCAAGTTGGATACCCACCCCAAACTTCCCCCCCAGACCACAATCCAGATCCAGGCAGTTTAAAGCAAAAGCGATTAACCCCCAGACTGATTGCCGGATCTTCCTACAGTTGGTAGACCAGGAGCTAGAGCCACTACTGAAGCTGCAAAATGGCTTCTGTGCAGCTGTTTCTTCAGCAGCTTTTTGCCCCCAGAGGAGGAAGCCACGTGTTCCCCAAATACTGGTCCCAAAGTCCATAGGGCACTAACCTCTCACTTTGTCCTAGGCATATCTGTGCTGATAATTCTGGAATCGCCACAATTGCTGGTGTTCTGGGGTCCCACCAGCCGGCTGAAGGCCCGGCCGCCCTGGGGCTAAAACCGCGGACCTGGGCTCTGCTCTGCAGGCTGCGCTGTTGGTTCCCAGCGTGCTGTGCTGCCTGCTCTCAGAGCGCTGCGCTGGCCACTCCCTACAGGGCTGCTGGGCTGTCCTCAGCAGGAGGTTAGCTTCTCTGTGCCGTTCTGTGGGTGCTGTGGCTCCAGAAGTTGTTCGGAGCTCCCTTTCACATTGTTTGAAATTTGTGTGGGGCAGAGCACATTGGAAATGCGGTTTCTATTCCGCCATCCGAGATCTAGAGTTTTACAAGTGTTTTTCTGGGTTTCATTCTTATAAGGACAAGCCACTAGTACACCTGAATAGCTGTCAACACAAGCATATATAAATCTGCATCCTTCATCTTGTGTTAGTGGACCAATATACTCTATTTGCCATATTTGGGCTGGGACTTTCCCTCTTGCTATCTCTCCAGTTACTACCCAAGAAACAGTTCACTCCTTTTCCAATTGACATATATGACATTCTTCTGCTATATGTTTTAACAGTGAATGAGAGATACAGGGGTGGTTCCTGCTTCCCAATTCATTCTAATGTTAAGTACCTTTTCTTGGTACAGCTTATGCAGCTCTTCTGCTGGAATACCATCTATTCTTCTAAAGTCCATCCCTGCTCTCAATAGAGCAGTAAATAGTTCCCTTCTAGGTAGTCTATTTTGTCTCAGAATCCTCTGGCTGTTTACTCTTCTCTCTGGAGGCAATTTATCTTGTCCCCATTCCCCTAGGTCACTTAATTGTGAAATCTTATCCAGCACCTCTGAAAGAGGGTGCCCTATTTCTCCAATTAATAGAGTCAGAATTAGGTGCTTATAAGCAGGAGGAGCCATCTTCACTATAATATTTCTATGAGGAAGTCCTAGGGGGGTATCATGATATGCATTTGCATCTCCAACCATGATAGTAGTTTTCATTACCTCTTTTAGCTTTCTCATACAGTCTCTAAGTGAGTACCAGGGTCTGTCTCCACCAGGCCACATAGAATCAGTAGGATATTGCTTTTTTAAAGCTAACAGTTTAGTTCTGTTGAGGTCTCCTCGCATATGGTGATCCCTAAAAGCTTGGTGTACAAAAGGATTCTGACTGATACTTATGAATTTTAACCAATCCTCACTGTCCTGTGTTATTTCTCAGGCACCTTCATCAGTGATTCTTACTATCCAAGACACTAAAGACTCTCCCATTCTTTGGGTGAATATACTCAATATGTCAGTAATCTCCTGTTGAGTGAAATCCTCAATTATCTCCCTGGACTCTGTTTGGCCCTGGCAGTTCTCCTGTCTTCTTCTTCATATGGGAAGAACTTCTACATTAGAAGACTCCTCATTTAACCTTGTTCCATTCTCTTCACACACATTCTTCTGGCAGCTGTTGGGGCAACTCTACAAAAGCTGCATGCACATTCCTTCTACTAGTTTTTTGCTTCCTTTTAGCTACATGAACAGTAGCTTGGAAAATCCTGAACCTAGACATTACATTTTGGACCTGGACCACCTGAGTCCCTCCAGTTTTGCTCTTCTGAAAGCTGCAGAAGAATCCTTAGGCAAACCAGCTGACTCCCTAGCCATCAAAGCTCTTTCCTGCAGCAGCTTATCCCTGCTTTTACACATAAGGAGATAACTTGCCAGTAGGACCCAGCCTCTCCTGCACTCTCCTGCCAGTTCTTTGCCTGGTTCCTCATCGCAATTTGTAGCAGCAAGCACCCCAGCATCCCCAGGGTGGCTGCCAACACAGGTTCTTAGATCTGCTTTTCTAAAGGAAAGCAACTCAAAATAGGTTAACAAGCTTACTTTAATCAAACACATATCGTTTAACTAGTTCAGGGGAAAAAGGTGAGCACCCAGAACTTCAGAGTATACAGACAGAAGTTACAAGACAGAGAAACAGATCAAGCAGATAGGCTTCCAAACTGTCCAACCATTACATCCATACCAAATCACAGTTACCAGAGAGGGAAGCATCAACATCTGGGTTTTCAAAGCCAGGGGGCTCTCAATGGCTGCCCAGAGTCTCATCTGGTCAAATCACACAACACTTCTCAAAGTAAGCCCCAAAGCAAAGCCTCACTCACATCAGGGATTATATAGCCTTCTCTTGGATCAGAGAATGTAACCACCCTCTTGACCCACTGCCCAATCACATAGCATCAAGGTGTGGGCATTCCTTAAAACCAAGCCTTCTGCCACAGGCTCCATGTGACCACATTCAGCCTATTAGGGGGCAGAGTATATTTTCAAATCAAGGAAGGTTCTCAGAGTTTCTTAAGCCTATCAAAGGACCTAGGGGCAGGGAAGATCTTACAGTACTTCAGTCAAACCAGACCATCACCACAGGAGGTTAGATCTTTCCTAACTTCCTCTTAAGTTGTCTTAGTCTGAATGAATGTCTTACCCCAACCTTTAATTATTTCTACCACCCTAAAATTTACTTTGAGGAATTACTTTAAGTTATTCTGGGGAAAATTTTGGATAGCTGGGTAGTTTCCTGTCCTATTCTACCATCTTCCCAAAATTTCCTTCTCTCTTTTCCATGATTTTTAAAAATTAATTAATTAATTTACTTTTAGTTTACAACATTGAGTTCCACAATCCCTTGAGTTTCAAATTTTCTCCCCCTCACTCTCTTTCCTCCCCTCCCCCATGGCAGCATGTAATCAAATATAGTATATACAAATACCTTCACATTAAACATTAGTCAGGTTGTAAAGGATTATAACCAATGGAATGAACAATGGAAAAGAGTAATGAAAACAAAACAAGAAAAAGAAAGAGAGCAAGTAGTTTGCTTTAATCTTCATTCAGACTCTGTAGTTCTTTTCTCTGTGTGAGGATTTTTCCATGATTTTTAAAATATCATTGATAGTGCCTCATCATTCACATTTGCCAGTTCTTTCAGAACCTACGGATGTAGTTCATTTAGGTCAAGTGTCTTGAGTTCATCAACAGCAGCTACATACTCTTACTATTACAATATATAAGTATTAATTCCCCAACATTTCCAGTGTGAAGGTCATTCACCTTTTATAGAGCCAATGCAATATTCACAGCACCGACTATGAATATGCTAGCACAGTTCTGAATCACAAAATATAACAGACTCTCCCAAAAAACATTTATTCATACACCAGAAAACAGAATCCAAAAACCAGAAAGTCAAATCCATCATAGCAACAAAGAAATTAATACACCATAGTATAGCAGGGAGCCACACCATCCTTTAGCCTTCCCAGAAACACTCACAAGCCTAGCTGTCTGCTTGCCTGTTTCCTCTCTTCCCTCTGTCTAACTACTCTGACTCCTAGCTTCCTCTGGGCTCTGCTCCACCCATTCAGCAAACTCCTCCCACCACAGGTTTCATGCAATTACATTTAGCCTATTAGGGGGCAGGGAAGACCTTCAAATTCCCTTACTATTACATCTTCAGAGAAAATTGAAATAAAACAAAAATAGAAGAGCTCTTCTTTCTCTCTGTTGTTGGTTATTGTCATACCATCCACCCCAAGCAAATATCCTCTCCCTTCTTTGGTCCAGAAGATAAATTCCCCATCAGTACTACACATGTGATAGCATGCCTTGGTGCTAGGCATTTGTTTCTCAAACTCCTAACATACTCCCTCTTTTTCACCACATGTTCTGTAGCAAACTGAAAAGGCAAAAACACTTCTTTTTCTCCCTCCTTCCCTGAAATACTCTGGCAATCTTCCTCTTTCCAGTTCCTGTATTTCCTCATATTGAGTATGTTATCTTTATATACCATGTTACCCCTCCCAAATGTTCACTTATCTTATTTTTCTTGAATAACATGTATCCATCCAGAACTGTAGCTTCTTCTGATTCCAGTCCACCCTCCACTGGTTGATTAAGTTGACCGTCCTAGACTGCATGTCTGACAATGTCACAACTGCCTCCAACTTATTCCATATTACCTCTAGGATAACATATAAAGCCCAATGTTTGGCTTTTAAAGCCCTGCACAGCCTGGTCCCTTTCTATGTTTTCAGTCCTATTCTGCCTTAATCCTTTCCACATATGATCCAATGACACTGGCCTCATTGCTTTTCCTTGTACAAGATACCCCATCTCACAACTTTGTGTATTATCCATTGCTGTACCCCATTCTTGTAATTCTCTCCCTCTTCATCTCTGCCTCTTGGTTTCCTTCTAAGTCTAAGCTAAAATCTTACTTTTTAAAAAAAATTTAAAAATTAAATTTATTTATTTACTTTTAGTTTACAACATTCATTTCCACAATCCAAATTTTCTTCCCCTACTCTCCCCATGATGTCATGCAATCCAATATGGATTTTACAAATAGCTTCACATTAAATATTAGTCAAGTTGAAAAGGAGAATTATAACCAAAAGAAAGGGTTGAAGTGAAAGATGAGAAAGAAGGAACAAAACAAAACAAAAAAGAGAGAGAGCAGATAGTTTGCTTCAATATGTGTTCAGACCCTATAGTTCTTTCTCTGGATGGGGTTAGCCCTTTCCATCATGAGTCTTTTGAAATTGTCTTATATTGTTGCATTGCTGATGGGAGCCCAGTCTATCAAAGTTAGTCATCATAGATATGCTGTGTCATTGTGTACAATGTTCTCCTGGTTCTGCTCTTTTCACTTGGCATCAGTTTATATAAGTCTCTCCAGGGTATTATGAAGTCTGTCTGATCCTCATTTCTTTTAGCACAATAGTATTCCATTACATTCATGTACCACAGCTTGTTTAGCCATTCCCCAATTGATGGGCATCCCCTTGATTTCCAATTCTTTGCCACCACAAAAAGAGCTTCTATAAATAATTTTTTATACATGGGTACTCCTTCCATTCATATGATCTCTTTGGGATACAGCCCTAGAAGTGGTATTGTTGGGTCAAAGGGTATGCACTTTTTTATAGCCCTTTGTACATATTCCAAATTGCTCTCCAGGAAGGTTGTATCCTTTCACAACTCTACCAACAATGCATTGTGCTCCAATTTTCCTACATCTTCTTCAGCATTTATGATTTTATGTTTGGTCATTTTAGCCAATCTGACTGGTGAGATGTGGTACCTCAGAGTTGTTTTGATTTGCATTTCTCTAATCAGTAGTGATTTAGAACATTTTTTCATATGCTTATAGATATCTTTAGTTTCTTCCTTTGAAAACTGCCTGTTCATATGATTTGACTATTTATCAATTGGGGATTGACTTGTATTCTTATAGATATGACTCAATTCTCTGTATATTTTAGAAATGAGGCCTTTATCAGAGATAGTGGTTGTAAAAATTCCTTCCCAATTTTCTACTTCCCTTCTAATCTTAGTTACATTGATTTTGTTTGTACAAAAACTTTTCATTTTCATGTAATCAAAGTTATCCATTTGGCATTTTGTAATGCTCTCTATCTCTTGTTTGGTCATTCCTTTCTCCATAAATCTGATAGGTAAACTATTCCTTGCTCTCCCAGCTTGCTTATAGTATCAACCCTTATATATTAGATCACACACTCATTTATTTTGGTATACAGTGTAAGATATTGGTTTATGCCCAGTTTCTGACATACTGTTTTCCAGTTTTCCTAGCACTTTTTGTCAAATAGTGAGTTCTTATCCTAGAAGCTGGAGTTTTGGGGTTTATCAAACAGTAGATTACTATAGTCATGGACTACTGTGTCTCTTGTACCTATTCAATTCCACTGATCCACTACTCTATTCCTTGTCAGTACCAAGTAGTTTTGATGACTGTTGCTTTATGAAACAGTTTAAAATCTGTTATGGCTAGTCCACATTCCCTAGCACTTCTTTTCATTAATTCCCTTGATATTCTGGACCCTTTGTTCTTCCAGATGAATTTTGTTACTATTTTTTCTAGCTCTATAAAATAATTTTTGGTAGATTGATTGGTGTGGCACTAAGTAGTTAAATTAATTCAGGCAAAATTACCATTTTTATTATATTAGCTTGTCTTAGTGATGAGCAACTGATGTTTTTCCAATTATTTAGATCTAACTTTATTTGTGTGTAAAGTGTTTTGCATTTGTGTTCATAAAGTTCCTGGGTTTGTTTTGGCAAGTAGATTCCCAAATATTTTATGGTATCTACAATAATTTTAAATGGAACTTCTCTTTCTATTTCTTGCTGTTGGGCTTCATTAGAAATATATAGGAATGCTGAGGATTTATGTGGGTTCACTTTATATCCTGCAACTTCGCTAAATTTATTTATTATCACAAGTAATTTTTTAACTTGATTCTCTATGATTCTCTAAGTATATCACCATATCATCTGCAAAGAGTGATAGCTTAGTCTCTTCTTTGCCCAATCTAAATCTTTCAATTCCTTTTTCTTCTTTTATTGCTACTGCTAACATTTCTAGTACCAGATTGAATAAGATGGGTGATAATGGACATCTTTGTTTTATCTCTGCTCTTATTGGAAATGTTTCTAGCTTACCCAAATTACATATAATACTTGCTGATGGTTTTAGAGAGATGCTACTTATTATTTTAAGGAAGGCTCAATTTATTCCTATACTTTCTAGTATTTTTAATAGAAATTGTATTTTGTCAAAAACATCTTCTGTATCTATTGAGATAACCACATGATTTTTACTAATTTTGTTGTTGATATGCTCAATTATACTGATAGCTTCCCTAATATTGAACCATTCTTGCATTCCTGGAATAAATCCTACCTGATCAAATGTATTATTCATGTGATAAGTTGCTGTAACCTTTTTATTAATATTTTATTTAAAATTTTTGCATCTATATTCATGAGGGAAATTGTTCTATAATTTTCTTTCTCTCTTTTGGCCCTTCCTGATTTAGGTATCAGTACCATATTTGTGTCATAAAAAGAATTTGGTAGGACTGCTTCTTCTCCAATTTTCCCAAATAATCTATAATGTATTGGAATCAATTTTTTTTTAAATGTTTGATTGAATTCACTTGTGAATCCATCTGGCCCTGGAAAGGCTTGTTCAATTTCTTTTTCTAAGATGAGGTTAAGTATTTTACTTCCTCTTCAGTTAATCTGGGAAACTTATATTTTTGTAAATATTTATCCATTTCACTCAGTGTCAAAATTATGGGCATATAATTGGGCAAAGTAATTCCAAATTATTGTTTTAATTTTCACTTCATTGGAGGTAAATTTATACTGGTAATTTCATTTCATTTCATTTTTTTTATCAAATTGACTAAAAGTTGGTCAATTTTATTTGTTTTTTCCCCCAATGAAAGCAGTTCTTAGTTTTATTTATTAGTCCAATAGTTTTCTTAATTTCAATTTTATTAATTTCTCCTTTGGTTTTCAGCATTTCTAATTTAGTATTTAATTGGGGATTTTCAATTTGTTTTTTTCTAGCTTTTTCAGTTGCATGCCAGGTTTATTGATCTTTTGTCTTTATTTTATTCATATAGGTACTCAGAAATGTAAAACTTCCCCTAAGAACTGCTTTTGCTTCATCCCACAAGTTTGTTATGTTGTCTTATTATTGTTATTCTCTTCAATGAAGTTACTGATTGCTTCAATGATTTTTTGATTGACCCACTCATTCTTTAGGATTAGATTATTTATTTTCCAATTGGTTTTTAGCCTATCTTTCCATGGCCCTTTATTACATATAATTTTTATTGCATCATGACCTGAAAAGGATGCATTTATCCTTTTCTTTCCCCTTTTCCTTCGTACTGACTGTAGGGCACAATAAATATTTATACTTAACAAGGTGTGTTATTCCCTCCTTGAACCAAATCTGATGAGAGTACATCTTAAATAATGCTCCTCTCCCTCCCTTCTTTTCCTCTAATATAATAAATTTTTGTGTCTCTTCATGTTATAATCCTATACTTAACTGATTATGTTATTTCCTCCTTGAACCAAAACCAGTGAGAATAAAGCTTATCTAATGTTCATCTCCCTCCCTTCTTTCCCTCTACTAAAATGTGTTTTATGCCTCTTCATGTGGCATAATTTACCCTTTTCTGCCTCCTCCTTTCCTCTTATCCCATTATAATCCCTTTACACCCCTCAATAAGGTTTTTTTATCATGACTTAATTAATTTATACCCACACCCTCTACCTATGTATATACCTTTTAAATGTTTTGATAATTATACAATTCTAAATATTGGAAGGTATCAGCTTTCCATATAGAGATGTAAACAGTTTGCTCTTATTGAATAACAAGTTTGTGTTTTCCCTGTTTACCTTGTTATGTCTCTCTTGAGTCTTATATTTGGAGATCAATTTTTCCATTGAGCTCTGACATTTCTTATGAAGAAAGCTCTAGAAGTCTCTTATTTCATTGAATGACCATCTCCTTGCCTGAAATGTTATGCTCAGTTTTGCCAGATAGTTGATCCTTGGTTGTAGTCCAAGCTCTTTTGCCTTATAAAGCATCATATTCCAATCTCTTTGATCTTTTAAGGTAGAAGTTGCTAGGTCCGGTGTGATCCTGACTATAGTTCTGCAATATTAGAATTGTTTCTTTCTGGCTATGTACAGTATTTTCTCCTTGATCTGATAATTCTGGAATTTGGCTTCAATGCTTCTTGGAGTTTTCAATTTGGGATCTCTTTCAGGAAGTGTTCTATGGATTCTTTTGTTAACTATTTATTGAAAGTATAACTAGTTCTGGAGCCTCAGAGAAGTTTTCCTTCGTGATTTCTTGGAAGATGCTGTCCAAGCTTTTTTTTTCATCATGGTTTTCTGGCAGACCAATAAGTCTTAGATTATCTATCCTGGATCTGTTTTCTAGGTCAGTGCTTTTCCAAAAAGATATTTTGCATTTCCTTTTATTTTTTCATTCTTTAGATTTTTTTGACAGATTTTTGATGCCTCATAGAGCCATTAGCTTCAATTTGACTAATTCTAATTTTTAGAGAACTGTTTTCCTCAGTTAATTTTTGAAGTGTCTTTTCCATTTGTTTACATTTTACTTTTAAGGAGTTATTTTCTCCAGTTAGATTTTGAACTTCTTTCCCAATTCTCAAATTTTACTTCTTAAGGAGCTGTTTTCTTCAGTGAATTTTTTTCCCATTTTGGCAATTGTAATTTAAAAACAATTGGTCAATTTATCTTCTACCTCTCTAATTTGGTTTTTAAAATCCTTCTTGAGCTCTTCCAAGAATGCTTTTTGTGGCACAGTGAGTAGAGCACTGGCCCTGGAGTCAGAAGCACCTGAGCTCGGATCTGGCCTCAGACACTTAACACAAACAAACAAAAAAACCTAGCTGTGTGACCTTGGTCAAGTTACTTAACCCCAATTGCCCTCCAAAAAGCAAAAAAAAAATGCTTTTTGAACTTGAGACCAATTCATATTCTCTTTTGAGGTTTTGGATGTGAGTATAGAGTCAATGTTGTCCTCTTTTGAATTTGCTTCTTCTGGATTGCTATAATATAATACAATATATGACTATAACATAATACCTTGTTTTTCCAATTTGTTTTTTGCCCATTTTGATTGCTTATTTCCTGTTTTTTTAAGTGAATCTCTGCTTCTGGGGTAAAGAGGATTCTGACCCGAACTTCTTATGTTGGGAGGTAGGGGCCTGGTTATTGGCTTTGTGTGCTGTTGCATCTGAATGCCTAGACTAAGCCAAGGCCAGGATTTCTGGCCTTTCCCTGAGGTTACATTGTTACAGCATGAGGTGACATTAAAGCTCACAATGTGAGGTATGGTGGAGGGGTGGTCTGGCCCCTTCAGGATTCTGCCTCTGTAGCCCTGGGCTAGAGCTCAGGTAGGCTCAGTTGCTGGTTGCTGGTTCCCTCTGGTGTCTGCAGATTACCTTGGTTGTGCAAAGGCACACTTGGGGTTCTGGTGTTAGTGCTTGCACATTCCACTCCCCTGGGGTTCAGGATCTCTTGCTGGTCAGCTGAGAGTGGGCTGTTTGGGATGCCTCCCGACCTGCACTTTAGTCTCAGCACAGCCATAACCGTGCCTTTCCTCCAGGACTTCCAAGCCTGTGGCTTGTTTCATTATTTCAGGATTTTACCTTGAAGCAATATTCTCTGGGTTTTCAGGATCAGAAGGGATTTGAGAGCAACTAAGATTTACTCTGACATCTTGGCTCCTGGAAGTTCAGGTAGGTGTGTGGCATAATTTATCTTTTCTGTCTCCTCAATTCAATATAGGTTGTACATGTGTAGCTATGCAAAACATTTCCATAGTGGATATATTGTAAAAGACTGACTGTATTTCCCTCCATCCTATCCCACTTTTTCTATTCTCTACTTTGATCCCGTCCCTTTTCAAAAGTGGGTGCTTCCAACTTCCCTCTCCCCTAGCCTGCACTCCCTTCCATCATCCTCCCTCTCATCCCCTTCCATACTACTTCCTGTAAGGTGAGATACCCTATTTAGTGTGTATGCCATTCCCTCCCTATGAGAATAAGGTTGACCCATTCCCTTTTGCCTTCCTGTTCTTCCCCTCCATTGTTACCATTTTCCCTTGCCCCTTCTATATGAGATAATTTACCCCATTCTGTCTCTCCCAATCTACTGTCATTGTATTCTCTCCTCACTTCTTAATTTCACCTTTTAAGTATCATCCTTTCCTATTAAATTGATCCTGTACCCTCTGTCTATGTAAACCTGTACACATATATACACACACTCACATATGTTTTCATACGCCCATATACCCTCCTATGTAGACATATATATATATATATATATATATGTATACATATACATACACACACAAACACACACACACATATACACACATACCTATTCCCTTCAACTATTCTCATACTGAGAAAAGTTAAATAAGTTACACATTGTTTTTCCATGTAGGAATATAAGTAGTTCAACTTTGACAAGTTCCTTATGATTTCTTTTCCCTGTTTACTTTCTCATGCTTCTCTTGCTTCTTGTATATGAATGTCAAATGTTATTTTCAACTCTGGTTTTTTCATCAAGAATGCTTCAAAGTCCTCTATTTCATTGAATGAACATATTTTCCCCTGAAATGTAATACTCAGTTTTGCTGGGTAGGTGATTCTTGGTTTTTGTTTTTTTTTTTAAAGCAATTGGGGTTAAGTAACTTGCTCAAGGTTACACGGCTAGTCATTTGATTTATGCGTGGGTGCTCATTTTCTGAGGCCGGATCTGATCTCGGGTCATCCAAACTCCGAGGCCGGCGCTCTTACTCACTGCGCCACCTAGCCGCCTCTTTAGGGCAATTGGGGTTAAGTAACTTGCCCAAGGTTACACGGCTAGGTTTTTGTTTGTGCGGATTAGGTGTCGGAGGCCGGCTCCGAACTCAGGTCCTTCTGATTCCAGGGCCGGCGCTCTATTCACTGCGCCACCTAGCCGCCCCGTGATTCTTGGTTTTAATCCCAACTCCTTTGACCTCTGGAATATCATATTCCAAGCCCTTCTATCCCTCAGTGCAGAAGCTGCCAGATCCTGTGTTATCCTGATTGTGTTTCCACAATATTCAAATTGTTCCTTCTTGGCTGCTTGTAATATTTTTTTTCCTTAATATGGGAATTCTGGAACCTGGCTATAATATTCCTAGGAGTTTTTTTTTGGGGGGGGGGTCTTTTTTAGGAGGTGATTGGTGGATTCTTTCAATCTCTATTTTGCCCTCTGGGTCTAAAACATCAGGGCAATTTTCCTTGAGAATTTCTTGAAGGATGATTTCTAGGTTCTTTTTTTGATCATGATTTTCAGGTAGTCCAATAATTTTTAAATAATATCTCCTGGATCTATTTTCCAGGTCAGTGGTTTTTCCAATGAGACATTTCACATTGCCTTCTATTTTTTCATTTGTTTGGATCTGTTTAATAGTATCTTGATTTCTCATAAAGTCTCTAGCTTCCATTTGCTCCAATCTAATTCTGAAAGAATTATTCTCTTCAGTGAGCTTTTGAGATTCTTTTTCCATCTGGCAAATTTGACTTTTTAAGGCATTCTTCTCTTCATTGCCTTTTTGAGCCTCTTTTGCCATTTGAGTTAGTCTATTTTTTAAGGCGTTGTTTTCCTCAGTCAGGTTGTTGACTCTGTTTTCATGATTTTCTTGCGTCATTCTTATTTCTGTTCCCAATTTTTCCTCTACTTCTCTTATTTGGTTTTCAAAATCCTTCTTAAGCTCCTCTAGGGCCTGTAACCAGTTCATATTTTTCTTGGATGCTTTTGGTGTGGGAATTCTGACTCTGCTGTCTTCCTTCTGTTCCTTGCTTTGATCCTTTTTGTCCCCAAAATAGGAATCTAAAATGGGATCGCTTCCTTTGCTTCCTTTGTTTGCTCATGTTGCCACTCAATTACTTGACTTTTGAGCTTTTTGCCACAGTAGAACTCTGCTTCCAGAGAGGAGATATTTGTCTCAAATTGCTGGGGTTTTCTCAGCTGCTGGAGCTATTAGTTGGGTGCCCCCTCTGAAGCCTCCACCAGCTCAGGCATCTGGTCACACACCCCAGGACCTTCACCCTTGACAGTGAGCCAGATCCAAGCAGGTTAAAGCAAGAGAGATTACCCTCTAAATGGTCACTTGGTCCCATACAATCTAAAGGCCAGCAGCTCTGAAGCAGCCACACAGTGGTGGATGCCACACCTCAGCCACTTCTCCCTCCAGGGATCAGAGGCCAGACTGCACTCCCAGACCCCATATTCCCAAAGTCCACACTGACCTCTCACTTTGTCTTTGGTATTTATGGGTTGATAATTCTGGAAATAGCCACAGCTGCTGGTGATCCACTCTCCCAAAGTCCCTCCATGCATGGGTTGCTGGTTGGGGCTGCCTGGAGGGTAAGACTGCAGTCTCACAGGGTGCTGGGCTACGCTCCCAGTGCACTGCAGTGGACCCTTCATGTCTGCCTGACTGTCTGCCTTCAGTGGGAGATTTGTTCCTTTCTGTCACTTTGTGTGTTCTGTAGCCCTAAAGTTTGTTTAGAGCTATTTTTACAGGTATTTGAGGTGGTTATGGGGGGAGCACACAGAGTTTTCCTGCTTCTATGCTGACATCTTGGCTCTGCCCAGTTTTCATTTTTAGGGAGGTATTTTTCTCCAGTTAGATTTTTAACCTCCTGTCCCAGTTCACAAAATTTTCTTTTTAAGGATTTTTTTCTTCAGTGAGATTTTTTTTTTCAGTTTGGTTACTGTAGATTTAAATTTATCTTCTAAATCTCTAATTTGGCTTTTAAAATATTTCTTGAGCTCCTCCAAGAATGCTTTTTGGGCTTGAGACCAGTTCATATTTCCTTCTGTGGTCTCAGGTGTGAGTATAGAGTCCATGTTGTCCTCTTTATTTGGTTTTTCTTGCTCCGTATAGTAAGATCTGATTGTTTTTCTTGCTTTTGCTTTCTCAGATTCCTTCTTACAGATTGTGATTTCCTCTTTCCTGACTATCTCTTCTCAGGCTGGGAGCTAAGGGTCTGGTTGTTGAGTTTGTGTGCTGTAGCCTCTGGATGTCTAGACTGAGGCCAAGGCCAGGACTCTCAGTGTTTCCCCTGAATTACCCTGAGGCTCACAGAGTAACCTATGGGGGAAGGGTGGTCTGGCCACTTCAAGTTTCTGCCTCTTTGCCCCTGGCCTACAGCTCAAGCAGGCTCAGCAGCTGGTGGCCACCAAGCTGATGTCTGTAGATTCCTCTGGTGGTGCTAAGGCACACCTGGGCTTGTGTTGTTAAAGCTTGCTGGCTCCACCCCCCTTGGCCTTGGGAGCTCCTGCTGGTCAGCTGAGGTGGGGCTTGTTGGGATGCCTCCCACACCTCACTTCAGACTCCATACTGCCTCAGATACACCCTTCCTCAGTGACTCCCAAGCCAGCTGCTGTTTCTACTACTTCAGTATTTTACTCTGAGTGGGACATTTATCTTTGGGTTTTCTGGGTCAGGGAGGGGAAATTGGAGCAGCTAGGGTTTACTCTGCCATCTTGGCTCCTGGAAATTCAGGTAGGTGATTTTTAAATGTTCAAGCTGTGGACCAAAGAAGCTGCTGTCATTGCTGTGGGCCCTATGCTCTCTTACCCAGCTGCAACTGATCCTCTGTCCTGTGGTGAGATGGCTGTGAATTGTCCTTGGGGTGGGTGAGTCCTCTGGCGGGGGCTCCTTCTCACTCTGCTATAGTCTGCTCTCAGGTCTGCACTGGTGCAGCCCCCATGTGCTCCACACTACCCCTGCCCAGACCTATGTGGGCACTTCCCTGGGCAGGGAATCTGCCACCATACATCTCCCTATGGATTCTGTCAATCTAAAATTCATTCATATTCACTTTTTAAAGTTTAGTGATGGAATTCATGGAGGAGCTTAGAAAAGTTCCTGCTTCCATTACTTCATCTTGGCTCTGCCCTATAATTCTTTGTTTTAGGGGGGAAAGAAAAGTAATGAGGTTAAGTGACTTGCTCAAGGTCACACAGCTAGCAAGTATCAAGCATCTGAGGCAGGATTTGAGCTCAGGTCCTCCTGGCTCTAGGGCTGGTGCATCACCTAGATGCCCTGATGTAATAATTCTAAAACACAGATCTGGCTATATTACTTCCCTATTCAATAAATTCCAGTGATTCCATTTTACTTCTAGAATCTATACCAAATTTTGGGAAGGGAATATGACAATTAAAGATTGCAGGAGAGTTGAAGATTCAGGAACTAGCAAGCAGAGAGGAATGTAGTTCTTAATCTCTTGTGGAATATGAAGAGATTTTTCTTTCCTCCATCCCATTGGTTATGATATCTAAAAGTAGAAATCTAAAGGCAGAAATCTCATCTAGCAGTAGAGAGTCAACTCAGTAGGGTTTGAGGTGAAATTGAGGGAACAGAGACATACATACATTTCAGACAGATAGATACAGAGGCAGAAGCAGCATCAAGGACTATGACACCTGGAAGAGGAAAAGATGGCTGGCTGTGGATTTGAAAGGGATAGCCTGGCTAACTGAGAATTGATTTTTGAGAGTACTGCATGAAGAGAGAAGATGTGGGATGTAGAAATACCAGAACAGTGAGGAACCTTAACTACATGTGTTTTCTACTTATGTGTCACTACCATAATACTAAGCTTGTACCCACTCTTCCCACAGATGTATATATTTGTAGGAGAGTGGCCCCATGTTTTATGAAGATAATGTGCTTCAGCTACTGTTTTTACAATGCTATCTTAGTAAAAAGCCTTGGCTAAGAGCTCATTGTGGCTACTATCTGATTTTTAATGGGAAACACAATGATGGGGGATTATGTGTTAAGACTGAGCACTTGAAGAGTGCCTCCCCCCCAATTCCCAAGCCTATGGTAGCAACTTCCTCCTGGGGATCCAAGTTGAGAGACACAATACAGAGGCAGTACTGCACAAAAACTTATGTTAGATATTTAAAACTCTTCATAGCTTGACTTCAGCCCACTTTTGTAGCATTATAATTACTACCCTTCATGTACTCAATGTTTCAGCCAAATCTTTTCAGATCATGCTCCATGCCTGGCATATACTCTCTGTTCAATTCTACCCTGAAGAATTCCTGGTTTCCTTCAAAGCTCAACTTAGAATCCAGTTCCTACATGGTTTCTCCCCTGATTCCCTTAGCCTCAAGAACCTCTCCCACCTAATTACCTTTTATTTATTTTGTATATAATTGTATATGTGCTTACTGTACATATGATCCTCCTACAGTATGGAAACTCCTTGAAGGGAGAGATCATTTCATGCTTGTATTTATATCCTTGGTACCTAACACACACACACACATACATACATAAATATACACACACACACACACACACACACATATATATATATATATAGAAATCTTCCCTCTACAATTTGCATTGTGCTTTTTCTAAAGTTAAAAATCTTAAAAGTATTAAGTTTCCTGCTTTAAAAAATGGCTGAATGCCTTTTTATTTACAGAAAATATATATGTAAGTACACATCAAAAATTGATTAACTTCTCTTCCTGTCATTTTTTTTCTAATCTGATTTTAATTGTAGTGGTCAGTAGATGGCAGTACATCACTATTTGATTAAAATGGGAGAAAAATAATCTATTTTTGAAATGTAATGTGAACCAGAGCATTTAAAAATGTTACATGATTGTCTCATTTATTTCATAAATAGAGTAATTTAATTCTACTAACTTGTAATCCTAGATTCTATAACTTGAATTACATTGATAATCTCAACTCTCATTCAGATCTGTGGATCATCAATATTTTTTTCCAAATTTTAAATTTATTTATTTTTAGTTTTCAACATTCATTTTCACAAGATTTTGAGTTACAATTTTTCTTTTCCCATATTTCTCTTTCCCCCACCCCAAAATAGCAAGCCTATTGAATACTCCTTCCCCAAATCTGTTCTCTCTTATATCCTCCCCCATCAACCCCCTAACTTTCTAGTAGGGCAAGATGGGTTTGTATACCCCAGTAACAATATATCTTATTTCCCAGCTGCATGTAAAAAAAAGCAATTTTTAAACATTTGTTTTTAAAACTTTGAGTTCCAGATTTTTTCCCTTCTTACCTCCTCACCCACCCTCACTGGGAAGATAAGCAATTCAATAAAGATTGTACATGTGTAGTTACCTAAATCATTTCCATAGTAGTTATATTATGAAAGACCAACTATATGTCCCTCCATCCTATCCTGCTCCCCACTTATTCTATTTTCTCCTTTGACCCTTTCCCTTTTCAAAAATTTTTCTTCTAACTACCCTCTCCCCCAATCTGCCCTTCCTTCTATCCTACCCTCCTCTTATCCCCTATCCCCCTATTATCCTATATGGTGAGATACCCAATTGAGTGTGCATGTTACTTCTTCCTTAGGCCAAATTTGATGAGAATCAACTTGTCCTCTCACCTTTCTGCTCTTCCCCTCCATTGTGACAGTTTTCTCTTGCCTCTTTTATATGAGATAACTTACCCTAATCCATCACTCCCTTTCTCGTTTTCCCAATAAATTCCTCTCTTACCTCTTAATTTTATTTTTTAGATATCATTCCTTCATATTCAACTCATCTTGTGACCTCTGTCTATGTATACATGAACATACAAATGCCCACACTCATATATATATATTTATACATATACATCCTCCTATACATACATAGATATGTATGTATACATGCACACACATATATCTATAATATGTATACATATATATTCCCTTCAGCTATCCTTATACTAAGTAAAATCTTGTGAGTTATAATGATCATTTTTCCATGTAGGAATGGAAATAATTCAACTTTAATAATTTTCTTATGATTTCTTTTTCCTGTTTACCTTCTCATGCTTCTCTTGCTTCTTATATTTGAAAGTCAAATATTCTGTTCAGCTCAGGTTTTTTCATCAAGAATGCTTGAAAATCCTCTATTTCACTGAATGACAATATTTTCCCTGTAGCATTATGCTCAGTTTTTCTGGGTAGGTAATTCTTGGTTTTAGTCCTAGCTCCTTTGACCTCTGGAATATCATATTCCAAGTCCTTTGATCCCTTAATGTAGGAGCTGCTAGACCTTGTGTTATACTGATTGTGTTTCCAAAATACTCAAATTGTTATTCCTGATGGCTTGCAGTATTTTCTCCTTGACCTGGGAACTCTGGAATTTAGCTATAATATTCTTGGAGTTTTCTTTTGGGATCTTTTTTTTGTTTGTTTAAACAAATGCTTTATTAACTTCTGGTTTACATCATTCATTTCCGCCAGATTTTGAGTTACAATTTTTTCCCCATTTTCCCCTACCCACCACCCCAGAATAGCAGTCCCACAAGATATCCCCTCATCCAATCTGCTCTTTCCCATCTCTTATCCCATACCACCTTCAACTTTACCATTAGAGCAAGGTGAATCTCTGTGCCCCAATGCCTGCAATCTTATCTCTCAATTAAATGCAAGATAGTATTAATAATAGTATTTATACATATTTGAAACATTTAACTGTAAAACTTCGAATTTCAGATCCATTCCCTTCCTCCCTTGTCACCCACTCACTCTGGGAAGATAAGCAATTCAGTATGAGTTGTACTTATAAAGCTATGCAAAACATTACCATAGTAGATATATTGTAAAAGACTGGCTATATTTCCCTCCCACCCATCCCACCCCCCACCTGGTCCATTCCCTACTTTGATCCTGTCCCTCTTTGAAAGTGGGTACTTCCAACCTCCCCTCCCCCCCAGCATGTCCTCCCCTCCATCATCCCCCCTCTCATCCCCCTTATCCCTACTCTGCTGCAGGGTGAGATATGCCATTTAGTATGTATGTCATTCTCTCCCTGAGCCAAATTCAATGAGAATATGGTTTTGCCTTTTTGCCTTCCTGTTCTTCTCCTCCCCTGCAACCACTTCCCCTTGCCTCTTCTACATAAGATAGTTTACCCTACCCTGTCTCTCCCCGTCTCCTCTTGCCACTTTCCTTTCTCACATCATAATTTTACCCCTTAGGTACCATCCCTTCCCAACAAATTCAACTTATGACCTCTATCCATGTATAACTGTAAACATATATACACACATTCACATATGCCCATATATCCTTCTTCAATTATTTTCATACTGAGAAAGGTTTAATCAGTCACAGTAATTGTTTTTCCATGTAGGAATGTAAATAGTTTAACTCTGATAAGTTCCTTTTGATTTCTTTTCCCTGTTTACCTTCTCAAGTATTTCTTGCTTCTTGTGTCTGAATGTCAAATTTTCTATTCAACTCTGGTTTTTTCCTCAAGAATGTTTGAAAGTCCTCTATTCCACTGAATGACCATATTTTCCCCTGAAACAAGATACTCAATTTTGCTGGGTAGGTGATTGTTGGTTTTAATCCCAGCTCTTTTGACCTCTGGAACACCATATTCCATGCCCTTCAATTCCTCAGTGTAGAAGCTGCCAGGTCCTGGGCTATTCTGATTGTGTTTCCACAATATTGAAATTGTTTCTTCCTGGTTGCTTGGAGTATTTTCTCCTTGATCTGGAAATTCTGGAGCCTGGGTATAATATTCCTAGGAGTTTTCTTTTTGGGATCTTTTTCAGGAGGAGATCCCTGGATTCTTTCAACCTCTATTTTGCCCTCTGGGTCTAAAACATCCGGGCAATTTTCCTTGAGAATTTCTTGAAGGATGATTTCTAGGTTCTTTCTTTGATCATGGCTTTCAGGTAGTCCAATAATTTTTAAATTATCTCTCCTGGATCTATTTTCCAGGTCAGTGTTTTTTTCCCATGAGATATTTCACATTGCCTTCTATTCTTTCATTTGTTTGGATCTGTTTAACAACATCTTGATTTCTCATAAAGTCACTAGCTTCCATTTGCTCCAGTCTAACTCTGAAGGAATGAATCTCCTCAGTGAGCTTTTGAGATTCTTTTTCCATCTGGCAAATTTGGTTTTTTAAGGCATTCTTCTCCTCATTGCCCTTTTGAGCCTCCTTTGCCATTTGAGTTAGTCTATTTTTTAAGGTGTTATTTTCCTCAGTCAGGCTGTTGACTCTCATTTCATACTTTTCCTGCATCCGTCCCATTTCTCTTCCCAATTTTTCAACCACTTCTCTTATTTGATTTTTAAAATCCTTCTTAAGGTCCTCTATGGCCTGTAGCCAGCTTGTATTTTCATTTGGGGCTTTTGGTGCAGGATTTCTGACCTCACATTCCTCTTCCTGTTCCATGCTTTGATCCTCTTTGCCCCCAAAATAGGAGTCTAATGTTGCATTTTTCTGTTTATTTTGTTTCCTTTGCCTAGGCATATTGCCACTTAATTACTTGACTTTTGGGCTTGTTGCCACAGTAGCACTCTGCCATCAGACAGGGGAGCTTCTGTCCCAAACATTGGGGTCTTCACAACTTCCAGAGGTATTAGTTGGGTGGCCTCTGTGAAGCCTCCACACACTCTGGCAAGCTGGATACCCACCCCACGACCTCCTCCCACACCCAGATGGCAATCCAGATCCAGGGAGGTTAAAGCAAGAGTGATTACCCCCAAAGACTGATCACTGTATCTCCCTACTGCTTGCAGGCCAGGAGCTGAAGCTCAGGCTCCTCAGCAGCTTTTCACTTCCAGGGGAAGAAGCCTGACACATTCCCCAAATACTGGTCCCAAAGTCCAAAGGGCACTAACCTCTCATTTTGTCCTAGGCATATCTGTGTTGATAATTCTGGAATCGCCATAGCTGCTGGTGTTCTGGGGTCCCTCTAGCCAGCTGCTGGCCTGGCTGCCCTGGGGCTAAAACTGAGACTCCGGTGAGCCTGGGTTCAGCTCCCAGCATGCTGCACTGTGCTGCACTGGCTGCTCCCTGCAGGGCTTCCAGGCTGTCTTCAGTGGGAGGTTAGCTTCTCTGTGTCATTCTGTGGGTGCTGGGGCTCCAGAAGTTGTTCAGAGTCCACCTTTTACATGGTTTGGAAGTTATGTGGGGGAGAGCACCTTGGAAGGGCTGTTTCTACTCCGCATCTTGGCTCCGCCCCCTTGGGATCTTTTTCAAGAGGCGATTGGCGAATTCTTTCAATTTCTATTTTGCCCTCTGGTTCTAGAATATCAGGGCAATTTTACTTTATAATTTCTTGAAAGGTAGTGTCTAGACTCTTTTTTTGGCCGTGGCTTTCAGTTAAACCAATAATTTTTAAATTATCTCTCCTGGATCTACTTTCCAGGTCAGTGGTTATTTCAATAATATTTATAGTATAATAATATTTCAATGAGATATTTCACATTGCCTTCTATTTTTTCATTTTTTTGGATCTGTTTTATAGTATCTTGATTTCTCAGAAAGTCATTAGCTTCCAATTGCTCCAATATGATTTTTTTTTTTAAGCAATTGGGGTTAAGTAACTTGCTCAAGGTTACACGGCTAGTCATTGTTTTATGTGTGCGTGCTCATTTTCTGAGGCCGGATTTGATCTCGGGTCATACCAACTCTGAGGCCGGCGCTCTTACTCACTGTGCCACCTAGCCGCCCCTTTTTAGGGCAACTTGGGTTAAGTAACTTGCCCAAGGTCACATGTCTAGGTTTCTTTTTTTTGTGTGTGGGTTAAGTGCCTGAGGCCGGATCCAAACTCAGGTCCTTCTGACTCCAGGGCCGGCACTCTACTCACTGCGCCACCTAGCTGCCCCGCTCCAATATGATTTTGAAGGAGCTATTCTCTTCAGTGACTTTTTGAAATTCCTTTTGCATCTGGAAAATTCAGCTTTTTAAAGCATTCTCCTTCCCATTGGCTTTTTGACCCTCTTTTGCCATTTGAGTTACTCTATTTCTTTCTTTTTTTTTTTTTTTGCTTTTTGTAGGGCAATTGGGATTAAGTGACTTGCCCAAGGTCACACAACTAGTTTTTGTGTTAAGTGTCTGAGCCCGCATTTGAACTCAGATCCTCCTGACTCCAGGGCTGGTGCTCTATTCACTGTGCCACCTAGCCAGCCCAAGTTAGTCTATTTTTGAAGGTGTTATTTTTTTCAGTATATTTTGGGATCTCCTTTAGCAGGCTGTTGACCTGCTTTTCATGATTTTCTTGCATCGTTCTCATTTCTCTTCCCAATTTTTCCTCCACTGTTCTTACTTGATTTTCAAAATCCTTCTTGAGCTCCTCCATGGCCTGTAAGTAGTTCATATTTTTCTTGGAGGCTTTTGATGCAAGAATTCTGACTTTGCTGTCTTCCTGTCACTCCATGCCTTGATCCTTTTTGTCCCCAAAAAAGGATTCTGTGGTCTGTTTGTGCTTCCTCTGCTTGCTCATATTAGCAGCCAATTACTTGATTTTTTCAGCTCTTTGCCATGGTAGAACTCTGCTTCCAGAATGCAAAACCCCCAAATCGCTGGGGGTTTTGCAGCTGCCAGATCTATTATATGGGCACCATCTCTACAGCCCCCACAAGCTCTGGCTCACTGGTAACACACCCTAGAACCACAACCCAAGACTGTAATCCAGATCCAAGCAGGTCAAAGCAAAAGTGATTATACTCTGAATGGTCACTTGGTCCCCCTATAATCTGCAGTCCAGAAGCACCAAAAGCAGCCACGTGGCAGTGGCTGCAGCCACCACCCTTCCTCTGCTTCTCCCTCTAGGAACAGCAGCCAGACTGCACTCCCCCTGTTCCCAGCACAGTTCCACACCGACCTTTTATTTTGTCTTTGGTACTTATGGCTTGAGAAGTCTGGAAACTGCTACAGCTGCTGGTGATTTAGTCTTGTGAAGTTTGCTGCAGCCACCACTGCTGGTTGAGGCTGCCCTGGTACTAAAACTGTGGCTTAGTCAGGGCTGGGCTCAGCTCCCAACTCAGTGCAATGGACCCTTTCTATAGGCCTTCCAGGCTTCCTTCAGTGGAATTTGTTTCTCTCTGTCATTTTGTGGATTCTGCAGCTATAAAGTTTGTTTAATTTTTTTACATGCATTGGAGGAGGTGGAAGGTGTCTCCACCCCCCTCAATCATCAATATTTAGAATATAAATCAATTTAATTGTAATTAGATCTTAACCAATCTAATATGATAATTTTTATCAATAAAAATTCAATTAGGACATTATAGCCTAGGTTATTTCAGTGTGTATAGCTGGACTCGGCATGGGAGAGAACTTAAGTGCAAGTCACCACATTTTAGATTTTCAGTTTATGGCTTTATGGTTTTAGGAAAGTCCATTTTCATTGCTGAACCAGAGTATCCTAATCTGCAAAATGAGGCAGTGGACTAGCCACATTTTTGAAAGAAATATCGGAAGAATGGACTTCTGGGAGTCAAGATGGCAGAGTAAGCAGGAAATCACCTGAATGCTCTGATATTCTTCTCAAACCAACTATAAAACAGCAGTGTCAGAAACAGCAAAAATAAAACAAAGCATAAATAAAAGCAAAAAATTGTGGTGGAACAATATTCTAACCCAAGAAGCCTGGAAGGTCAATAGGAAAGGTCTATCTCACTTGGAGACCGACAGAACATTTCAGGATAGGATACATCCTGGCAAGCCAGAAGCATGCCCTGCCTTAGCAAGCCAGTGAGAGGCCCTTAGCCCCAGTGTGGTTTCAGGTGAGCAGGTAAACATCAACACCCCCCATATGTATTAGTCTAGTGTCAGATAACAGTGCTGAGGCACACTCCCACCCATGCCTTGGTGCAGCTCCTGGCAAATGGGGAGGTGCCAATGCTGAGACTCTCTCCCTCTGTTCTGTCCCCCACATCAGCACAGCACTAAGTTAACTGCTGGGGCCCTGCTGTGTTGCAGCACAAGGGTCCCCCTGTGCCTCAGGGCAGTACCAGTATAGCAACATGCAAACAGTCAAAGCCAGAAGCACCTCATATAAGAAGCTTAGGATAGTGCCCCTTCCATCACAGGAGCAGAGTTCAAATGTAAAAGTAAGGAAAAAGTCTGGAAAAAAAAGCAAAAATAAAAGACCGTAATCATAGAAAGTTATGATGACAAGGAAGATCAAGATACAATTTGGAAGAGGACAACAATGTCAAAATACTTACATGCAAAGCCCCCTAAAGAAAAATGTTCTTTGGACTCAAGCTTAAGAAGAGCTCAATAAGAGATTAAAAATCAAATAAGAGCTCTTTTGCTGCCTGCTCGTCGCCATCATGGGTCGTATGCACGCTCCCGGGAAGGGCTTGTCCCAGTCGGCTCTGCCGTACCGCCGCAGCGTGCCCACGTGGCTGAAGCTCACTTCGGACGACGTGAAGGAGCAGATTTACAAGCTGGCCAAGAAAGGCCTGACGCCCTCCCAGATTGGTGTAATCCTGAGGGATTCTCATGGTGTGGCACAAGTGCGCTTTGTAACAGGCAACAAAATTTTGAGAATTCTAAAGTCCAAGGGACTTGCCCCAGATCTGCCTGAAGATCTTTATCACTTGATCAAGAAAGCTGTTGCTGTTCGAAAGCATCTTGAGAGAAACAGAAAGGATAAGGACTCTAAATTCCGTCTGATTCTGAATGAGAGCCGAATTCACAGGCTGGCTCGCTACTACAAGACCAAGAGAGTGCTCCCACCTAATTGGAAATATGAATCATCCACAGCCTCTGCTCTGGTTGCATAAATTTTGGTTTATATACTCCAGTAATAAAGTCACATCTAACTGAAAAAAAAAATCAAATAAGAGAGGTAGAAGAAAAATTGGGTAAAGAAATAAGAATGATGCAAGAGAATCATGAAAACGAGTCAAGAGCTTGGGAAAAGAAAACAACTCCTTAAAAAGTAGAACTGATCAAATGGAAAAGGAGGTTAAGAAATCTTTCTGAAGAAAATAACTCCTTTAAGATTAGAATTGCACAAGCAGAAGCTAATGACTGCATGAGACATCAAGAGGCAGAAAAGGGTAAATTATGCTGCATTAAGAGGCATAAAAACATACTATAGTAGAGGGAAAGAAGGGAGGGAGATGAACATTATATGAACTTTACTCTAATTGGTTTTGGTAGAAGGAAGGAATAACAAATCAGTTAAATATAGAATTCTAACATGAAGAAACACAAAAACTCATTATAGCAGAGGGAAAGAGGGAAGGGAGAGGAGTATTGTATGAGATTTACTCTCATCAGATTGGGTTCAAGGAAGGAATAACATACTTTGTTAAGTATAAAAAATCTATCGTGCCCTATAGGCTGTTGGAGGGGAAAGGGGGAAAAGGGGAGATGGTTAGAAGGAAGGGAAGAAATAGTAAGGAGGAAGGGCAGATAAAGGGAGGGGGTTGGATAGAGAAGGAATACTGAGGGAGGTGGTTGTCCAAAGAAAAACTCTTAAGGAGGGGAAGGGAGAAGGGAAAAATAAAAGCTTAAGCAGGGGAGGGAATAAGATGGAAGGAAAGACACAGAGTAATCATAACTGTGAATGTGAATGCAATGAACTCTCCCATGAAATGGAGGTAGATAGCAAAATGGATTAAAAACCATAATCTCACAGTATACTATCTACAAGAAACACTTTTGAAACAAGCAGATACACACAGGGTAAAGGTAAAAGGCTGGAGGAGAACATATTATGCTTCAGGCAAAGTAAAAACAAAAGCAGGGATAGCAATCCTTATCTCAGATAAAGCAAAAGCAAAAAATAGATCTAATTAAAAGAGACAATGAAGAAAACTATACCCTGCTAAAAGGCACCATTGACAATGAAGCAATATCATTACTAAACATATATGCACCAAGCAGTATAACATCCGAATTCTTAGAGGATAAGTTAAGGGAGTTAGGGGAAGAACTAGAGAGCAAAACTATATTAGGAGGGAACCTCAGTCCCCCCCTTTCTGAACTTGATAAATCTAACCTCAAAATAAACAAGAAAGAATTTAAGGAGGTGAATAGAATTTTAGAGAAAGTAGATATGATAGACCTCTGGAGAAAACTGAATGGGGATAAAAAGGAATACACCTTCCTGTCAGTGGTACATGGCACATACACAAAATTTGACCAAGTACTAGGGCATAAAAACCTCACAATTCAATGCAGAAAGAAAGAAATATTAAAAACATCCTTCTCAGATCATGATGCAAGGAAAATATATGTAATAAAGAGCCATGGAAAAATAGACTAAAAACTCATTAGAAATTAAATAATCTAATCCTAAAAAATGAGTGGGTCAAACAGGAAATTATAGAAACAATCAGTAACTCATTCAAGAGAATGACAATAATTAGATAACATACTGAAACTTGTGGGATGCAGCAAAAGCAGTTTTTAGGGGAAGTTTTATATTTCTGAATGCATACATGAATAACATAGAAAAAATGGAGATCAATAAATTGGATGTGCAGCTGAAAAAGTTGGAAAATGAACAAACTGAAAACCCCAATTAAGTGCTAAATTAGAAATACTGAAAACCAAAGGAGAGATTAATAAAATTCAAATAAAAACTATTGAATTAATAAATAAACATAAGAATTGTTTACATAAAAAAACAATAAAATTGATAGATCTTTAGTCAACATGACAAAAAAAAGAAGAAATCTAAATTACTAGTATCAAAAATACAAAGGGTGAAACTATGTAAAAGGGGACTCTGAACAACTTCTGGAGCCCCAGCACCCACGACACAGAGAAGCTAACCTCCCGCTGAGGACAGCCCAGCAGCCCTGCAGGAAGGACCAGCACAGCACTCTGGGAACCAGCAGCGTGCAGCGCACAGAGCGAGGGAGCCGAGCCGAGAGGAGCCCAGGTCCACATGAGCAGAGATTTTAGCCCCAGGGCAGCAGGGCCAGCAGCCAGCTGGAGAGACCCCAGAACACCAGCAGCTGTGGCGACTTCAGAATTATCAACATAGACATGCCTAGGACAAAGTAAGAGGTTAGTGTCATATGGGCTTTGGGACCAGTATTTGGGGAATGCGTTGGCTCCCTCCCCTGGAGGCTAGAAGCTGCTGAGGAGACACGCCATTTTGTAGTTTTCAGAGGCAGCTCCAGCTCCCGGCCTGCGAATTGTAGGGAGATCCAGCTATCAGTCTTGGGGGGTAATCGCTCTTGCTTTAACCTCCCTGGATCTGGATTGTGATCTAGGGTGGAAGTCGTGGGTGGGTTTACAGCTTGCCAGAAACGGAAGTTGCCCCCCACACGTTCGGGACGAAAATTCCTCTATCTGGCCTTAAAGCCATAGGGTGGCAACAAGCCCAAAAGTCAAGTAATCAAGTGGCAACATGCCAAGGCAAAGGAAACAGAAAAATGCAACCCTAGACTCCTATTTTGGGGGCATAGAGCAGGAAAAGGACTGTGAGGTCAGAAGTCCTGCTCCCAAAGCAGAAAACTCAAAAGTCAAGTAATTGAGTGGCAACATGAGCAAGCCAAGGAAGCAAAGCAAGCAGAGCAATCTAACTTTACACTCCTATTTTGGGGACAAAAAGGATCAAAGCATGGAACAGGAGGAAGACGGCAAAGTCAGAACTCCTGCACCAAAATATTCCAAGAAAAATATGAGCTGCTTAGAAGACCTTAAGAAGGATTTTGAAAACCAAATAAAAGAAGTGGAGTAAAAATTAGAAAAGAGAAATGAGAATGAAGCAAGAAAATTATGAAATGAGACTCACAACCTGACTGGAGAAAATAACACCTTAAAAATAGACTAACTCAAATGGCAAAAGAGGCTCAAAAAGCCAATGAGGAGAAGAATTCCTTAAAGAGCCAAATTTGCCAGATGAAAAAAGAATCACAAAAACTCACTGAAGAGAATCGTTTCTTCAGAATTAGATTGGAGCAAATGGAAGCTAGTGATGTTATGAGAAAACAAGATACTATTAAACAGATCCAAACAAATAAAAAAATAGAAAGCAAAATGAAATATCTCATTGGAGAGCCTACTGACCTGGAAAATAGATCCAGCAGAGATAATTTAAAAATTATTGGACTATCAGAAAGCCATGATCAAAAGAAGAACCTAGAAATCATCCTTCAAGAAATTCTCAGGAAAATTTCCCCTATGCTTTAGAACCAGAGGGCAAAATAGAGATTTAAAGAATCCACTGATTGATTACCTACCTGCTCTACTCCACTCCGGGCGGCCGGGGAAGCTCCGGGCAGCCCCCGAGAGCCCGGTTGCCGCTGCCACCCGCAGCAGCAGCAGCCACCCCCCACCCCGAGCTCCAGGGGGCGATGAGGGGGCGGGGGAAGGGGCGCCGCTCCTCGGGCATTACTTAGAGAAGTGAGGCCACCCCTCTCGCCGGTCCGCCCTCCCGGGGCCGGGACTGCCACTCTCCAGCCAGAGGGACAGTCGGCCCAATATGTCAAGACCTCTGATCACTAGATCCCCTGCATCTCCATTGAACAATCAAGGCATTCCTACTCCAGCACAGCTCACAAAATCCAATGCACCCGTCCACATTGATGTGGGTGGTCACATGTATACCAGCAGCTTGGCCACCCTCACCAAATACCCTGAATCAAGAATTGGAAGACTTTTTGATGGCACGGAGCCAATTGTTTTGGACAGTCTCAAACAGCATTATTTCATTGACAGAGATGGACAGATGTTCAGATATATACTAAATTTTCTACGAACGTCAAAACTCCTCATTCCGGATGATTTTAAGGACTACACTTTGTTATACGAAGAAGCAAAGTACTTTCAGCTTCAGCCCATGTTAATGGAGATGGAAAGATGGAAACAGGATCGGGAAAATGGTCGCTTTTCTAGACCCTGTGAGTGCTTAGTGGTACGAGTTGCCCCAGACCTTGGAGAGAGGATTACACTCAGTGGTGATAAATCTTTGGTAGAAGAGGTGTTCCCAGAAATTGGAGATGTGATGTGTAATTCAGTCAACGCAGGTTGGAATCACGACTCAACGCATGTCATCAGATTTCCGCTGAATGGATACTGTCACCTCAACTCAGTTCAGGTACTTGAGAGGTTGCAGCAAAGAGGCTTTGACATTGTGGGCTCCTGTGGAGGAGGGGTAGACTCTTCCCAATTCAGTGAATACGTACTGAGGCGAGAACTCAGACGGACATCTCGTGCACCCTCCGTCATTCAAATAAAGCAGGAGCCTCTGGACTGAATGGACATGTTTCTTATGCAAAAACAAAGAAAAGAAAAGAAAAGAAAAAAGGGACATTCATGTGCAGTTGGGACATCAAACCAAGTCCTGGAATGAAAATCGAATAAAGACACATTTATATCAAAAAAAAAAAAAAAAAAAAAAAAGAATCCACTGATTACCTCCTGAAAAGATTCCAAAATGAAAACTCCAAGGATTATTATAGCCGGGTTCTGGAATTCGCAGATCAAGGAGAAAATATTACAAGGAGCCAGGAAGAAACAATTTGAATACTGTGGAAACACAATCAATATAATACAGGATCTGGCAACTTCTACACTGAGGGACTGAAGAGTTTAGAATATGATATTCCAGGGGTTAAAGGATCTGGGATTAAAACCAAGAATCACCTACCCAGCAAAACTGAGTATCATGTTTCAGGGGGAAATATGGTCATTCAGTAGAATAGAAACTTTCAAGTATTCTTGATGAAAAAACCAGAGTTGAATAGAAAATTTGACATTCAGATGCAAGAAACATTAGAAGCATGAGAAGGTAAACAAGGAAAAGAAATCAAAAGGAACTTATCAAAGTTGAACTACTTACATTCTTAACATGGAAAAAATGGTAAGTGTAACATGAAAATTTTGTCAGTATGACAATAGTTGAAGGGAATAGAAATGTATACACATACATATATATATATATATATATATATATATGTCTATATAGGAGGGTATATGGGTGTATGAATACACATGTGAGTGTGTGTATATGTGTACACGTATACATAAACAGGGAACAGGACCAATTTTATAGGAAGGGATGATACTTAAAAGGTGAAATTGAGAGGTGAGAGAGGAAAATAATGAGAGGAGATGGGGAGAGACAAAATGGGGTAAACTATTTCATATAAAAGAGGCAAGGGAAAGTGATTGCAATGGAGGGGAAGAACAGGAAGGCAAAAAGGAATTGGTCAACCTTATTCTCATTGAATTTGGCTCAGGGAGGGAATGACATACACACTAAATAGGGTATCTCACCCTACAGGAGAGTAAGGGGAAGGGGATGGGAAGGGGAATGATGGAAGGGAGGGCAGGAGGGAAGGGAGGGAAGTTGGAAGCACCCACTTATGAAAAGGGACAGGATCAAAATAGGGAATAGACCAAGTGGGAGGTAGGTTAGGAGGGAGGGAAATATAGTCAGTCTTTTACAATATATCTACTGTGGTAATGTTTTGCATAAGTACACATGTACAAACTATATTGAATTGAGGAGGCAGAAAAAAGAGAAGGCAGAAAAGGCAAATTATACTAGTGGGGGACCTTAACCTTCCCCTCTCTGAACTTGATAAATCCAACCTCAAAATAAACAAGAAAGAAGTTAGGGGTGGCTAGGTGGCGCAGTGAATAGAGCATCGGCCTTGGAGTCAGAAGGACCTGAGTTCGGTTCCGGCCTCGGACATTTAACGCACACACAAACATAAACCTAGCCGTGTGACCTTGGGCAAGTTACTTAACCCCAATTGCCCTCCAAAAAGCAAAAACAAAAACAAAAAACAAGAAAGAAGTTAAGGAGGTGAATAGAATTTTAGAGAGGGTAGGTATGAGAGATCTCTGGAGAAAACTGAACAGGGATTAAAAGGAATATACCTTCTTCTCAGTGGTACATGGCACATACACGAAAATCAACCATGTTCTAGGACATAAAAACCTCATAAGTCAGTGCAGAAAGGCAAAAATATTAAATGCATCATTCTCAGATCATGATGCAATAAAAATCATATTCAGTAAAGGGCCATGGAAAGATAGACTAAAAGCTAATTGGAAACTAAACAATTTAATCCTGAAGAATGAGTGGGTCAAAAAAGAAATCATAGAAATAAACAGTAACTTCATTAAAGAGAATGAAAATAATGAGACAACATACCAAAATTTGTGGGATGCAGTAAAGGCAGTTCTTTGGGGAAGTTTTGTATCCCTGAGTGCATACATGACTAAATTAAAGAAAAGGGAGGTCAATGAATTGGGCATGCAATTGAAAAAGCTAGAAAAAGAACAAATTGAAAATCCGTAATAAAATACTAAATTACAAATAATAAAAAAGGGAGACAAATAAAATTGAAGTTAAGAAAACTATTGAATTAATAAAGAAAACTAAGAGCTGGTTTTAAGAAAAAATCAATAAAATTGATAGACACTTACCCAATATGAAAAAAAGAAGAAATACAAATTATGAGTATTAAAAATGAGAAGGATGAATCTACCTCTAATGAAGAGGAAATTAAAACAATAACTAGGAAATATTTTGCCAAATTGTATGCACATAAATTTGACAATTTTAGTGAAATGGATGAATATTTACAAAAATAAATATAAGTTGCCCAGATTAACTGAAGAGGAAGTAAAGTCCTTAAATAACCCCATCTCAGGGGACGGCTAGGTAGCACAGTGAATAGAGCATCCACCTTGGAGTCAGGAGGATCTGAGTTCAATTCCAACCTCAGACACTTCACAGAATTTCTAGCTGGGTGACTTTGTGCAAATCACTTAATCCCAACTGCCCTCCAAAAAATAAGTACCAATTGTTCCAGAGCAGCTAGGTGGTGCAGTGAATAAGAGCACTGGCCCCAGAGTCAGGAGGACACAGGATCGAATCCGGCCTCAGATACTTAGCACCCACACATAATAGCTAGCCGTGTAACCTTGAGCAAGTGACTTAACCCCAATTGCTTTAAAAAAAATAACTGCAGGGGTGGCTAGGTGGCGCAGTGAATAGAGTGCCGGCCCTGGAGTCAGAAGGACCTGAGTTCGGAGCTGGCCTCCAACACTTAATCCACACAAACAAAAACCTAGCCGTGTAACCTTGGGCAAGTTACTTAACCCCAATTGCTCTAAATGGGCGAATTATTATTCGTTTACAACAGTCAGTTCCAGAAGTTGCTTTTTTTTTTTTTTTGGAGGGGGGAAGATAGGGCAATTGGGGTTAAGTGACTTGCCCAAGGTCACAAGCTAGTTTTGTATTCAATGTCTGAGGTTGGATTTGAACTCAGGTCCTCCTGATTCCAGGGCTGTGCTCTATTCACTGTGCCACCTAGCCACCCTGACACACAGATTTACTAGCGAATTCTATCAAACATTTAAAGAAAAATTGATTCTAATACTCTACAAACTATTTGGGAAAATTAGCGAAGAAGTAGTCCTACCAAATTCTTTTTATGACACAAACATGGTACTGATACCTAAATCAGGAAGAGATAAAACAGAAAGAGAAAATTATAGACCAATTTCCCTCATGGATATAGATGAAAAATTTTAAATAAAACATTATCAAAAAGACTACAGCAAATTATCACAAGAATAATATATTTTGATCAAGTAGGATTTATTCCAAGAATGCAATGATGGTTTAATATTAGAAAAACCATCAGTATTATTGATCATATCAACAATAAAACTAGCAGAAACCACATGATTATCTCAATAGATGCAGAAAAGGCTTTTGACAAAATACAATATCCATTCTTATTTAAAACACTAGAAAGTATAGGAATTAATGGAGTTTTCCTTAAAATAATAAGTAGCAACTACTTAAAGCCATCAGCAAGTATTATATATAATGAGGATAAGCTGGAAGCATTTCCAATGACATCAGGGGTGAAAAAAAGGTGTCCACTATCACCCCTCTTATCCAGTCTGGTACTAGAAATGTTAGCAGTAGCAATTAGAGAAGAAAAAGAAACCAAAGGAATCAAATTAAGCAAAGAAGAGGCCAAGCTATCACTCTTTGTGGATGATACGATTATATACTTAGAGAATCCTAAAGAATCAAGTAAATCAAGTAAAAAACTACTTGATACAATAAATAAATTTGGCAAAGTTGCAGGATATAAAATAAATCCACATAAATCCTCAGCATTCCTGTATATTTCTTTTTTTCCCCTTTTCCATTTTCATTCCTTTCCTTTTTTTTTTCAAACACGTTATTAACTTCTGTTTTACATCATTCGTTTCCACCAGATTTTGAGTTACAATTTTTTCCCCATTTTTCTCCTACCCACCATCCCAGAATAGCAATTCCACAGGATATCCCTCCATCCAATCTGCTCTCTCCCATATCTTTTCCCATATCTCCTTTGGCTTTTCCAGTAAGGCAAGGTAAATCTCTGTGTCCCAATGCCTGTATATCTTATTCCAAAATTATATATAAAATAGTATTCCGGCCCTGGAATCAGAAGGACCTGAGTTCGGAGCTGGCCTCTGACACTTAATCCATACGAACAAAAACCTAGCCGTGTAACCTTGGGCAAGTTACTTAACCCCAATTGCCCTAAAGGGGCGGCTAGGTGGCGCAGTGAGTAAGAGCGTCGGCCTCGGAGTTTGGATGACCCGAGATCAGATCCGGCCTCAGAAAATGAGCACCCACGCATAAATCAAATGACTAGCCGTGTAACCTTGAGCAAGTTACTTAACCCCAATTGCTTAAAAAAAAAAAATAAAATAAAATAGTATTAATAATAGTATTTATATATTTTTAAACATTTGATTTTAAAACTTCAAATTCCAAATTCATTCCATTCCTCCCTTTTCACCCACCCTTACTGGGAAGATAAGCACTTCAGTATAGGTTGTACATGTGTAGCTATGCAAAACATTACCATAGTAGATATATTGTAAAAGACTGACTATATTTCCCTCCCTCTTATCCCACTTCCCACTTGGTCTATTCCCTACTTTGATACTGTCCCTTTTCAAAAGCGGGTGCTTCCAACTTCCTTCCCCACCAGCCCTTCCATCATCCCCCTTCTCATCCTTTTCCCCCCTACTCTCCTGTAGGGTGAGATATCCTACTTAGTATTTATGTCATTCTCTCCCTGATCCAAATTCAATGAGAATAAGGTTTTGCCTTTTTGCCTTCCTGTTCTACCCCTCCCTTGTAACCATTTTCCCTCGTCTCTTCTACATGAGGTAGTTTACCCCATTCTGTCTTTCCCCATCTCCTCTCATTGGATTACTCTCTCACTTCTTAATTTCACCTTTTAAATATCATCCCGTCCTATTAAATTTGACCTGTGCCCTCTATTTATGTATATCTATAAACATATATACACACATTCACATATGTATTCCTATAACCATATACCCTTCTTCAACTCTTTTCATACTGAGAAAAGTTTCATCAGTTACGGTTTTTCCATGTAGGAATATAAATAGTTCAACTTTGATAAGTTCCTTTTGATTTCTTTTCCCTGTTTACCTTCTCAAGCATCTCTTCTTTTTGTATCTGAATGTCAAATTTTCTATTCAACTGTTTTTTTCCTCAAGAATGCTTTAAAGTCCTCTATTCCACTGAATGACCATATTTTCCCCTGAAACATGATACTCAGTTTTGCTGAATAGGTGATTCTTGGTTTTAATCCCAGCTCCTTTGCCCTCCAGAATATCATATTCTAAGCCCTTCAATCCCTCAATGTAGAAGCTTCCAGATCCTGCCCTATCCTGATTACATTTCCACAGCATTCAAATTGTTTCTTTCCACTCCCCCCCCCCCCCAGACTGGTCGATGGATCCCCCTACAGTCTGAGGCCAGGAGCTTAAGCTGCAATGTGGTGCACGCTGCACCATGGCTATTCAGTGGTTTCTCTACCTGAGTGGAAGAATCTGACATGTTCTCCCAACTAGTAGGTCTCAAAATCCATACTGACCTCTCATTTTGTTCTTGGCTTCTATGATTTGATAATTCTGGAAATGCCACAGCTGCTGGTGTTCTAGAGTCCTTCCAGCTGGCTGTTGGTCGGGCCACCCTGGGGCTAAAACTGGCTCCCAGAGTGATGCAATGGCTGCTCCCTGCCAGGCTGCCAGGCTGTCCTCAGCTGGAGGTTAGCTTTTCTGTGTCATTTTATGGGTTCTGTAGCTCCAGAGTTTGTTAAGAGTCCCGTTTTACATAAATTGGAAATAGTGGGAGGCAGAGCTGCAGGGAAGTGCTGTTTCTACTCAACTGTCTTGACTCTACCCCCATTCCTGTATATTTCTAATGAAATCCAATAGCAAGAGATAGAAAGAGAAATCCCATTTAACGTCACTGTTAGACAGTATAAAATATTTTGGAATCTACCTGCCAAAATAAAGCCAGGACCTATATGAACAAAACAATAAGACGCTTTTCACACAGATAAAGTTAGATCTAAGTAAGTGGTAATACATCAGTTCCTCATGTCTTGATCGAGCTAATATAATAAAAATGACAATTTTACCTAAATTAAATTACATATTTAGTGCCATACTAATCAATTTACAAAAAAAAATTACTTTATAGACCTAGAAAAAATAGTAACAAAATTCATTTGGAAGAACAAAAGGTCCGGAATATCAAGGGCATTGATGAAAAGAAATGTTAGGAAAGGTGGCCTAGGTATACCAGATTTTAATCTGTATTATAAAGCAGCTGTCCTCAAAACTACTTGGTACTGGCTGAGGAATAGAGCAGTGGATCATTGGAATAGATTGGGTTCATAAGACTCAGCAGTCAATGACTATAACAATCTACTCTTTGATAAACCCAAAGACCCCAGTTTTGGGGATAAAAACTTACTATTTGACAAAAACTTCTGGGAAAACTGGAATATAGTGTGGCAGAAACTGCCATTATTATATACTGCCATTCTTTCTCTGAATGTAGACATCTCTCTCCATCATGAGTGTTTTGGAATTTACTTATAGCCCTGCATTTCTGAGAAGAGTCTGGTCTATCAAAGTCTGTCATCACACATATGTTTTATCTGTAATGGTATACACATTTTTCCTGGTTCTGCTCTTCTCACTCAGCATCAGTTCATATAAGCTTGTCCAGGTTGATATGAAGTCCATCTGCTCTTTGTTATCTAACACTGTATACCAAATTAAGTCTAAATGGGCGCATGATCTAGGTATAAAGGATAATACTGCAAGCAATTTGGGGAAGCAAGGAATAGTTTACCTGTCAGATTTATGGAGAGGGGAAGATTTCATGACTAAACAAGAATTAGAGAGCATTATAACATGCAAAGTGGAGAACTTTGATTACATGAAACAAAGCCAATGTAATCAAGATTAGGAGGGAAGTGGGAAGGGGCAGCTAGGTGGTCCAGTGAGTAGTGCGCCAGCCCTGGAGTCAGAAGGACCTGAGCTCGGATCTGGCCTTAGACACTTAACGCACACAAACAAAAAAAAACCTAGCCATATGACCTTGGGCAAGTTAACCCCAATTGCCCTCCAAAAAGCAAAAAAAAATATAATGTATATTTGGGAGCGGCTAGGTGGTGCAGTGAGTATAGCGCCAGCCCTGGAGTCAGAAGGACCTGAGTTCAGATCTGGCCTCAGACACTTAACACACACGAATAAAAACCTAGCCGTGTGGCCTTGGGCAAGTTACTTTACCCCAATTGCCCTCCAAAAAAGCAAAAAAAGAAGGAAGTGGGAAACTGGGAAAGAATTTTTACAATCAATATGTCTGATAAAGGCCTCCTTTCTAAAATATACAGAGAATTGAATCAAATCTATAAGAATAAAAGTCATTCAAAACAGGAAAATGACAAATGCTGGAGAGGATGTGGGCAAATTGGAACACTAATGCGTTGCTGGTGGAGTTGTGAACTTATCCAACCATTCTTTTTTTTTTTTAAAGCAATTGGGGTTAAGTAACTTGCTCAAGGTTACACGGCTAGTCATGATTTATGGTGATCATTTTCTGAGGCCGGTTTCGATCTCGGGTCATCCCAACTCCTAGACTGGCACTCTTACTCACTGCGCTACCTAGCCACCCTTATCCAACCATTCTGGAGAGCAATCTGGAATTATGCCCAAAGGGCTATAAATAATTTCATACCCTTTGACTCAGTAATACCACTTCTAGTGTTATATCGCAAAGAGACCATAGAAGAGGGAGGAAGATCCACATGTACAAAAATATTTATAGCAGCTCTTTTCATGGTTGCAAAGTATTGGAAATTAAAGGTGTGCCCATCAATTGGGGAATGGCTAAACAAGTTGTGGTATAGGCATGTAATGGAATACTATTGTGCTATAAGAAACGAGGAGCAGACAGACTTCATATTTACCTGGAGAGGCTTATACAAACTGATGCTGAGTGAGAAGAGTAGAACCAGGAGAAATTTTTATACAATCACAGACACAACATATGTGTGATGACCAACTATGACAGAATGGACTCTTCTCAGCATTGCAGTGATATAAGTCAATCCCAAAAGACTCATGATGGAGAGAGATGCCTACATCCAGAGAAATAACTAGAAAGAATTGAGTTTGAATCCTGATGGAAGCAAACTACTTGATCTTTTTCTTTTCATTGTTTGGTTTTATTTCCCCTTTACCATTTCTCATTCCATCTAATACAATATGCCTTTGTAATCTGACTAATGTCTAATGTGAAAGTATTTGCAGATCCTATACTGGACTATATGCCATTGTGGGTGGTGGGCGGAGGGAGGGAAGGGAAATTTGAAACTCAAGGAACTATGGAATTGAATCCTGTAAGCTAAAAATAAACAAACACAAAATAAAATAAAAGAATACAAGTAATTTCCCAATTTATAAATGGTCAAAGGATATGAATAGTCAGTTCTCAGAGGAAGAAATTAAAGGTACCTATAAGCATATGAAACAATGTTCTATATCACTATTGATTAGAGAAATGCAAATCAAAACAACTCTGAGGTACAACATCACACCACTCAGATTGGCTAAGATAACAAAACAGGAAAATGATAAATGCTGGAGAGGATGTGGAAAAATTGAAACACTGATACAGTGCTGGTAGAGTTGTGAACTGATCCAAACATTCTGGAGAGCAATCTGGAACTCTTCCCAAAGGGCTATAAATAATTTCATATCCTTTGACCCAGCAATACCACTTATACGGTTGTATACCAAAGAGATCACAGAAGTGGGAAAAAGACTCTTTTGTACAAAAATATTTATAACAGCTCTTTTTGTGGTGGCAAAGAATTGGAAATTAAGGGGATGCCCATCAATTGTGGAATGGCTAAACAAGTTATGGTATATGAATATAATGGAATACTATTGCACCATAAGAAATGAAAAGCAGATGGACTTCATATCAACCTGGAGAGGCTTATATGAACTGATGCTGAGTGAGAAGAGCAGAAGCAGGAAAATTTTGTACACCATTTCAGATACAACATATGTGTGATGACCAACTTTGATAGACCAGACTCTTCTCAGAAATGCAGGGCTACAAATAAATTCCAAAATACTCATGATGGAGAGAGGTGTCTACATTCAGAGAAAGAACTAGAGGGGGCAGAGCCAAGATGGCGGAGTAGAAACAACACTTCCAAGGTGCTCTGCCCTACACAACTTCCAAACAATGTAAAAGGGGACTCTGAACAACTTCTGGAGCCCCAGCACCCACAGAACTACACAGAGAAGCTAACCCCCCACTGAGGATAGCCCAGCAGCCCTGCAGGGAGTGGTGAGCACAACACTCTGAGAGCAGGCAGCACAGCACTCTGGGAGCTGAGCCCAGGCCCCCGTGAGCTGTGGTTTTAGGGCGGCTGGGCCAGCAGACAGCCCCCAGCAGACAGACCCCAGCAGACAGACCCCAGAACACCAGCAGCTGTGGCAATTCCAGAATTATCAGCACAGATATGCCTAGGACAAAGTGAGAGGTTAGTATCCTATGGACTTTGGGACCATTATTTGGGGAACACATTGGTTTCCTCCCCTGGGGGTGAAAAGCTGCTGAAGAAACACGGCACAGAAGCCATTTTGCAGTGTCAGTGGCGGCTCTAGCTCCTCGTCTGGGAACTGTAGGGAGATCCAGCAATCAGTCTGGGGGTTAATCGCTCTTGCTTTAAACTGCCTGGATCTGGATTGTGGTCTGGGAGGGGGGGAGGTTTGGGGTGGGTATCCAATTTGCCAGAGTGGGTGGAGGCTTTACAGAGGCCACCCAACCTGCAGAAGTTGTGAAGACCCCACATTTGGGATGGAAGCTTTCCTGTCTGGTGGCAGAGTCCTACTGTGGCAACAAGCCCAAAAATCAAGTAATTAAGTGGCAACATCCCTAGGCAAAAGAAACAAAATAAACAGAAAAATTCAACATTGGACTCCTATTTTAGGGGCAAAGAGGCTCAAAGCATGGAGGAGGACTGTGAGGTCAGAACTCCTGCACCAAAAGCCTCAAATGAAAATATAAGCTGCCTACAGGCCATAGAGGACCTTAAGAAGCAGATAAGAGAAATGGGAGAAAATTGGGAAGAGAAATGAGAAAGATGCAAGAAAAGTATGAAATGACAGTCAACAGCCTGATTGAGGAAAATGACACCTTAAAAAATAGACTAACTCAAATGGCAAAAGAGGCTCAGAAAGGCAATGAGGAGAAGAATGCCTTAAAAAGCCAAATTTGCCAGATGGAAAAGAATCTCAAAAGCTCACTGAGGAGATTCATTCCTTCAGAGTTAGACTGGAGCAAATGGAAGCTAGTGACTTTATGAGAAATCAAGATGCTGTTAAACAGATCCAAACAAACGAAAGAACAGAAGAACAGAGAAAGAACTAGAAAGAACAGAATTTGAATGCAGATTGAAGCAAGTTACCTGCTCTCTTTCTCTTTCTTGTTTGGTTTGGTTTCCTTTTTCCCATTGTTCATTCCATCCATTACAATCCTTTTTTTCAACCTGACTAATGTCTAATGTGAAAGTATCTGCAGATCCTATACCTGATTGTGTGCCACCATGTGGTGGGGGGGTAAAGGGGAATAGAGGAAGGGGGAGAAAATTTGAAACTCAAATAACTGGGGAACTGAATCTTGTAAACTCAAAGTAAACCAACAAGTTAATAAAGAAAAAACACAAAATTCACTCTTCATTGCTTATAAGATAAGTTCCTCTGCCTTATGGAATATCAAATTCCAAGCCCTCTGATTTTTTTTAAAGCAATTGGGGTTAAGTAAAGCCCTCTGATCTTTTAATGAAGAAGCTGCAAGGTTCTGCATAATCCTCACTGTGGTTAAATTCTTTCTTTCTGCCTGCCTGCAGTATTTTTTCTTTGACAATATTTCCGGAATTTGGCTACAATATTCCTTGGCTTTTTCAATTTGGGACCTCTTTTAGGAGATGATTGTTGAATTGTTTTGATGAATATTTTACCCTCTGATTCTAAGATCTCAGGGAAGTTTTTTTTTTTTAATGATTTCTTGAAAAATGTTGTTCCAGCTCTTTTTTTGATCATTGACTTCAATATAGACCAATAATTCTTAAATTACCTCTCCTGGATTAATTTTCCAGGTTGTTTGCTTTTCCAATGAGGTATTTTATGTTTTCTTCTATTATGTCTTTTCTTCTATTTTTTCATTCTTTTGATTTTGTTTGATTGGTTCTTAATATCTCCTAGTCAGTAGCTTCCACTTGACCAATTCTAATTTTTAACAAATTGTTTTCTTTAATTAGCTTTTGTACCTCCTTTTCCATTAGGCTCACTTTACTTTTTGAGGATTGTCTTCTTCAGTAGATGCAAAAGCAAATATAGATCTAATTAAAAGAGATAAGGAAGGAAACCGCATCTTGCTAAAAGGTACCATAGACAATGAAACAATGTTAATACTATGCATATTTTCACCAAGTGATACAGCATTCAGATTCTTAGAGCAGAAGCTAAGTGAGTTATAGGGAAAAATAGACAGCAAAATTATACTAGTGGGGGACCTCAATCTCCTTCTCTCAGAACTAGATAAACCCAACCACAAAATAAATAAAAAAGAAGTTAAGGAAGTGAATTGAATTTTAGAAAAGTTAGACATGATAAGCCTGTGGAGAAAGTTGAATGTGGATAGAAAGGAATATGCCTTTTTCTCAATGGTACATGGTACCTACACAAAAATTGATCATGTATTAGGGCATAAAAACTTCTTAATACAATGCAGAAAGGCAGAATTAGTAAATGAATCCTTTTCAGATCATGATGCAATAAAGATTTTGTGTAATAAGGGACCATATATTAAAAATAAGTTGGAAACTAAATAATCTAATCCTAAAGAATGAGTAATAACCTAGTAACCTATATAATCAATACTTTCATCAAAGAAAATCAAAATATTAATATATTATATATGTATATGTGTATACATATGTGTGTATGTGTGTGTGTGTGTGTGTGTGTGTGTGTATGGAGTGTATGTATTTGTATAATATCCATCAAGCCAGTACCTATGGATGCAGACAAAGCACTTTTATGAAAAATTTATATCTCTATCTGCTTACATGAATAAAATAGAGAAAGAGGAGATCAATAAATTGTACATGCAAACCAAAAAGCTAGAAAAGAGCAAGCAAAAAATCTCCAATTAAGTACCAAATTAGAAATCCCAAACACCAAAGGAAAGATGAGTAAAATTGAAAGTAATAAAACTATTGAACTAATAAATAAAACAAAGAGCTGGTCTTATGAAGAAAAAAACAATGATATAGATAAACTTTGGTTAATTTGATTTAAAAAAAGAAAGAAGAAAGCCAAATTACCAGTATCAAAAATGAAAACAGTGAATTCACCACCAATGAAGAGGAAATTAAAACAATAATTAGGAGCAATTTTTCCCAACTCTATGCCAATAAATCTGACAATCTAAGTGAAATGGATGAATATTTGCAAAAATATAAATTGCCCAGATTAACAGAAGAGGAAATAAAATACTTAACCCCATTTCAGAAAAAGAAACTAAATGCTTATCAAATCAACTCCCAAAGAAAAAAAATCTCCAGGGTCAGATGGATTTACAAGTGAATTCTACCAAACATTTAAAGAATAAATTAATTCCAAAACTATATAAATTATTTGAAAAAAATAGGTGATTCTTACAGAATTCCTTTTATGATGCAAAATACAGTGCTGATACCCCAGCCCAAAAGAGCTGCAAACATAGAAAAAAATTATAGATCAATTTCCCTAATGAATATTGATGCAAAATTTTGAATAAAATATTATCAAAGAGATTACAATACTTTATCATAAGGATAATACACTATGATCAGGTGGGATTTACGCCTGAAATGTAGGGCTGGTTCAATATTAGGAAAACTATCAGCGCAATTGACCATATCAAAAACAAAACCAACATAAATCATATGATTATCTCAGACACAGAAAATGCTTTTGGCAAAATACAACACCAATTCCTATTAAAATGCTGGAGAGCAAAGGAATAAATGGAGTTTTCCTTAAAATGGTAAGTAGTATCTATCTAAAACCATCA